>JAYKQN010000013.1:24057500-24200000 GCA_036785175.1 Eupleurogrammus muticus
AGCTGCGACGCTGTGAGTTTTTTTTTGTGTTTTTTATCGCTTGTCCTTTGCTTTCTGCCACTGACTCAGCTTGTTCTCCCCGCCAGGGGGCGTCCTGCCCGGGGCCCCGATTACAGACGCATCGTCGCCTTCCGTGCAATAAAATGGGAGATATGCACCGTCGGAGGCGCCAGGTGAGCAATAAGAGGGGCCAATTGAGACAGCGCGTATCACGTTTACACCCATTCACCAGCGCCAGGCTCGCTACACATTAACCACACAATATACAAATAAAGATACGTGGTAGATAAACGCGTGTCCAGAGGTGCCACAAGAGAAGTAATCAAGGGATTACACTGACTTTTCAGGGAGAGAAACACCTCTGCTCTCCAGCCGTAAACTAATCTGCTGTCGCTGGATTGGCCTTTTTACGCGCGGGTTTTACGCAGTTTACAGCACATATCAGCCCTGGGGATTGTGTTATTTATATTATATATTTATTATTTATATTTAAACATACAAATGACATTTTTTAGTTTTTGTTATTAGAATTAATCGGTTGTATTTAGGTTATTCTTTTACTCACTAGACGCTTTTTACGCACGTGTTTTACGCAAAATATCAACCAGATTGCCTCATGTCGCCTTTATCATAAATGTAGTTTTTAAGATCTTCAGTTTATTTATCTATTTGATCTTTACGGTGTAATTTCACACAGAAATACACTGGTATCTGCAGTGAGACAGTAAAGCTGTCACTTGCAGAGCGCAGCCCTTTGGACAGGTAGGAATCTCAGGTATGGCCCGTGTGCAGTTCGGGGCCTTTGGGGTCTTAATTGAGTCTTTGAACGCGAATCTCCACATGAGTTTTACAGAAGTGGAGAAAGAGGAACATGGAGTTTGTGTTTTTCTCTTTTTCTTCTTTTTTCTCCGCATCAGCTCCAGCCTCAAAGGACCAAACACTTTAACTGGCATTTCAATATTTTTATTGAAACTTTCAAGAATCGATGTTGTAAACTAGACATGAATCCAAATACAACATAACCCATTGACAACTTAAGAAACAACAACAAAAAAAAAAAACCTTCATATTTTTCGATTATGCGGCACTTTTACGATCATGACTCGCAAAGTATTTTAATAACAGGAAAAAATAGTCCACTTTTTTGTCACACTTCAACAACACTCCTTTTTTTGCTCTTCTCCAAAAAAACAAAAAAAAAGAAAAAGGTATTTTTTCAAGCCATTGGTGCAGTGCGTTGTCGCGTTTCCATTCGTTTTAAACAGTAGCACTTCACACACGGGACAACAAGTGAAAATACAAATGGCACATGAGTGGATAACTAGCTCAGTGGATTATGGGGGGGGGGTCCATATTCTGAGAGAAGGGATATAAATGCAGATGGCAACAGAAGGATAAAAGCCCACAAACTATCTTTACACAGGTAAATATCGACAATAAATTAAGAAGAATCCCTAAACAAACTACGTTTATTTACACACAATAACAATATGAAATAATTACATAAATATTTTATATATCCCTATGTACACGTATAATCAATACTACCTCTCATTGTGGATGTTCTATATGTACTTGTTTAATTTCTGCTTCCCTTTGCCTGTTGTTGTGGCTGATCCCGCGTGCGTGGCCGCGTCTGTCCCGCAGTTTGTGGAATTTAACGAAAAAAAACGCGAAGAAGAAGAAGAAAAAAAAGGGAAATAGTGAGAATCCGATTTAAAAATGGAGGATTTAATTATATTAAAATTGAATATTCTTCACATGTTTTTTTTTTATTTTAAAAAATAAGGATTCCAGGGGAGGGGGGGGGGCATGCAACATTTGGCCAATGAATCGGTTAATCGCGTCAGGATACAGCAGTCTGTGGAAAAGGTGAAACCAAACCAGAGCATATTAAAGGAGAAAAGCTGCAGGAGACAGGACGCAGCAGCTTCTCATCACATGCCAACGTTTTAGTTTCAATACTTGTTCGGTATAAATGTCCAAAACTGACAGGATCAAAATGTTGTTTAATTTAACGGAAAAAAACGAAAAAGAACCAAGTGTGTGTTTAACCAAAGTGCATTTCAGAAACTAAAAACAGTTCTTTTTTATTTATTTCTTCTTTTGATGATTTTTTTTGTCTTTCGTTTTAAACCTGCGGAATCTACGAGTGAAAACGACAAAGGAGCAGGTGGTGTGTGTGTAAAAAACAAGGTGTGTGTGTGTGTGGGGGGGGGGGGGGGGGCTAGGGGGACCCGCTCCGGGACCGGTCCTGGTTGGAGTCCAGCCCGCTCACCAGGCGCTGGATGCTCTGCAGCTCGTTGGCCGCGTCCTTCTCCGACGCGCAAGTCTTTGGCGACAGGGAAACGGAACCGGACGAGACGGTGGACGCGTGGCTGGTCACCTCCGACGTGGAGTCCAGCGTGGCGGCGGACGCGGGGCTGGCGGGGACCAGGCCGTCCGCCTTCAGCTCCGCGCCGCCGGCCACGGAGGGCGGCATGGCGGCGCTGAGCAGCGTGCTGTCCGGTACCGTCATGGGGAGCGAGTAGGGGCTGTACCTGAGGCGGGGCCGCACCGCGTTCAGGAACGGGTGCCGGTGCGCGGAGGAGGAGGCGGCGGCGGCGGCGGAGGACGCGGCCGCGGCGGCCGCCATGTACGTGTAGGGGTACGGGAACAAGCTGCCGAACGGGGACATGGCGAGGCCCTGCGGAGAGAAGCAGACAGGAGTCAGGGAGAGAGGAAAAGAAATAAACTGTTTCTGCTTCAGGCTCCACGCGTCCGATAAAACATGTTTATCACTGAGCTAAAAGACTCCATCAGGGATCACACTTCAAACCTGTGAATGTTCCTCAGAACAGAAGAATTTAATCAACAAATTCCTTCGTCCATTAAACCTAATTTATTTTTTTAATACTCGCGGATTTGATGAGCTCGTGTCAAACAGACGAGTCTGTTTCTGTCTCATATTTCGCTTCATATCAACCACAAAAGCCAAAAAAGCAAGATCATAAAGCGCTGCAGCGTGCGTGCGTTTACCTCTGAGCCAACACACGCGTCTGATTTAAGTGTTTATGTGCGTTTTTACGCGTATTCTGGGTGTTTTCGTGCGTATGTGCGCGTATGTGCGCGTGCTCCTGCCGCTACCTGAGACGCCAGGACGTGCTGCTGCAGGTGGAACGGCAGCGCCGGCGCGCCCGTCAGGCTCTGCTGCGGCGACGCCATGCTGGTGGTGTCCATGGTGCTCACTCCCCCCCCCGTGGACACGGCGGCCAGCAGCGGGCCCATGCCGGCCGCGGCCATGTTCGAGAACGCGCCCCCCATGTTGAACTGCCCCGGGTGCAGCAGGAACGGGTGCGCGCTCCCGAGGTGGTTGAAAAACTGCTGCCCCGTCAGCCCCGTGGGAAATCCGAAATTATGCAAGTGGCCGTGGCCCATGTGCGCGCCGTCGGTCTGCACCGTGAGCGGCAGGAACGCGTCTTTGCCGCCCAGGGGCCGGCAGTCCTCGGGCTTGGGGGGGTCCTGCAGACCCGGGCTCTTCAGGTCTTCGCCGGAGCGGGTCGTGCTGGAGATGACGGTGACGGGGCTCTGCCGCGAGTCCGCCTGGCTCTTCTCGGTCCTGGGGCCGCAGGTCCGGGTCGAGTCGCCGCCGAAGCAGTGGCCCTTGGCCGGGCTGGCCTCGTGGTCCTTGCCGTCCTCCGTGGTCGTGGAGATCTTGCTGGAGTCCGGGCCGTCCTTGGCGTGTCCGTCTTTGCTCTCGTCGTCGCTGTCGTCGTCGCTGTCGCAGAAATCTGCGGCAAAATAAAAGAAATAAAACATTTCCATCATTTACAGTGAATCAACGCTCCCTGAACGCATCATTCCGCTGATGAGACGTTCAAAGACATAAAATCAGCCACGAATCCCCCAAAAAAATCAAAACAACAGGTGAAATAAGCAGCAGACAAACACCAGCTGTTCACAGCCTTATTTGTGTTTATTTTATATATATAAATATATATTTTTTCTCCCCTGAATATTTGCACATTTTTTGCGTTTTGCAGATTAATCTGCGATTCAACACAATTAACGCTTCAGCCAGTTCTGTCATTCTACACTGAGCAAACACCTGGAGGAAAATAAACCGTGCATGGTGTGTGTGTGTGTGTGTGTGTGTGTGACGGCTGTGGGGTCTGTGCCTACCTTTCAGGTGCGGGGGGCCCACCGTGGACACCGCGGGGGACGCGGCCTGGCCGAAGCACTTGAAGGACGCTTGTTCTCCGGAGGAGTCGTCGGACGCGCCGTTCTCCTTCTTCTGCTGCTCCTCGTAGGAGCGGATGGACTGGAGGGCCAGCTGCTTCCTGCACGCACGCGGCCGCAGGTCAGGTTAGTCAGCGCACACACACACACACACACACACACACCGCTGCTGCTGCTGCAGGTGACGGATCCAGAATTTAACGCGTAATAACGCGCATTTTTATAATATTAATCAGCAAGTGGGAATAGAAAATTAAATAATCATAATAATAATAATTAAAACGTTTACACGTGAGAATTAAAGTAAATTCTATTAATGATATTTAATTAGAAGCAGCCGGATCCCTGCAGGCTGATGTGGACGTTTTGACGCGAGATTGGATTAAAAGCGTCTGTCGCTATTTATCCGCGTATAAAAACGCATCTAACTTTTTAAACATAATAATTATTATTATTATTATGTTTAATATAATCATAATGGACTTTCTCTCACCTCTTTTCCCGTCTCCCATTGCCAGTGTCTCTGAATCCTTTGGCGAACGGATTATGGTCAATTTTCAGCTGCGTTATCTGCAAATAAAGCGAAGGTCATTCGTAAATATCAGCAAAAAAAAAAATGAAGCTGGAGCTGATTTTATGCAAGTTTACAGTAACGTGGAGTTTATTGTCTCAACAAAAAAAAGAGTAAAAAGCTGCAACATATTTTTGGTTTCACCCAGAGAAAGAAAGAGGAAAAAAAACGGGACATAAAAGGAAACAGACGCAGAAATAACACGCGAAGCCTTTTTTGGCTCGTTCCTCCGTCTGCGTAAATGTGCTGTTTTGTTGTGGTGTAACCTTTTTTCTTTTTTCTTTTTTTTCATACACTTTATTCTCACACCAAGTCCTCTCCGGTTTCCGGCAGCGTTACCACTGCACGTGGGGGGTGAGGGGGGGTGGGTGCCATCATTTCCAGTATCAAAGAGCAGAGGAGACGATTTTTCTGCGTTTTACGCACGAGAATAAAAAACACGGTGCAGCAACAAGCACCGAGATGATCCTTTTTATTTATCTCCATTCAGCCCCTTTTCTTTTTTTACTCATTTCCCTTTTAGTTGCACACACACACGAAAAGAAAGAGAGAAACACAGAGAGTCTGGGTCTGTGCTAAATCCTTTCCACGAGATTAAATAAAGGAAGATAACCTGGGTAACATTCCTGTGAATAACGCCTCTCTACCACAGCCTGGTGAATGTGGCACTTACGCGCAACCTCACCCCCCCCCACGACCCCCCCCACAGCCAACAAACATGACGTCTTTCATATTTCATGACAACAAAATGGTGCAAAGCGCAGCGAGCGGGTTGGGGTGTTTAAATAAAAAAACTCACCTTGTCGTTCTGATACGCCGTCACGGCTATGAAGTCCGTTTCTGGGAACACGTAGGTCCTGAAGGTGCTGTAGGGCAGCTTCAGGATGTCGTTCGCCCGCACGATGTGAAAGCGAGGCTGGTATTTGTGCATCGAGTTGAGAATCGTCTGAGAGAGAAAAAAAAAACCAGAATCACACGCACAGGGAAACGCGTTATTAGCCACATGTTCCCACAGTCACACACACGCACTCAACACGCAAAATCACAGAAAACACCAGTCACAGCACGACAGGAATTAAATGTAATAATTAGAACAATTATAGAATATTTAAAACACGTTTGGTGCGTTTTACTCTGCGTCATTTACACATTCTGTGATTAAACCCACATATGTGTTATAAAGTATGAAAAGACATGCTCAATAATTACAACAATTATAGACGCTGCTTTTAAAATTATTACGAGGTGACTCATAATTTTTTAAAACGCTCCAAATATTAAATTTCGGGAAACGATAAATAACACAAATAAAGAAACGATGCATTGTCATGACACGTATGTTGGTAAATAGTAGAAGGTGACATACATTAGTGGAACTTACAAATCCATGCTTGTCGGAGATGTTGTTGGTGAGCTTGAGCTTGTGGAAGTTGACCACCTTGGACATCCACTGCTCGCCCGTGGCCGGGCTGTCCGGGTGGATGTACATGCGCTTCGGCATCTCCGGGTCGGCCTTGCCGGCCACCATCCAGCGCGAGTTGTGGAACTTGTAGCGGCAGTCGTCCGCGGCCACGATGTCCATGAGCAGGATGTACTTGGCCTTCTTGTCCAGGCCGCTGCAGCGCACCTTGAACGGAGGGAACATCCGCCTGCACACACAAAACAGCAGCAGGTCAACATCTGGAGGATGGACGCACAGCTGGAGTCAGCGCGAAGACGCGTGGATCAGCTGCGGCTGGAATAAAGTTTCAGTGAGAAACGTGGCGCGTTTTCCTCAATTAAAAGGCGAGAAGACAACGCGGTGGAAAAGAAAAGGCCTCCACACACACACACACACACACACACACGCAGCAGCCATCTTTGTCTACTGTCACTGTGATGATGACGAAAATAATTTACTCAGAGCGCACACACACACACACACACACACACTCACACTCTGGAGTTGACATTTCACTCCACTGATCCGTCCGCGTGTTTTACAGCGTAACTCGGAATAAAAACTCTGTAAACTGCCTGTAACGTGTAAAGTGAGAATCAGTGAATGAGCTGCAGGTTCAGGCCTGAGTTTGATTTGTACTAAAATGTGTCGCGTCTTGTTGTTAAAAGTCAAACTGCTCGTTTTAAACCGAACAGACGCGTTTTTTTTGTTGTGGGACAAATTATGTGAAAATGTCTGGACGCGTTTTTCTTTTTTTTCTTGACGGGAAGCGGACACGCGGACTAGTCACCTTCCGGACTTGGTGATCACCATCTCCGTGCCGCGCTTGTGGAACAGCTCCCACAGCTCCTTGGCTTCCAGGTGAACTTTGGGGTCGTCCTCCACCTCCTCCTCGGGCTCCAGCGTCTTCAGCGGCCGGAGGTGGGCTCCCGCCGCCTGGTGCCCCAGCGACGAGAAGTGGAGGCCGGTGTCCGCCGCCCCCAGCATCTGGTCCATGATGGGCTTCCCCAGGGCGCCGGGCAGCGACAGCGAGCCGCCGTGCGGCAGCGCCAGCGCCGGGAAGAACGGCGGCTGGTGGCCCAGCATGGCGCTCATGGCGAACTCCGGCCCCCGGTGAGGTATGAACGGGTGATAAGCCATACTGGATCCCTGTATGACTGGGTCTCTCATCAGGAAGTTCATCCAAGTGCAGGCACCAAGTGGGTTGAGGCGGAGAAACCGGAGCCGAAACCGAGGCGAAAAAACCACAAACAGAACGAGAAAAAAAAGTGGGAAAAATAAAAGTGAAGTTGCTCCTTTCCCCCAAAATGTGCAGAAATAAGCATCCACGGCTCGGTGTGTTTACTCGGATCAGAGCCGCGACGTGAGAAGCTTCTCCATTAATCTTCGGCAAAGTGTTGGCGACTCCTCCGACTCTCCTCAGTTCGCAGCGCGCGGACACCTCGGCGTGCGTCGCTGTCTCGCGGACATTAGTCGAATCAGAAAAGCCAAGTGGAAGCGGGTGAGTCACTTAATTGACCGCGGTGCGTGCGTGCGTGCGTCCTGTGCCGCCGTTTTCCGCCGTCATTCCTTCTTATTGGCCTCGGTCCTGCAGCGGCGAGCGCGACGTGTTGAAATATTTCGATAGCGCAGAATAATCCCGCTGCCTCCACTCGCTGCGGACACGCAAGCCTCTCTCTCCCTCACACACACACACCTCCCAGCAACAAACACACACACTCACACACACACACACTTTATTCCTCCTCTCTGTTCCTCGCGCGCGCACACTTTTCAGGGCGAAAGACGTGTGCGGAGGGAAGACGTCCGCTGACGCCAGGCAGGAGAGGAGGTGGTAAGGTCCCAGCTCCGTGATTTTCCTCGCGCCTCTGTGGCCCACGGGGCTTCATACTGTGTGGATGTGTTGCGTGTTACGAGCCGCAGCGCTGCGTTTGATTGGCTCTTTGACGCTTTCGGACCAATTGTGTGGCCGCGTGGGCGTGGTTTCACAGGTCGGGTGGAGGGGGACAAGACGTGAGACTTATAAAAAGGTGTTTGGGGGAAACTCTGAAGCGGCTTTTTCCTTTTTTTTCTTCTTTCTTTCTTCTGTTTCTCTCTTCCTTTCGCCGTGAAAACACCGCCCAGCCGCGCGCGGCGTTTGTGTGAATTGTGTCAACATCGTTAGGGAGAAGCCGCCGCTGCCGCGTCCGCGTCCCGCCGCGTCCCGCCCCGGAGACGCGGAGACGCCGCAGCGGCAGCGGCAGCGCGGCCGCGGCCAGGCCGGGGCAGCGGCGCTCTGAGCCGGCAGAGCCGCCGCCGAGCAGCCGCTGAACTTCCTGCTGCGGCTCGGCGGCCACAAGTCCTGCCCGTCCACACGTAGAGTCACACGCACGATTTTATCTGCGGCTCCGCGGATTTATTTTAAGTTTTATTCAAATTATAAAACAAAAAACAAAAAAAATCTTTAAACCGCAGCCGAGTGTTTCCTGTCAGATCGTGAAATCAGAGCAGGAACCAGGATGATGCAGCCCATAATACTTCATGTAGCTGCTCCATAACCACTCAGCACAATACTTTATAAAAGTACGTGTCACTCATATTTATTTATGAAGCTCATCCAGTGAAGATTTAATCTTTATTTTGTCGCGTAATTGTCATTTTTAGACTTTTACGCATCGGCTCGTTAACTCTGCCCTGCAGGCTGTTTGTGTTATGAATCCCATGCAAAAATGTGTTAAAGGGTGAAATCAGAGGACACGGTTTCAGCTTTAAAAATATACATTTATATATTTTATACCGGTTTAACATGAATTAATGTGACGAGGTTCGTGCGTAAAAGTCGCAGCCGCCGTTTTATCAATCCTCGCCTCTATAGATGATGTTTGAACCAATCAATCGTGGTGTTAAATATAGACCCCGTTTCCCGGCACAACTGTCTCTGGGAAACAATTCAATTGGACAAAGTGACAGTTCTTCAGGCGGCGGCGTGTCAGTGACACACAGGGCGTGTTGGTTTAATTCCGAGTGAGCAAACGCTTCCTCTCATTCCCTCTTATCACCAGCTTATCGATCCAATCAGTCCCATATAATAAACCTTATAGCTTTAAAAGCCTCCAAATAACAATAATAAAAACGCGGCAGCGCTGCGGACAGACGCAAACAGCGCTGCTGCTCATAAACGCTGTTTACCGCAAATTCACGAGTAAACTCCAGATCCGTGTGTCAGCCTCCCTGGACAAACACTGCTCATCAATTCTCAGTCAATTGTCTGTCTCCGTGGACCCGGACCAGACCAGACCAGACCAGAGGGGTTATAGTGGATCTCAAAGTCCTTCAAGGAGCCGATTCTCGGCACAGAAAGACGCAGTTTACGCGCGACGTGGATTTTAAATTCTATTTATTCTCCGCGTTTTTAAAACGTGTGATGGACTTGTTGCTTTTTAAGGTTTTTAATTTGTTGTGAATCTTTGTGGCCTGAAATAATCCTGTGTTTGCTGCAGCTTTTTTTTTTTTTTATATATAATGAGATGTTTGAGGGTTTGGACTCAATTGTTTGATAAAAAAACACACACCTGTGTGTGTGTGTGTGTGTGTGTGTGTGTGTGTGTGTGTGTGTGTGTGTGTGTGTGTGTGTGAGGCAGTGTAGCATGAACAGTGTGTTTTCCCCCCTCAGGGCAGATCCACATAATTCAGCTTGTGTGTTGCATGATATTGATTTGCCAGAGAAAACAGAAGCTGCTGATAAGCAGCAGCAGTGTTAGCAGCAGCAGTGTTAGCAGCAGCAGTGTTAGCGGCAGCAGCAGTGTTAGCAGCAGCAGTGTTAGCAGCAGCAGTGTTAGCGGCAGCAGCAGTGTTAGCAGCAGCAGTGTCAGGGCCTGGTCCTGGGGTCAAACCTCTCCAAACACTCGGCCCCATTAGCGGCACATTTCAATTTGGCAGAAGGTGTCGTCAAACAGGAGCCGCTTCATTAGCTGAGCAAGTAGAGGCCGCTCAATAGGAGTAAAGTTTACAGGTTAGTGCTTCAGCGGAGAAACGGCTGCTTTTAAATGCTTTTATTCTTACTTCTCTCAAAATCAGCTGATTCCTGCTCTGTCTTTGTCGTGAAGAATCCCGCTGAAATCTGTTTTTTTTTTTTTTATTTTTAATCCAAACCCCGCTCCGTCATATCGGCGGAGGAGGAGGAGGAGAAAAGCCCGGCGAGGTCATGGGTTATGGAGCTTCATGCCCCGACTCCCAACACAACAGCCACACTGTCTAGGTTCATTAAGCAGAGCTTCAAAGACATTCCTGGAATTGATCATGGAGCTGCGAGTGATGTAATGTACGCCGTTCCTGTTTATTTGCAGATTGTTAATGATAAAGCAAGGACAGACTCGGCGGCACCGATCCTGAATGGAGCGGATTGTCTGGGCGGGAGCCGTCAGCCCTAACGCGACGTGATAGGGAAAGGAAACATCACAAGATTTAGTATATCCAAGCGGCGTAATGACTCCAAACTTCATTACCCCCCCCCCCCCCTGCATGGGGCTGGTTCAATAACGACGCTCTGGATGCGAAAGGTTTCAGTTTGGAGGCTTTGGATTGAGAAAGGAAGAAAACGCACACGAGTCAATGAGGAGGATTGATGATAAACTCTCTACCTGTCAGACCTTTTTTACCCCCCCCCCCCCCAACCCTTGCTCTCATCAATCCCTGCACCGGGGCCAGTTATGGGTATTGATGAAAACCAATTTCAGTTAATTAGGGGATGTGTTTATCGACGCGTCGCTGCTCTGCAGCATCTGACGCCGCCTCATAACTTTATTTAACTTAAAGAGCAGAAATGATAAAACTGCTGTTGAAGCTGTGGATCTGAACCTCCCTGAGTCACTTATGGATTCGTTTTAAAGCCGATCTGTGCTCAAACTGCAGCAGAATCAGCCAGAACGTCTCATAAATGTCTGCAACTCTGCAGGAAAAAAAATGTGTGTTTGCACCAAACTCCACAAAATCCTGTGGATTTATTCAACAAAAACACCGAATCTTTTCCCTTTTAATGTCAAATAAAGCGTTTGCACGCGACATCATCGCCTGATAGAAACTTTACACTGAGTCAGAACAGGGGAAAATAAAACATTCAATGTACAAAACTTGATGATAAAAGCATCAGAATTAACAAAAAATCATTGTCTGCGTTAAATGTCACAGTCACATCACGTCTGCACGCTCCCAACATCAGGATTACAGCGTTTATCTGTCAGAAAATCATATTGGGGTCAGGAATCATTTGTCAGCTCAACGCAGCAAACGCAGCAACGGCTTTGAGCTGTTTAACTGCAGCTTCGCCTCCTTTTCAGATGCAGATTTTTTAAGCTTTTTAGGTTTTTTTTTGGGCTCACGTTTCACGCGTCTGATTGTGAACAGCGTCGACTAAACAGGGATTTCTACCCCCTGAACTGCTCTTTACTTTCAATGAATGTTCAAGCGATTGGAGGAAAAAGACCAGAAAGTTCAACGCTGCTCATTTCACTCTTTATGAAACACGACTTTTACTTTCATGCTTCCAGTGCTTTTTTTTTCTGCTGCTCATTCTTCTTAAGTCAGACTTTTCCTGCAGGATTTTGTAGTAAAAGCAGTTTCTTTCCTCCTCGTATTTAAAGGAACGTCGTTTGTTGGCGCCTCAGATGTGGACCATGTGTCAGACACGTTAGCTGGCCTGCCGTGCCGCCGTAGATACGCATCTCCTACGCTCAGAAACGGCACAAATGGGAACCAGCGGGCTCCTGCTGCAGGTTATTTGTCGTCAGGTTATCGCGGCGTAAACACAACGTCGCTTTGTGCCTTTTTGAGTTTTCCAGGGATCTGCAGCCTCACGAAAATCACCAGAAAAAACTCAAGACTCTTAAAAAAAAAAGAAGGGGATGTTTGGCACATTCCTCCCGCCCAGGGACTCCGGAGGCCGAGGGGTTAGGGTGGCTTCTCTCTGGAGGTTAAGTGGGATAAGTGCGTGGCTCATGTCAAACCCCCCCCCAACGATAGTTTCTGGAAAATTTGCAACGGGGTCAGATTGGATTACCGTGTTTTGGTATTTACATGGAGACAGAGGGGCTTTGAAATGGAAAACCATCGGCCGGAAAAGCAAGTGCCACGCAGTCTGAAAAAAAAAAAAAAAAAAGGGCCTGGGTAAAAGAAACCAGCGACGGGTCGGGACGCTCCACGCCCCCCCACCACCAATCAGACGTCCCTCAACCCAGTAGTGGTGATGTTGAGGTAAACGGGTCGAGATCTCAAACGAGGAAGACACGGTTTCTGTCCTCTGTTCGTCCCAGGACGATGATCAGAGGACACCTTCAGGTGGTTTGTTGTATGAGTTCAGCCTCGTGGCCCTGCAGGAGGAGGCTGTGCTGTTCAGGACGACCCCCCCCCCCCCCCCGGCCGCTCCCTACAGGTGCCGTGTGCAGGCCTGTGCCGCTAATCCCGCTCTTTGACTGCTGCTCAGACACACTCACTCTGACTTTGTTTAGGCGCAGCGGGATTAAAATAGCACAGACTTGTGCAACAAACACTTGTTCCCAAATAGGTTTTTTCTGTGCACTCTGGGAGCGTTCGGCTGCTGATTCCAGGCTGATACAAAAGGTCAGAAAGGGTCAGAACTGATCATAACTGTCCTTTAAATGAGTGTATTTGGTTGGAGCTTGCCCCTTTTCTCCTGCTTCTTCAGGCACTTTTCAAAGTGGGAAAAAACTATTTCAGAAATGCAGTGAAACAGAGAAACAGAACAAATCCTGTTTATAGGAGACAGAGTACGGCTCCTCCAGGATGGAAACCGCCTAATTTGTGGTCAAATTCCTCTTTTTCCCCGACATGAATCTGTAAAAGTCGCAGCTTCTTTTCCTTTTTCCCTCTGATTAAGAAAAGCAACAGGTGTTAAATGTTTCCTGAATATTTAATGAGCTTCTTTTTCTGTGCGTAAAAACCTCCGCGGTTCCTGTCGCTACTTTTTCCTTCTCCTTCTCCTTCTTCTCCTTCTTCTCCCCCTGTGCTGCTGCTGCTGCAGAGACTTGACCTCCGTTTCTGGGTGAATTCACGGTTCTGTCAGTAGCGACAGCAACAATGTGAAGTGTAATGCGGCGGCGGCGGAGTTGAGTGCGGTCAATTGAGTCTTCCACATGTCCACATGCTGCTCTGCCGCGCGGATCCGCGTGTGTTAACTGCTGCTGCCTCCTATTCAAACACTTTACTGCCTTTATCAGACATTTAAACCGAATAAAAATACGAGTATTCACGTTAAAACGCGTTGTCTGGAAATGCGTAATTTGTGCGTATTTATTTTGGAGAGGCAGCCATTTCCTTTCCACACTTTCTTTATTTTTTTTAATCAATCACAAGCTAAAAGTATTTTATTAATATATATTTAAATATTTAATACATATATTTGTTTTAAGCCCTTTAACTAATGTTTAATCCCGTGTCTGGTGTTTGTGGATGATGTGTGATGTTCGTTTTTATTGTTGAGCAGCAACGTCTCGTTAGTGTAATAATAGTTTATAATAATAGTTTATTATATTTGACATAAAACCAGCAGCTCAGCGTCTCTGAGCTTCATCCACCGACAAGTTGGATGAAATAAAATCGCTTTTCTTCTGATCTGTTACGTTGGACAGTTTCAGAGCCACCTTCTTCTCTCCTCTTTCATTTTTTACAGGCTGTTTGGCTCTGCTGCTTTTTCATGTTTCAAACTGCGCGTCGTCACAGAGGACTTGTGACATTCTGAAATACGAGCCGTGGTCGTATTTACCGAGTTTAGACAATGCACGAAAACCACATGAAAAAATCAAGAGAGAGAAGAAGTAGGATGCGGTCAGGAGCTGCTTTCATTTATCTGGGTCCCTACACATGTTTTGCATGAAGGCGTTTTTTGTTGGGGGGTAATGAGGGGGGCATTTGGACGTAAACTGAACCTGGTTGGTTTTAACTTAAAGGATTCATCAGGAGGCCGAATCCGTGTGTGTGTGTGTGTGTGTGTGTGTGTGATGAATTGATGTTGGGTTGATGCTCGTTTGTGGTTTTAAGTAAAACAAAAAAAGTGATCGTTAAAAAACCGAATAACGCAGAAACTGGTTTCACCTGTTGATGCGTAAAAACACCAACTCTGCTTTTTATTTTATTTTTATTCATCACTTCCTTCTGTCATCTCCACGCTGTTTTTTCCCTTTTCTTCTTATTTTTTTTGGTGGTGCGCACACGTAAAATAAAAAGAGGACACAAGCAGCCGACCAATTAAAATCCGCTTAAACGTCTTGCTTTGCTGCGGGGGGTCAGCAGCTCATCAGATCATCAGATCATCAGATCACCAGATCACCAGATCATCAGATCACCAGATCATCAGATCACCAGATCATGGCCATAGAGGAGCCGCAGACCTTCACAAATGTTCCTGGCGACCGAGCGTGGCCCCGGGGACCTTTGGCATACATCGCGCTGTAATTGGTGACTGTATTTAGGGAACAAGGTGGGATTCCAGTTAATTAGTGGCGAAGTGAACGCGATTGAACATTATCTGACTCGCTGCGGCCCCCCGGTTTGTTGCGCGGATTTGGGCCGGATCAGCCTTTGTGCGCGACAAATGAGGAGTGAGTAGCGTGGTGCCGCCGCCGCACACTGTCGTTTTTGTGGACTGGCGACAGCGCGGACTCATGGGAAAAACCTTAAAGGAGCCCCGCGTTATCACAGGACCTCATTATCTCATGTCTGCAGCCATCTTTCTGGAAGCGGCGCTAATGAAGACTGGCACAGACCTAGTTTGCACAGAACTCTGGCTATAATGGCGCACAGCCCCCCCCCCCGCCCCTACCCGTTTCTACCCGCCACCCGGGCTCCCCTCTGCTACACACGCACACACTTTGCGTGATGTGGGGTGCTGCATGACAGTGATCAGAAACGCCACGCACGCACGCGCAGACCGGAACGCACCAAAACTTAAAAAAAAGTCTCAAACGGAGGCGCCGCGTTTTATTTTAAATACAATTTAATTTTCAATAGAAAACTACAACCATCAGTATAATTTAAATGACCTTTTTAACCCCATATATATTTTTTAATTCACCTCCTGAACTATTGTTTGCTTGAGTTTATCGCCAAACGGTTTGTTGGTGCGTACAGACACAGCAGGAGCCGCTGAGCTCCTCCACTCCCCATAAAGCTTTTATTTACCTCCAGGTGAGTGAGACAGATCTCAGCAGAGATTTACACCTGTCTCCCTCCGCTCTCACACAGCAGCCTATAGCCTACAGAGATGGACGCTGGAGCCAGCTTGTCTGGGCTCAGCGAGACCCCCCACCCCCCCTTACCCCCCCACCCCCCTTTACCCCCCCCCCCCCCTCCTCCTCCTCCTCCTCCTGTGGATTAAAAAACATCATAAAAAATGACCATCAGCGCCTCCACACTAACACACAGATTATTATTGCGCGCTCGGAGGCAAAAGACGCAGCAGCCTGACGCGCGCGTGCCCGTGTGTGTCCGTGCATGTGCGTGTGTGTCGGTCATCCTAGACATAACACACACACACTTATCTTGACACACACACATCGTTTTAATCCGGTAACTTTTTTTTTAATTGGATTTTTCATTATTTCTGCTCAAACCTGCGTTTTTAACTTTTACGCACTAATTAATTATGGATTTATTTATTTATACATTATAATTAAAGTAAAAATCTCTGATAACTGCAGTGACACGAAATGGCCAGGGGTGGAAAGCAAATCAAATTATCTTTTTTTCTGTAATACTAAACTTAATTCTCAACAACATTTATCTAACTATAGATGTTAATATTATTAATGTTTAAAATAGTCGTTTTTAAAAGTGATTTTTGTGTAAAATGTGATAAACTTAAATATACTATAATACTATAATATAAGGCACTTTTACTACTAATCTACATAAAATAACTTACATTTTCTCCACATTGATTAATTCTAACCTAAACACATATTTATTTATTTAAGGGTCAGTGACATAATGAAAATGTCCATTTGTGCCATTTATTTTTTTGTTGTGTGATTTTACATTAAATGTTAAATGGAGCCACTTAAAAAAGAAAGATAACTTCAAAATATTTAATCCACCTGGAATATAAAACTAGCTGATATCATTGGTTAAAACCTTTTTAATAGAATTAAACTGTCTAGTACCAAGTTTGTAGGATTCCACCACATGTTTTGTCGTGTTGAAATACCAATAATATTCATCGCTGTCCCCAATAAGAACCACTGAGTCTCTATTATCAGTATTTTATCTTTTGATATTTGAGGTTATGGGTTTAAATTCACCACTTTTGCTCGTAATCGAGTGTTTTCTGCACCTAGAGGAAGCGTCTGAGGCCGGTTTCATCAGATTTCATCAGATTCCAGTATGACTATGTATGGTTGTTGCCACGCATCGTCCTCACACACACACACACACACACACACACACACACTCTGCGGTGTGTTTTTCCTGCAGCGAGGTGCGTGTGCAGCACTTTGTTTTTCCAAAAAAAAACAGAAGCGGCCTCAACCTGGTGAACTCCATCCATCACGGCGGCGTGTCACCATTAAAGCTCCCATCAGCCCACAGATCTGCTGCCGTCCTGTCCTCCAGCATTCCGCCGCCTCGCTCGCTTTCCCCGTCCATATCAGCGGCATCACGCCGGGCCTGATGGCAGGATAAGCCCCGACAGGTCGAGTCGGTGCCCCGGCTGCCGTCAGAACGCCCCCCCCCCCATCCCCCCCGCCCCCTGCGTGGCGTTCGCTTTTCCTGTTTGAAGTCGGGGTGATGTCGCTGATAACGTACGCCAGCGTCTTCTGGTTTTAAGAAACAAAAAAACACAAAAAGTCTAGAAGGAACAGGTTGTTGCAGCTCATTCTGAATGAGTGTGACTGTATAGCTGTGACATCACAACTGCACAGAAGGCCTGACCTGAAAACAGGCTTTGTGCATTATTGTGCAAATAGACAATATTATTATAGTGAAAAACATATTTAACCTATAATCAAACCTGTAACTGAATTAATTGTGCTGCATATTAATTAAACTGCAGCTGCATGTGAAACAGCTTCTTAAACAGAGATTATGACCTTTTATAAAACAACCAAACTATACTTGATGTATCTGTGAGATAGTTGATTAATCGATTACTGAAACGATTAATCGATTAGTTGTTTGGTTTAGAAATTGTTGCTGCTGATTGAACCTAAAATGTCTTTTTTTGTTCACAACCCAAAGATCAAAAATTTAGACATTTACTTTCTTAATCGATTAACAAAATAGTTGATTATTAATGTAATAGTTGGTGATTAATCGATTAATCGTTGCAGCTTCAGAGCTGAAGATTGAAGCTAAAATGTCTTTTTCTGTCCACAACCCAAAGATCATCAGTTTACTGTTATAGAAGAATAAAGAAACCAGGAAATAACCAGAGAACAGAAGCTGAACCTGAGAATTTGGTCAAATCTATTAATCAATCATCAGAATAGTTGATTTACATCATAGTTGGTGACTAATTGACTAATCAACTAATTGTTGCTGCTCTATTTGCAGATGATAATGTTGGACAACACGTTGTCCCCTGCTGTAACTCTGACGGCCCCCCTGAGGGCCGCGAGCCCCCTGTTGAAGACCCTGACTCTGAATCACATTGACGTCCTTCTATTTCTAAACAATAGAATAAGAGTTGAAGCCTTTAAACACAAAGAGTGTGAAAACTGAAATAGAACGTGTGTGTGTGTGTGTGTGTGTGTGTGTGTGTGTGTGTGTGTGTGTGTGTGTGTGTGTGGGAGGGAAAAGCCAACAATCATTTATTTTTATGCTGCTAATTTCAAGGTGACTGTTTCAACAAAGACATGAAGTTAAAATAGGAACTTCACAAGGACACACACACACACACACACACACACACACACACACACGCACACACACACTAACACACACACACACACGTCACTTCTGTGGATTTCCTGCCTCTCTGATGCTGCAGGTTGTTCTTAAACCAACTCCATCATTATTCGTCACTAATCTCCTTCACAATATGATCGATTAATCGATTAATTGATTAATCGAGTCAGGTTGAACCTTCAGCTTTGACATTTTACACCATTTGATGAACCAAACAAGTAATCGATTAATCATTTCAATAAACAGATTAGACATTAGTTGTAGTGCTGACATCATTAGTCAGTAAATATTTATGTAAAATAGAAAAATCTTGAACTTATTATGATTAGAACTTAAACGATTAGTTGATTAATCAATGCGTTGCCAACTATCACATTAATCGCCAACTGTTTTAATAAGTGATTAATCAATTTGATTTAAAATGTTCATTTTTTAATTAGAAAACATCCATATTCTCTGGTTCCAGCTTCTGTTCTCTGATTATTTCCTGGTTTCTTTATTCTTCTATAATAGTAAACTGATGATCTTTGGGTTGTGGACAAAAAAGACATTTTAGCTTCAATCTGCAGCTTTGAAGCTGTAACGATTAATCGATTAGTTGATTAATCGCCAACTATTACATTAATAATCAACTATTTTGTTAATCAATTAATTGATTTGGGTCATTTGTAAGAAAGGAAATGTCTAAATTCTACTTTTCTATATCATTTATTGTGAAATACTTTAATTTGAAGTAACTGCAGCTACAATGATTTGTCGATTAATCGATTAGTCGCCAACTATCTTAATAATCAATTGATTTAAGTCATTTTTAAGCTTCCAGCTTCTGTTCTCTGGTTATTTCCTGGTTTCTTTATTCTTCTATAATAGTAAACTGATGATCTTTGGGTTGTGGATAAAAAAGACATTTTAGCTTCAATCTGCAGCTTTAGAAACACTGATCAACATTTTATGAACCTAACGACTAATCGATTAATTATAGATTAATCAACGATCAATGAGCTGCAGCCCTATTCTTATTTAATGATGATCTTTTGATTGTTAAAATGTCATTATATTCTATAAATACTGTCCTATGTTTCACAGAGAACAGCACAAAGCCCATATTCTGACTTTGAGCCTTAAAACCAGCCGTCAGGTCTTCTGTGGAGTTGTGATGTCACAACTGTACAGCCCCACTTCCTCGTTCACACACACAGTCGAACCAGCCAATAAAAAGGAGCCACGTTAATGTCGTGGAGATTTAAAAAAACGACCCGTTTCCGTCTGGAGAAGCTTCAGAGGAGACGAGACGACTCCCAGAGCCACAGATGTGTTATTAGTGACATCACACACGCAGCCACCGCGCTGCACGACTCAACAAGTCGATAGCGGGGCGGAGGAGGAGCAGCGCGTGGGCCGACCCGAACGCGTCCATTACCTTCCAGTAGTATTTACAACAACAGGATGCCTCCGACAAATCAATCCAGCCTCTTTCTTCTTCCTTAAACGCGCAACAAAAAGCGAGTTGGGATCCTGCGATGGATAATTTACAGCTGGAGACGTCCACATATCGGTGTTTAAGCTAAAAGCTCCATTACCAGAGGGGACTAATAATCCTGATCTATGTCTGCTCACTCAGCAAATAATCAATCATGCTTATTTAGTGGCTCAAACAGGGATTTTGCTGCGGATTTAATGAAAACTCTCAGTGAACCATTGTCTTACACCTTTTTCTCTGTTTTTAAAGCTTAAATTACGAGCTGCTGAGGTCATATTAGCTCTGTTTGTTAATGCAGCGTGTTGTTTCACCACATTTATCTCATGCAGTGCTACTAAAGAAGCTATGGTCAATATTTCATATGAACCGTATTACGTAGTTTTTTTATGTCAGAAAAAACTTTATAAAACGTCCAGGAAACGTTAACAGAACGTTAAACTAATGCTGCTTCACATTCAGTTCAGAAGTCAGAGCCTGGAATGACGTTAAAGCCAAGATGGCGTCTGGTTACAAAGATTAGATTGTTCTGATAGTTGATTAATCTATCGATTACTGAAACGATTAATCGATTAGTCGTTTGGTGTAAAATGTTGATCATTGTTTGTCAGAGCTGAAGACTGAAGCTAAAATGTCTTTTTTTGTCCACAACCCAAAGATCATCAGTTTACTGTTATAGAAGAATAAAGAAACCAGGAAATAATCAGAGAACAGAAGCTGGAAGCTTAAAAATGACTTTTTTCAATTGATTATTAAGATAGTTGGCGACTAATCGATTAATCGACGAATCATTGTAGCTGCAGTTACTTTAAATTAAAGTATTTCACATTAAATGATATAGAAAAGTAGAGTTTAGACATTTCCTTTCTTACAAATGACCCAAATAAATTAATCGATTGACAAAATAGTTGATTATTAATGTAATAGTTGGTGATTAATCGATTAATCGTTGCAGCTTCAAAGCTGCAGATTGAAGCTAAAATGTCTTTTTTTGTCCACAACCCAAAGATCATCAGTTTACTATTATAGAAGAATAAAGAAACCAGGAAATAATCAGAGAACAGAAGCTGGAACCAGAGAATTTGGACATTTTAGAATTAAAAATGAGTCAAATTGATTAATCGATTATGAAAGTAGTTGTTGATTAAGGTGATAGTTGGTAACTAATCGATTAATCAACTAATCGACTGGTTGTTGCAGCTTAATTTATTGAGTTTAATAATTGTTGATTTTAAATAAAACAAATGACCTGAGGTTGGTTACAATAGACTAACAAATATTCTGATAATTGACTAATCTATCGATTATTGAAACGATTAATCGATTAGTTGTTGAGTTTGAACCTAAAAATGTCTTTTTTGTCCAGAGCAACAGCCCACAACCCAAAGATCAAAAAAGTAGACATTTACTTTCTTAAAAACAACTCCAAACTGATTAATCGATTAACAAAATAGTTGATTATCAATGTAATAGTTGGCGATTAATCGATTAATCGATTAATCGTTGCAGCTTCAAAGCTGCAGATTGAAGCTAAAATGTCTTTTTTTGTCCACAACCCAAAGATCATCAGTTTACTATTAGAGAAGAATAAAGAAACCAGGAAATAATCAGAGAACAGAAGCTGGAACCAGAGAATTTTCTGACTCAAATCGATTAATCGATTATCAAAATATAGTACAGTTGATTAATCATTGTAGTTCTAATTAAAATACATTGCATTATAATCTAAGAAGCGGAAACCAAAACATAATAGATAATCTGTCTTTCCATTTGCTTTGTTGCCTGGTTTTCTGACATGTGTGTTGTATTCTGAGGCGGCGGCGTCTTTTCTCTTCCTATGTTTGGGGATCGTAAAGAGGGAAACGTTCCATCCCCGCGGCCACGAGGGAACAGCAGGGGAAGGAGCAGCAATGGACGGGTGGTGATTTCCAGACAGTAGCCAGGCCCTCCTGGTCGTCTCCTGCAAACACAATAAAAGGCCAGAATTACCAAAATGTGATTTATCCTGATCCGAACAAATCATTCGCGATTTAAATCTTGGCAGGAGGAGATACCGGCGCTAACCGAATTTTCTCTTTGTCCGAATTCGCGTCACGTGACCAGAGGATTAAAAAAAAAAAAAAAAAGCCTAAAGAGTGGAGATGCTATCGGTTTCTCTGTGAAATCCCTCATGCTACTTGTCAGTGGGAATAAACCGCTGCACGCTGACCTCTATCGTAAAAGTGTATTTATTAAAACAATACACACTTAAGTCTAAAAGTATTCACTCCCTGTCAAATACAAGGGATTTCTTGTTTTTTCCACTTAAAAATTAGTATTTCTCCTCAGTTTTTACTTAAATAGGACACAAAGAAAGTCTTCAACTATAAAATGTGTATATATATAAAGACAGATTCATATCATAGTCATTTGTTGGATGTGATTTTTGTTTTTTACACATTCTAACGAAACACAAATCAGTTATGGCGTCAGACTTTCTTCTGTGAATCCAAACTCAGTCGTCTCGTGTTTAAATCTCTTTTCATTCCCTCTGAATCATCTTCCTTCGGATGCAGTTTTTTTTTTAACTTGGCATTCCTGCGTCCCTCCCGTCCGTTTTCCAATAAATAATTCACCAGGTGATAGCCAGGCCCTAATGCCGACATGTTACAGGCGTCCAGGGAGCGAGCCGGTCCTGCAGCGTCCTCCATAAACAAACACGGGCCGACCGGCTCTGGTTTCACCACAGAGGGAAAAAAGCATCGAGCAAAGACGTTACAGAAACAAAACGGCGTCCTGTTCTGTGGGTGAATGTTGGGGGTCGGGCGTGCGACGCTTTTTTAATCGCGATGCATGCTTTAAACGGCGTGGAAGGTGGAAGCGGTGCAGGATAAATCCTGGTTTTCCTGAGCTGGAAACAGGCTCTTTGTGTCCTCGCTATCACGGCTTTACATCGACCACATGTTTGCTGAGGCCAGAAACATGATCCAGACATGATTCCCTTAACCTGGCCCTTTGGGTGAAGAGTGTGTGTGTGTGTGTGTGTGTGTGTGTGTGTGTGTGTGTGTGTGTGTGTGTGTGTGTGTGTGTGTGTGTGTGTGTGTGTGCGTGTGTAAACGTTCTTGTTACACACCGCAAAAGGAGACGGCTTCATTTATTTATTATTATTATAGAATCACAGCACAATGAATTTGTATTTGTTTTTTTTCTTTTACAGCTACATTTTCTATTTTCTTTATTCTTCTATAACAGTAAACTGATGATCTTAACTAGAGCTGCAACGATTAGTTGATTAGCAATTAGTTTCCATCTATCACATTGATTATCAACTATTTTCCAAATAGTCTATATGATTACATTATTATTCTATACAAGGTTATTTTTAGTGTGTTATCAGTGAGATTTTAGTAGTTTAGTGTTTTATTAGTAGCTGATAGAGCTGCATTGATTAGTTGATTAATCGATTAGTTTACAACTATCACATTAATCACTAACTAATTTGATAATCGATTGATGGATATGAGTCATTTTTTATTGATAAAATGTCCAAATTCTCTGGTTTCAGCTTCTTTTCTCTGATTATTTTCTAGTTTCTTTATTCTTAATAGTAAACTGATGATTTTTAACTAGAGTCGCAACGATTAGTTGATTAATCGATTAGTTGGATCATTGTTCTATATGTTTTAGTTTATGTAATTATATTAATTATTCTATACATGTTTTGTTTTGAGTGTGTTATAAGTGAGATTTTAGAAGTTTAGTGTTATATTAGTAGCTGATAGAGCTGCAACGATTAGTTGATTAATCGATTAGTTGTCAACTATCACATTAATCACTAACTAATTTGATAATTGAAAAAATATCCAAATTCTCTGGTTCCAGCTTCTGTTTTCTGATTATTTCCTGGTTTCTTTATTCTTCTATAATAGTAAACTGATGATCTTTGGGTTGTGAACAAAAAAAGACATTTTAGACATTTTCAATCTTTGGCTCTGAAGGTGGAGCTGCAACGATTAAACGATTAATCACCAACTATTACATTATTAATCAACTAATTTGTTAATCAATTAATCGATTTAGGTCATTTGGAATAAAGTAAATGTCTAAATTCTACTTTTCTATATTTTATGTGAAATACTTTTATTTAAAGTAACTGCAGCTACAATGATTTGTCGATTAATCAATTAATCGCCAGCCATCTTGATAATCAATTGATTTGAGTCATTTTTTAATGATAAAATGTCCAGATTCTCTGGTTCCAGCTTCTGTTCTCTGATTATTTCCTTTGGGTTGATCTTGAAACACTGATTGACAATTTACACCATTTAATAAACGATTAATCATTGCTAGATTAACTGAGTCAGAATAATCATCATAATGTAGTTAGTTAAATTATTGTTTGCAAGATAATAAGACCTGTTTTCAGAAACTATAAAGGCTATAAAAATATTACTGTGTCACCAACCAACTAACAATTAATCGATTAATCGTTTCAATAATCAATAATTTAATCGACTATCAGAATAGTTTTTAGCTGTAGATTTAGTCTTAGTTTACTGTTGTGCTGCTTTGTACATTTATATGTAACTTATATCATCATAAACAATATGTAAAAAACACTGATAGTAATTGATTAATCGATTAATTGGCTCCTTTTAGTCTATGAATTGATTGAAAAAAATGAAAGAAATGAAAAGGGACAAGCACATCGCAGGTTTTTTTCACGCTGGCAACTCCTAGTTTTCCAGATTTGTTGGATGAAATCAACACAATAAGTAATATTCAGGTTTTATTACGAGCAGAGACGTCAACTCTCCGTGCACTTTGTGTTCAAATCAGACGGAAAAAAACCAGCGTTTTCCTGCAAATTAGGAACGAGTCCGGTTAGTGTGTGTGTGTGTGTGTGTGTGTGTGTGTGTGTGTGTGTGTGTGTGTGTGTGTGTGTGTGTGTGCGGCTGCTGCAGCAGCACATGAAATATTCAAGGTCCGGTGTAAGGCGATCCTCTGATCTGAAGTCTGTTTTCTGACCAGATCCCCGTGGAGCTGGATCCTCGTATCAATGACCAAGTTCAGGGCCCGGGGATCGATGGCCACGCCCCCCCAGCTGATCACGCCTCCTGATTGGACGTCACGTGGACGCCTTCCACCACTGCCGTCGCCTCCATGCAAATTGCTGAAGGTAATTTTAGCCTCTTAAGTGAAATGTGATTTGTGTCCAGGGTCCTTCTTCTTCTTCTTCTTCTTCCTCCTTAACGTCCAGGAATAAAAAATTGCCGCCGTTGCTATTTTTCTCCACGACTTTCACGTCTTTTCGGCAGATTTCCCCCGACGTTTCTCTTGACGTTTCAGCTCATCGAAAGGTCCCGCGTCGCAGGAAACCGAGACGTTAAACGTCTCTTGGATAATTAGAAGGTCTGTGTGGAAGAATCGATGTAAAGGTGAACTCCAGTTACTTATGTGAGCCCCCTGTGACATCATCGGGTTACAGGCCGATGCATTAACGCACGTGGTCACATGACTTAACGTTAATATCCCGTATGAGGTTCACACACAACCTGTATTCAGAAACTGAAACTGCCTTGGAGTTGTGATGTCACAACTATACGAACACACTGCAAAAAGCTGAAATCTTAACAGGTGAAAATGTCTTGTTTTTGGTAAAATTAGTCCAATATGGAGTAGAATCATCTCATTCCACTGGCAGATAATTTAGCTTATTTCATTTTTTTCTTGATTTTAGTCGATTTAATCCTTTTATTTACAAAAAAGAAAATGTTTGTCTTGTTTTCTTAAAAGCTAAAGCTAAATTATCAGCCAGTAGAATAAGATAATTGTACCAAAAACAGGACTTATACTTATACTACTATTTTTTAGATGATAGTACTTCTACTTTACCTCAAATAAAAATATCTGAGTACTTCCACCACAGCAGATAATGTTAGAAATAAGATTTTATTTTATTCACCACTTTCTTCAAATTAAGTTTCAGTGCAAAACAACATTTAACATTTAACGAGCAGAAATTCACTGTAAAAATTCACAGTAAATTTCACTGTTTCAACTTCTGTTTTATAAAAAATGCTCGTCATGTTTTCCTATTATCTGCCACTGGATAAGTTAATTCTACTCAATATTGGACTAATTATACCAAAAACGGGATATTTTCATCTAATAAGATTATTGCAGTGCACAGCCTTTTCAAATCAGCCAATCAGAGAACAGGCTCGTTAGTGTTAACGAGACAAAATCAGCTTCAGAGAGGAGGTTTTTGATTCTTTATAAAAGTGTAAAAAGATTTTATTTTATTCACAACCTTCTTCAAATTAAGTTTCATAGCAAAACAACATTAACAAGCAGAAAATCGCTGTAAAAACTGAAATATAAACAAGTAAAATCGTTTTTTTTTGGTACGATTAGTTAAATATTAGTTAATTACTCAGTTCACGTTTCAAGTCTTGTTTTTTAGTTAATTCTACTCAATATTGGACTAATTATACCAAAAACAAGATGTTTTCACCTGATAAGATTTCACTTTGTTTGCAGTGCACAGCCTCTTCAAATCAGCCAATCAGAGGAGAGGCTCGTTAGTGTTAACGAGACAAAACCAGCTTCAGGGAGGAGGTTTTTGATTCTTTGTAAAAGTGTAAAAACGTCTTTAATCCTAGAATAAACACACGGGGCTATCAGCCGTTGCCAACACCTTCCTAATTGGAAGGATGCAGGTCATTGAATCGGTGCTTTTGGACGACGTCAAACAACAGAAATGAGAAGCTGATTCGCTCGCTGTCACACACAGGAAGTCAAACGTTATCAAACAAGCCCCAACTGCTCCATTGTGTCCACCAGGCCAGCGGCTGTTACGTGCTCCCCTAAATGTCTGCGACACCTCCTCCTCCTCCTCCTCCTCCTCTTAGAGCTGCACCCTGACCAAAACTCCCAAAAACAATCTGAGGAAACCGGGGGGGCGGCGGTGGGCGGTGGGGGGGGAACAATCCTCGGCAGGCTCCAGCGAGCTGCCATTAAGAAGAAAAGGCGAAGCGGCGCTGCAGCCTCTCCCTTTAAAACTCTACGGGGCTGATGAAAGATCAATGGGCCCGGCTGGGAAGCCGCCGCCGAGGCCGGGTGTCCGCCACTGGAGCAGGAAGCCAGCCAATCACACGGCAACAAAATAAAAAAAACACGAACCAAGGGAAGAACGGGGAAAACCCTCCACTTTTTTTTTTTTTTTTGCAGTGATTTCCTCACGTTATGAGACCAGCTCCACTTTAACTTTTTTCCAGCCCCGTGGATCATATTCCAGGGCTCCTTTTAACCCTCATCTCCCCATACTTCCATATATCACCCCCCCCCCCCCCCCATCCACTCTCACTAACCTGGCGTTCCGGGTTCCTCCCAACGGGAATAATGGAGTTTTTCCTCTTTTGGTGCAAACACAGCAACAGAAGCAGCAGACAAACAAAATCATGTAAAATGTCTTTGCTGCCAAAGGGGAGCCGGTGCCCTGCCAGGGGCGGGAGGGGGAGCGGGGGCGGGGGGGGGGCACCCATTTTCCCAGGGAGGGGGTGAGGGTGGGGAGGGGAGGGGGTTCTGGTCCTTATCGAGCCCCGGATCACAGACACCTCCGCCCCTTCTGGCAGGAATGTACACGGCCCCTGTAGGAGGGGGGGGGGGGGGCACAGGGGGGTGGGGGGGGAAGAGCGAGTGAGTGAGGGAAAGTGAATGAAGGAGACACACACACACACACACACACACACACATACACAAATAGAAAGAGACCTGCAGCTTAGGAGGAGAGGGAGTGTCTGCACACACACACACACACACACACACACACGCACACACACACACGGACGGAGGGAGGAAAACACACCAATCACAGCACTCAACACACTCTCAGCGGGCTGAGAGCAGCACTGGGAGAGCACAGAGGAAAACAAACAGGGCATTAGGGCTTAAATACCGAGCAGCTCTGCTGCATCTGTGCTGCGGTTAGCGTTACCTACACACACACACACACACACACACACACACACACACATGCACGCACACACACACACATGCACACACACACACGCACGCTGCTGACAGCTGAGGGGGGGGGTCGGACCAGGGAGGCGTTCGCTGTCACTAAACGCCGCAGGAAGAACGAGCGCCGCTCGGTTCCTCCGTCAAAGTAAAAGTTTGAGGAAAATTCCTTTAAAAAATGCAGAATTCTGTGTTTTTATCAGGTAGTTTTTGTACGTTAGATTCAACTTTATTGTGTTTGCGTGTCACAAGTTCAAAGTAGCTGTGATTAAATACATCTACAGTATGTAGTAATTAATAATAATTATACATGAAGAAGAGTGTTGCTTAAATATAAATACATATATATATATATATATATATACACAACAATTATGAGTACTACTATGACTATAAATAATACAGTAAAAACTAATCATAAATCATTGATCATCAACGTGGAGCCAGTCTGATTATTAGTGAATATTACTACTACTACTATATGAGGCTGTATTATACTGTAATACTGCAGTACTGCATAGTAATATAGAAATTATGCATCCCATCTATTATATATATATATATATATATATATATAACTTACTATATATATCATAAAATACATGTGCTGCATTTTAATTAAGTATTGCATCTTAAAATACCAGAACTGCATCATAATATACATATAATGCACCATGATATACATGTGCTGTAACGTAAAATTCAAGTCATACATGTGTATTGTATTTTAAATATTTTTAATAAAATATTTAAATAGAAAAATATTTTTATTTTTATAATGTTACATACTGTTTATATTATATTACATTAAATATGTATAAATATAAATATACAATATATAAAACTTCATTCTGAATAATTACTATACTACTACTATTACTCATTACTATTACTAATTTTCTCTCTCTTTACACTATGTATATATATATATATATATATATATAGTTATATATATATGTATATATAGTTATATATATGTATATATATATAGTTTCACTGTATATATATAGAGTTATATATATAGTTTTAGATATATATAAAACTATATATATATATATATATAGTTTCACTATAGTTAATGAGTATAAATAATAAGATAATATAAGTTTATTTGAAGCCAAATGCATAATGACAATAAAGAAGTAAAGTAAAGTAGTAAAGTAAATACGTGTTTGATAAATATCCAACATAAATACTTGAGTCACGTATAAGTACTTCTAAGTACCTGTGTGTATTTCTCTCCAACACTTTAATCACAGACGTGGACACTCGGCCTGGCGTCTGCTTCAGGTGTCGTTTGGTTTGTCGTGAGAACGTCTTCGTTCCCAACGCAAACACACGGAGGAGGAAAAAACATGAAGTATGTTTCCACCAGTAATTGGTTTGTATAATATTTGCGCGGCGTCTCGCGGGGACACAGATTTATTTCTCAGGTCGTGATGGTGGAGCTGCAGCTTGGTTGTAGAACAGAATCTGTCAAGGTAGAGGTTCACGTACAGTTCAGCAGAGCATTCCTAGCAAGCCTCACACACCTCCTCCTCCTCCTCCTCCTCCTCCTCCTCCTCCTCCTCCTCCTCCTCCTCCTCCTCTTCCTCCTCCTCCTCCTCGTCCTCCTCCTCTTCATCTTCCTCCTCCTCCTCCTCGTCCTCGTCCTCGTCCTCCTCCTCCTCTTCCTCTTCCTCTTCCTCTTCCTCCTCCTCCTCCTCCTCCTCCTCCTCCTCCTCCTCGTCCTCCTCCTCTTCATCTTCCTCCTCCTCCTCCTCGTCCTCGTCCTCGTCCTCCTCCTCCTCTTCCTCTTCCTCTTCCTCCTCCTCCTCTTCCTCCTCCTCCTCCTCTTCCTCCTCCTCCTCCTCCTCCTCTTCCTCCTCCTCGTCCTCCTCCTCTTCATCTTCCTCCTCCTCCTCCTCGTCCTCGTCCTCCTCCTCCTCCTCTTCCTCCGCTGACGTGATTTCTGACAGATGATCTGGGAGCTCTGATAAAAACGTCATGTAAATCCTGAGTGTCAGCCATAATAATAATTTAAAAAAATATATTTTTTGTAAATAAAATATTTAAAAAGTGGAAAATTGCACAAGTCTGATTAAGTATTTCTATTTTTACTCCAGTAAAGTAAACTCAAGACTCGCTGCCAACTTTTATATTAATCACCAAATATTTTGCTAATTGATTAATCAAATCAAGTAGAAAAATGTTTAAATTCTCTGGTTTAGCATTTCTACTTTTACTAAAGTCAAGTGATTAGTGAGTTTTCAGTAATTTAGTGTGATATTAGTCTTTATTAAAACAACCATGTTATTTAAGTTACTCTCACTGTGTTAATAATGGATCATTGTTCTATATGTTCTAGTCTATATCATTATATGAATTATTATATAAAAGGTTAATTTTTAGTGTTTTATTAGTAGCTGGTAGAGCTGCAACGATTAGTCGATTAATTGATTAATTGATTAATTGTCAACTTTTACATTAATCACTAACAATTCTAATAATCGATTGATGGATTTTAGTCATTTTTATTCTTCTGTAATAGTAAACTGATGAGCGTTGGGCTGTGGACTCAGATTGAGTGGCTGGCTGTATAGTTGTGACATCACAACTTCACAAAAACCCCCGATGGCTGTTTCTGAAGTTCAGTTTCTGAATTTTGAACATATGAGGCAAAACTATCTGTATCTTCTTAAAACAGTAGTAAAATAGTAGAAATCTTCAACCTTCTTCTCTCTTTTATTTTAAAAAGCACTTTATGTTGCATTTTATGTTCATGATTACGTTTAACTCATTATATCTGAATCAAATTAGGACGAATTTAAACTTAAAATTCAAGCATCAGTAAATGTTCAAAGGTGGTTGTTTTTAAATAATTTCCTCTTTTTTAAAAATGAAAAGCCCTTTTTTTGCATGAAAAGTCTCTACAAATGAAGTTTGATTGATTCCATTGAACTTTTTGCAGTGTGCTCATACAACAGGATCAGATTAAGATGAATTTAAACTGCTATGATCACAAATTCTGCCTGTTTGATGAACTGGAAACATCAGAAAATGTACAAAACTGTCTATATTTTCATGAAACTGTGTTTAAAATAGCTGGAAATAATTTTCTTCTTCATCTTTTTATTCTGTAATACAAATATTTGTATGAAAAGTGCTCTACAAATAAAGTTTGATTGATTACGGCGTCCTCAAATCAAGATGAATTTACTGTGGTTCCACATTCTGGCTTTTTTAATGAAGTGGGAGTTTCGTCCGTCTTTGACCGTGTTCTCTCTGTGTTCGTCTCCCCCAGCAGAAATCCTAACGTCTGGATCCCAGCGACTTATTGCAACCACATGTGACCAGGTGAGTGTGTGCATGTGCCGCGACCTTTGTCCTTTATCACGCAGCATCCCCCCCCCGCTCACCTCAACCCCCCCAGATGGATCCGTACCTTCATTAATGCAGGCCCACGGCAAACATCTCCACATGTTCACGCAGGAACATCTGGCTTATTTTGGAAGTTCGCTGGGTCCCACTTTTTTTTTTTTAAAGCGTCTCTGCTGTTTTCTGGTCACATTTTGTTATTTGGGGGGGGTGTAGTGGTGGTGTGTGTGTGGGGGGATGTTGTGGCGAGGAACTTCAAAGCGCCGGGCGACGTCAGTCATGAGCGAGCGGGGGCAGGAGCTGGTCACTGGCGAGGATTTGTCACGTAATGGCCCCTCTGGGCCGACTTCAGCCTCTAATTTCAGAGGTGCTGAAAAGGATTTTCTGGAGTTTGCCGTGTCCTCGGCTCGTTTTCTGTTCCGCAGCTTTTTCATATCACGCGCGACTGTCGTGATAATGGAGCCGTGGATATCTGCAATTTGGATTCTTTTTACTCTATAGTCTCAGCGAGATAAGTACATGTTTAAAAAAACACAGAGAAGATTAAAGATCCTGTATTAAGCAGCGGTGGAAAGAAACTAGAGCTGCAACGATTAGTTGATTAATCAATTAGTTTACAACTATTATAGAAATCACCAACTATGTTGATAATTAATTAATGGATTTGAGTCATTTTTAATTCTAAAATGTCCAGATTCTCTGGTTCCAGCTTCTGTTCTCTGATTATTTCCTGGTTTCTTTATTCTTCTATAATAGTAAACTGATGATCCTAAATAGAGCTGCAACGATTAGTTGATTAATCGATTAGTTGTCAACTTTTACATTAATCAATAACTATTGATATGATTCATTTTTCAAGTAGAAAATGTCCAAATTCTCTGGTTCCAGCTTCTCTTCTCTACTAATTTCTAGTTTCTTTATTCTTCCATAATAGTAAACTGATGATTTTAACTAGAGCTGCAACGATTAGTTGATTAATCAATTAGTTTCCATCTATCACATTGATCACCAACTATTTTTTTCCACACAGTTCTAGTCTATATAATTACATTATTATTCTATATAAGGTAATTTTAAGTGATATTAGTGATATTTTAGTAGTTTAGTGTTTTATTAGTAGCTGGTTGAGCTTCAACTATTAGTTGATTAATCGATTAAATATCAACTTTTACATTAATCACTAACTATTTTGATAATTGATTAATGGATACGAGTCATTTTTTATTCTAAAATGTCCAGATTCTCTGGTTCCAGCTTCTGTTCTCTGATTATTTTCTAGTTTCTTTATTCTTTTATAATAGTAAACTATTGTTTTTAACCAGAAATGCAACGATTAGTTGATTAATCGGTTGCTTGGATCATTATTCTCTATGTTCTAGTTCATATAATGAAATAAATATTCTACACATGGTTAATTTTGAGTCTGTTATAAGTGAGATTTTAGCAGTTTAGTTTTTTGTTAGTAGCTGGTAGAGCTGCAACGATTAGTTGATTAATCGATTTGTTTCCAACTATCACATTAATCACTAACTAATTTGGTAATTGATTAATGGATATAATATTTTACGTTTTCTCCTTTGTTTTGTAGTTTTAAGAACCAAAAATCATGTCTGTGTAGTTTTTAAATCTCCTTTCCAAACCTGTCATTTTATCTCATTAATACTAACCAACCTCTCCTCTGATTGGGTGGCTGACTGTATAGTTGTGACATCACAACTTCACACCCCTCCCCAGTTTCAGTGTTTGAACACGTGCTGTTTAATTCTCTGTGGATTCCGTTAACGTTTCCTCGTATTAACGCAGTAAAATCGCATCTTTACATTAATTAATGAATTCTGTCCGTTGCGTGGACATGTGACCCGGTGATGATGTCATCAGGGGAGGTTAACCTATCACGTAAGTGACTCTAGTTCACTTTAATATTGATGTTTCCCGCCCCTTGTCTCCCCATCAGCAATAAGTTTAATGGTGGCGGTGCCGGTCGCTTTCGCTGCTTATTCAGCACAAGAGAAACGAGAGAAAGGTTAAAAAGCTGCCAAGACATTCGTCTTCTGGCCTGAAATAACCGGATTTCATTTAATGAGACGTGTGTGAGGAAAGAAAAAAAAACAGGACCAGAGGTCATTTAGGAGAAATGAAGATTTAATGATCCTGATCCGCTGTGATCAGGCTGGTAATGGATGATCTGGTGTAAACGTCTGTGGTGTCAGGTAACTAGCGTACGAATACTTTCCTGTACTCTACTAGTACTACTTAAGTTTGACCTAAATTATAACTAATCCAGCCTTTTTTTATTGTGCCATTAAACATATTAGCATATGTTTGGCTAGTTTCTTTATTCTTCTATAATAGTAAACTGATGATTTTAACCAGAGTTGCAACGATTAGTTGATTAATCGATTGCTTGGATCATTGTTCTATATGTTCTAGTTTATACAATTAATATTATTTACTCTATACATGGTTAGTTTTGAGTGTTATCAGTGAGATTTTAGAGGTTTTGTGTTTTATTAGTAGCTGGTAGAGCTGCAACGATTAGTTGATTAATCGATTAGTTGCCAACTATCACATTAATCGACTAATTTTATAATCAATTTTAGTTATTTTTAAATTCTAAAATGCCCAAATTCTCTGGTTCCAGCTTCTGTTCTTTCTTATTTTGTAGTTTCTAGACTTCCATAATAGTAAACTGATGATCTTAAATAGAGCTGCAATGATTAGTTGATTAATCGATTAGTTGCCAACTTTTAAATTAATCACCAACTATTTTGCTAATTGATTAATGGACGTAAGTCATTTAGTAGAAAGTATCTAAATTCTCTGGTTCCAGCTTCTCTTCTCTCCTGTTTTGTAGTTTCTAGACTTCTATAACTGTAAACTAATGATCTTAAATAGAGCTGCAACGATTAGTTGATTAATCGATTATTTGGATCATTACATTTTACGGTTACAGGTTGACGCTGCTGCTGCTAACACGTGATGCTGCTGCTATCGCTGCTGCTGCTGCTCACATCTGCTGCAGATGTGCCGCCTAATTGCAGATCCCCCCATGCGGAAACTATTCTTCTCGACCGTTTGAAAGCAGCTGCAGTAGGTGTCACCGGGAGGTTAAAGCCGAGAAAAAAATCGCAAAGCGTCGATTGTGCTCCGTCGTGTTTGTGTGTTAGCAGCGATTGGATGCTCATGGCTTCCATTAGTCTGAGCCTCCGACATGAAACCGAGGGAAAAGAATGCTGCGCCGCCTCTGAAGCGAACTGGGCCGCATTATGGATGCTGAAGTCATTTTTTCCTGTGTATGTTAAACATTTCGTCTGGCGGTTTGAAGCATGTCGCTGCAAACGGCGTAAAAAGTGGTTGATGTTTAAATTACGGCGAGATGCGACGCCCTCGCGTTTTTCACCGGAGCCGCTTTTCCTCGTGTTTACGGTTTTAACTGTAACTAATGGTGTGTGTGTGTGTGTGTGTGTGGGGGGGGGGGGGGGTGAAAACACGGCGGAATACTTCATCTCCTGCTGGTTTGGAGGCTTTCTGGGAAGTTATTGATTTTAGCCGATTGCTGCAGTTAATCTTCAGACGCTGATTGAAAACCCGGAAAAATAAGTCAAATTTATACATGGCATGAAGATATAATTCAAGCATTGTAAGAAGAAAAAAAACAATAAACCTGAAACGACATACAATCACTAATGACTGTGCACGGCAGAAATATTTAATGTAAACAGCAGAACTGGAGCCATGAATGAATGAAAACCACATAAACATCAGTTTTATGCTGAAGTACAGACGACTTCAAATGTGGCAGCGATTTGCTAGAAAATGCATTATGTTCACTAGAGGACACTTTAATGCCTGTTTTGGCTCCTAAAGGGAACTTTAGCAAATATTATGCCTCCTAACAGAAATTTAGATGCTTGTTTTGGGTCCTAGAGGGCACTTTAATGCATATTTGGCTCTTAGAGGGCACTTTAGCATATATTTTGGTGCCTAGAAGGAACTTGAACATGCATTCAGGAAGACATTTTAGCACATCTTCTGGCTACTTGTGGGCGCTTTAGCACATATTCTGGTGCCTAAAGGGCACTTTAATGCATATTTTGTCTCAAGGAGGCCACTTTAGCATATATTTTGGAACCTTGATGGAGATTTAGCACATATTTTGGCTCATAGAGGGCACTTTAGCGCACATCTGGTACCTACAGGGCAATTTAACAAATATTTTGGTTCCTAGAAGGAACTTTAACATGCATTTTTGCTTCAAGGAGGCACTTTAGCACTTGTTCTGGCTCCTTGTGGGCACTTTAGCACATATTCTGGTGCCTAAAGGGCACTTTAATGCATATTTTGTCTCCACTTTGGCATATATTTTGGCTCCTAGAGGCACTTTAATGCACATTTTGGCTTCTAGATAGGAGTAGTTCTTGGGGAAAGAATGCTCGCTGGTATTAAAGCAAACTGATCCGCATTATAAATGCTAAAGGCATTTTTCCTGTGTATGTGTGAGAAGGTTCATTATGGCGGACCCACAGCATTCCATTTCCTTTTCATTGTGTCTGTATGATTTGTTTTAATTCTTCACACGGTTTTAATTCTGTACAACATAAGTGTACCATAGTACTGCTCCTAAATCCATTGGTAGTTGTTCAACTTTGGACAATAGGACAATAATTGGACAATATTGGGATATGGGTTTTCCCCAAGTCGATGTATCAAAGAGCTGCCATTGGACATTTGGTGTTTTTAAAGTGGACCACCGATAATAAATCAGGTTTTTTTTTCAAAACTGAGCGTTGCTGCCTCCTGACTTCACGTCGCCTGGTCGCCCACAGCATGTTAAACATCTCGTCGTGTTGCTGTGTAAAAAACACAAACAAAAAAACCCTGAACCTGAAACGACATACGATCGCTAATCACCACGTTAAATATTTAACGTAAACAGCAGAACTGGAGCCACGAATGAATGAAAACCACATAAACATCAGATTTATGCTGAAGTGACTTCAAAGTGTGGCGTTAGTTTCTGCTCTAAAACCGTCTCTTGTTGAGTTTGTGCCTTTTGTTTCCATGACAGCGTCATCAACGTGAAAAATGTGGATTAGCTGCACTGTTTATTCTAACGCCGGCGTGTGCTGAGATTCAGTGATAAGTTGCATTAGCATCGTGTTCTATGGATGTTTCAGATGCTTCTGCGTCCAAACGAGGCCTTTCTGTGTTTATCTGCGTCAGGAAGCGTCCCTGCGTCTTTAAAACACGATAAAATCTCTGCGCTCCTCCAGATAAGAGGCTTGTTGTGTGTATTGCTATTTTCTCTATTCCTAATGATCCCTAATGATCCGTAAGAATGTGAACTTACACACCAGAGCTGTTTTTAAGGCTAATTACCTCTTGTTTTGTCTGTTTTTATCTGAGAACAGAATCAGAGAAAAAATCCTGAGCCGATTCTGAAGAATCTGACCTATAATCAAATGACAGGATGATTGTTTTAGTGTTTTAAAGCTGCTAGTGGCTCCTGCTGGTCAACGGAATGTTAATAGTTGACAGAACTGCTGGAAAATTAGCTTAAAACATTCAGATAGTTTTGAAAATATCGTCACATGTTACTGTTGCTGCACATTTTCATGTCGGATAGAAAACTGATCATTAGTCTTAGTGAACGTCTGAACTAGAGTGCTACATCGCTAGCTGTGGATTAATCGATTTTAGTTCGTTTTTAAGAAGAAAAATGTCCAAATTCTCTGGTTCCAGCTTCTGTTCTCTGGTTATTTCCTGGTTTCTTTATTCTTCTATAATAGTAAACTGATGATCTTTGGTTTGTGGACAAAAAAAATACATTTTAGGTTCAATCTTCAGCTTCGAGAAACATCTATTTGAACCATAAAACTGATCGATTAATCGATTCAAGAGTCAACATATGGATCAACTATCAAAGTACTCGTTGCAGCTTTATTGTTGTCACCGTCACCTGGTCATTTGACAGAAAATTTGTATTTAGAAAAAGTAATTACTAAACATAATAGAAAGCAATTAATAAATGAGTTGCCAACTATCACATTAATCACCAATTATTCTGATAATCGATTAATTGATTTGATTTCAAATTCTCTGGTCCAGCTTCTGTTCTCTGATTATTTCCTGGTTTCTTTATTCTTCTATAATAGTAAACTGATGATCTTTGGGTTGTGGACAAAAAAAGACATTTTACACCATTTTAAGAACCAATCAACTAATCGATTAATCATTTCGATAATCAACAGATTAATAGACTGATCACATCATCTGTATTGATCAGAATACTCGTTAGCTGCAGCTCTATAATCCATTATATTGACGTTTTTTTTTCCCAAGCACATGAGAACAGATATTTTACACCAATATATGAACCAAACAATGAATCGATTAATCATTTAAACAATCGCAATCTATATGTTTAGTTTAATGTTTAGTTGCAGCCTGACTTTTTATTTTTTTCTTCTTACATAACCAAAGCGTCTGTGTCGTATTTTTGTACATTAAAAACCAACGTAACTCTTATATCATAAATAAATCCGACGCACACTGATCTGTCCTGTCCTGCGTTTTGCTCCACGGAGAGTAATTCCATTTTTTAGGCGGCTAAGAAAGACGTGTAGGTGTGTGTGTGTGTGTGTGTGTGTGTGTGTGTGTGTGTGTGTGTGTGTGTGTGTGTGTGTGTGTGTGTGTGTGTGTGTGTGTGTGTGTGTGTGTGTGTGTGTGTGTGTGTCCGTCCAGCCGTGGCCACATCTGTTTGTCATGTTAGCACTTAAGCGCCTTGCAGGAGCCGCGATGCTAAGTGGAGACAGAGTCCTGGATCCTGCTCCGTCCGTCCTCCCTTTTCCTCCTAATTACATTTGTTCATTAATCCATTTTCTGCCCACTTCTCTTTCTTGTTTAGGCTTTTTTTTTTTTTCCTCTCTCTGTGCTCCAATGGGCTTCTTCTTTTTTGCCTCCTCAGAGCGGCAGACACTGACCTTTAAAGGAGATGCCAAAAGAGTCTGTAAGACAATGTTATACTACCCCCTTTCACCCTTTCAGCACACACACACACACACACACACACACACGCTCGTCCCATCTTTGGCCCCTCAGGCCATCTCCTTCAGCGGCTAATGGAGTTAGCTTAATGTCTGCACAGCGCCAGTCATAAAACTGATTTGAGGCTAAAGGCTCTTGGTGCCGAGACCACCACTCTGCCTCCAGAGAAGAAATAGATAAATAAATAAAAGCGATGTGAGTGAGATGTTAAAAGAGAGCGAGTGTATCTTCGGAGTGAAAGAGGTTGGGGCGGCGGCGGCGGCGTGGGGCGAGGGAGGGGGGGGGCGTAACTAAGGCAACTGCAGACAATCTAATTGGTATTGACATCCTTGTCTCGGAGGAAATTTGACATCTAAGGGCAAATCATTCTATTTAGTCGCCTGAATGGTCTCCGAAGGCGGAGCCCGAGCGGCACAATCGCGCCGCGGCGTCGTCCCGGTTCCCTCGCGTCTGGGGGGCCGCTGCTGCCACGCGGCGATCGATCCTAATCCGATCGGGATGGAGGAGGACGAGCAGCAGCAGCAGCACAGGAGCAGGAGGAGGAGGAGGGGGGGGTAGAAAAATGAAAATAAAATCAAAAGCTCCGTCGGGGTAATGTTTAACGAGAGGCGGAGGACAATCGGGCCGCGGCCGTAATGCACTCGCGTGGTTAATGCACAAGAGAGGAGCCCGGCGAGTAATGGCCGCCGCCGCCGCCAAGGTGGCCGGGCTTCAAAGAAATGTGCTGCTGTAGCTAAACGACGCGGCCGAAGAGCCGGGGAATTCATCCTGTTAGAGCATCGAACGAGGGCCCGGGACACGGGGGCGACGCCGTGATTCTATTACCGCTCCCCTGAGGAAAAATCGCCTGTTTTCTGTCTTTTTTGTTGTTGTTGTTGTTGTTGTTTGTGACCGTCAAACGCCGCCGTCCATCAAGTAAATAAATAGATAAAAAGAAGGTGAAGCAGCGGCGGTCATGAAGGAGTGAAGAGTCAAATGAACCAGTTCATAGTTAATTATTTTTAACAAAGTTCCAACAATAAACTAGTAATTTTTTTCCCCAATATGTTGCTGTGAGCTATTATTCGTTAAAATTATTTTCACAGCCCATAAAGAACCAGATGCATCAATTATTTTATCAGGTTAACATTAAAACTTCGCTTCAGATTCATCTTTTTATCCAGTTTTTACTCCTTATCCAACCAGGGTTTAGTATTGATTTGAAAGCCTCTAAATACAAAAGTTGTGGAGTTCCACAAGGTTCTGAGCTTGGACCAATACTTTTTTACCCTTTATATGCTCCCATTATTAAAATTATTATAACTGTTATTTCCCACTATTATATGGATGATACATAAAAACTATGCATCAGATTCATCTTTTCATCCAGTTTTTACTCCTTATCCAACCAGGGTTTAGTATTAAGGTGACAGCCCTCATAATGCAAAAGTTGTGGAGTTCCACAAGGTTCTATGCTTGGACCAATACTTTTCACTCTTTATATGCTCCCATTATTAAAATTATTACTATTTTCCACTATTATGAGGGTAATTCTTTGAAACTATGCATCAGATTCATCTTTTTATCCAGTTTTTAATCCTTATACAATACAAAAGTTGTGGAGTTCCACAAGGTTCTGAGCTCCGACCAATAGATTTTACCTTTTATATGCTCCCATTGGTAAAATTATTACTATTTTTTTTTCCACTATTATGTGGATGATGCATTAAAACTATGCATCAGATTCATTATTTAATCCAGTTTTTACTCCTTATCCAACCAGGGTTTAGTATTGAGGTGACAGCCTCTAAATTCCATCATTTCCTAACACTTTGTTTCATCCATTCATCCACACTAGTAGCAGCTGCAGAATATTCTCCAAAGCTGCAGCTTAAATGGTGTTTGTTGGTAAAATAAAAGCAGGACTGTAGTCCTTAAGGTTCAGTCTGGGTCAGTACTGACTTCTCCATCAGATTGTGTTAATGCTCATAGCTGTGGTGCTGCCTTCCTCCATGCTCCTGGCTGCTGCTCTGTGTTTTATGACGTATTTGTACTTTGCAGGTTTCAAACTTTTTGTGTCCTTGCACGTAATATGCTAATTTTATTAAATTAAATTTGCAGAGGCACGCAACTAAATCCGCTGATTCATAAACATTTCAGAAAAGCTGTTTAAATGTGATCTGGTTGGTTTCCCCTAACAGATGAAAACTGACAGAAACTGTCCAGATATAATAATAATATGATATAATAAAAGCTGACAGAGTCCATAGATATAAGCTGAGCAGAGTAGAAGCATCACTTCTTCTGTTTTTTGATGTATTCTTCACTTATAAAGACTCAGGCATCCTAAAATAGTATTAATCTATATAATAAAACCCAAACAAACATGATAAAATAGAGCAAATGGTGAATTGAAAGCGTTCGTAGCGTGTCTTTTCTACATTATTGATCACTCCAATGTGCTTTTACAACCACAAGTGCAGATTCACACATTCATTCATTCATCGATGGTGGCGGCTGCAAAACAAGTCTGGAGGAAAAATATTTAATCCAAGGACGAAGAGGCCTGAAGGAGCCGCGTTCGCCTCATTAAAAAAAGAGAAAACAGATAAATGAGACAAAATCCCTGTTTCTGAAGGTCAGTCAGCGATGACCTTGTGTTCTGCTGAGGAAACGTGTGAACACACAGATTAGCACTTTGACATCTTTTACTAAACTGGTCTCACATTCATTTAATCCTCAAATACTGGAGCTTTATGATGTAGAAATGTAAGAAAAACAGCGATTCAACGTGTTGGTTTGCACGAATCCACCTTGACTCTGATAGTTTATAGCAGCTGCAGAATATTCTCCAAACATGGTGTTTATTGGTGAAATAAAAGCAGGACTGTAGTCCTTAAGGTTCAGTCTGGGTCAGTACTGACTTCTCCATCACATTGTGTTAATGCTCTTAGCTGTGGTGCTGCCTTCCTCCATGCTCCTGGCTGCTGCTCTGTGTTTTATGACGTATTTGTTAGCGTAACAGGTATGACAGCTGCTGCATGTCCCTGGTAGAAGAAGTAGTCCGATGTTTTAGTTAAGTACAGGTAGTACCATTAATACTACTTACATAATATAAATACTCCCATGAGAAAATGTATTGGCAACGAAATGTACTTAAAATATTACTCATTATGCAGAATATCCCTAATAATCATTGGAACTATATATATATATATATATATATATATATATATATATATATATATATATATATATATATATATTTTATTTTATTTTTTTTTTAAGTGTCTGTATTGTAATTACACATGTATGAATACAGAGTACTAAAATACACTTACTTACCAGCAGATAATCAGAAGTACGAAGAGCAGCGAGAACATACTGATGAGGGCAGTTTGTTCAGGTAGATGCAGTAAAGTGCATTTAAATTAGCAGTAAAACACAGAAATACACAAACATGCCATTAACAATTTAGAGTAAATGAATCAGTTATAATACACAGAGAATATACTGATTTATTATATTTTAACGTGTAATAAAACTAATGTTAAATTATATTGTTGGAGACGCGCATGAAGCTAAATTATTATTTTATTGTAATATATTTAAAACAGTGATCATGTGTTTTACATATTAAATCCTGATCAGAAAAGTACAAGTACCTCATAAATACAGTACTTGAGTAAATGTACTCATGTATTATATTATGCATATTTTATTACACACAGGTTTGATTTGAGCCTGTAACAGTACTTCTACTTTTACCTTGAGTAAAAGTAAAGTACCCTAGTACCTCATCCACCACTGCAGATACAGCATGTGTAGGTATCTTCTCACTAATATGAATCATTCTGGTTACTTAAAATAAATATTAAAATACTCTCACATGTGTTTATTAATTACAAACAACTAATATAATATACTATAACACAGTGTGCTTGAGTACATTTTGCTTGTAATACTTCTGCATTGGTGTAAAATCCAAAACCAAGAAAGTAGTTTGTAAGTAAACCCATCAAGTACTTTAAAATCCTATTTAAATACTTAATACTTGAGTAAATGTACTTCATTACATTACATAGTTTGATTTGAGCCTGTCATTGTGTATGTGTAAAAGTATTATTAAATTACTCTACATGTATTCAGTGATTAAAACAACTGGTATAATGTACTATAACACAGTCTGTATCAGTACTTTTTATAATACTTATATATTGTATTTTTTTTTAAGTACAGTACTTCTAGTATTAAATACATCATATTTTGGTGATGAATCTTTATCAGAAAAGTAGCTTGTTAGTAAATACATCAGAATTGTACTTAATACTTAATACTTGAGTAAATGTACTTCATTACATTACAGCACAGGTAGGTTGCTGTGTGTGTGTGTGTGTGTGTGTGTGTGTGTGTGTGTGTGTGTGTGTTCATACGTCAGGTGGCTGAGTTAATTGCTGCTAAGTGTTGCTTTGAGGTGAAATTTCACAGCTTTTTTTTGCAGCCGATGAAACACAAGTCGGCTCCAGATCAGAATTTGATCCGCGGACGTTCGGCTGTGAAACGAGCCTGCACGCGAATACACGTGCACGTGTGTGTGTGTGTGTGTGTGTGTGTGTGCGTGCACCAGGGAGATGCAATAAGAGCGTCTGCGCACAACTATGTGAGCGAGGCGTATTGAGCTGATGGCTGCAGATATCAGGCCCAGATACTCGAGTCATAAAAGTGTCTGGGAGCCCGTGGCGCTGCAGCCTGGTGCCTGATGTTATCACCAGGGAACAGTGGCCACTCTATCAGCACACACACACACACACACACACACACACACATTCCTGTATTACTGGAGCTGGCTGCAGGGTCCGCGCTGGTGCAGCAGGTCGCGACGCTGATTATTTACAGCAGAGACGTAACGAGACTAACTAGGGACCCAGCAAGGTTTGCATTTCCGTATTAAGAACCTGTCAATATTTCATCTCTCAAATAGGAAATACTCCGATTACTTTAGGCCGAGCAGTAAAACCATATCAATACGTCCACGTCCACGTCAATACGTGAGGAAATAACTAAATAGTTCAATATCACAGCGAGAGATTCACAGAAAAACGTATTTCTGCTGAAAGTCAGAAAATCTGAATAATCACGAATAGAGTGAAATATTACTCTTTATAAATGTAGTATTAGTATACGGCAGTACTTTGACTCAAGGACAGTACCTGAGTACTTCACTCTGCAGCCTGTGTTTTATATTAAGTTAAGTATTTTAGTACTTGGTCCATCACTGCAGATGATGTTAGAAATAAGACTTTCAAAATAAAACAAATCAATTAGACCCGAGTAGCTTTAGTACTCTTCATCAGTATTTTAATGTTTTTAAAAACTGTTAGAATACTGCAAAAAAAACTCAATTGAGTTTTACACGTATTTTTAGACGTCAGTACTTCTACTTTTACTCCAGCATCTTATTTAAATACGATGACAGGTCGTGTCTCCATCGTCCTGTCCCCCCCAGGGGTCAGGGGTCATGTGATGGCCCAGGGCGGCGGCGTGCCGAGGCATCGCCGTGACGACACGCCGCCGCCCTGGGATCAGTTTGAGTCTCCGGTTACGAGCTTTTATTCGCGTGGAGTCGAGTCGGGCATGAAGAGCTGGTGATTTACACGTCGCTGAGTGAGAGCAGCAGGTTCCAGCCACAGGTCTCTGGTGTGTGTGTGTGTGTGTGTGTGTGTGTGTGTGTGTGTGTGTGTGTGTGTGTGTGTGTGTGTGTGTGTGTGTGTGTGTGTGTGTGTGAGTGTGAGTGTGTGTGTGTGTGTGTGTGTGTGTGTGTGTGTGTGTGTGTGTGTGGCTCTCAGAGTGCAGGTTTGAGTTTCCTGGTTCCTGGAAAGTTGTCGACGCAGGGGATTGTCCGTGGGGGCGGGGCCTGCTGTTTCTGAGCGTCTGATTGGCTGAACAGGAGCAGGGAGGCGGAGCTTAAGTCATTCTGGAGAAAAAAAAAACTATAATAAATACACGTACTGCAGTATTTTAGTTTGGTACTCAAGTACTTCCATGTTACTTTATACTTTACTACATTCCAGAGGGAAGTTTTGTACTTTAAAACCCAGATTCTAATATTTTATATGTATTAATACACTTTGTGATAAAATGTCCACGTCGTGTGAAAAGTGTAATTTACTCCCTGTATAAACTCGTCTTAATCGATTCTCAGTTGAATCCAACAACTCGATTGAAAAGTAAATAAGTACTACTACTAATAATAATAATAATAAAGAATAGGTATTTACTCAAGTGCAGCACTTTTCTAAACAACTTTGAAGTACTTGTACTTGGGTTTTGCGATGTGATGATACTTTATACGAAACATCTCACTTAAACTTATACTCTAATACACTTATCTGAAGCTTTAGTTAGAATTTATTATTTCATATGAATTAACATAGTGTAATATTCTAATATCTATATTCTATTTTAAATTTCCACTCTGTATAAAAAGTCTAATTTTACTTTAATCTGCTGATTCTGAATCTAATCCAACAGCTTCTTTCTTTATAAAATATGTTTTAGCAGGAAAATAACGAAATACATTTACTCAACTAATGGACTTTAAATTTTGAGGTACTTGTACTTTACTTGAGTATTTCTATTTGGGAATATTGTACTTTTACTGCATCACATTTATCTAAAGTTTTAGATACTTTGAGAAGTTGATGAATTAACATACTATAATATTCTATTATCTTTTTGAAGTACAGTAATCCCTCGTTTATCGCGGGGGTTACGTTCCGAAAATGACCCGCGATAAGTGAAATCCGCGAAATAGAAAACTTTATTTTCAAATTTTTTTTTTTTACAATTAGCAACTATTACATGTATACAAATACAGTGACTCGCGTGTAGGCCGTTTCACTGCTCTTCAGACTGGATGAAGTTGCGGGAGGGCATTCGTTTCCAAAATAAGGCAGTCTCATCCATGTTAAAAAAACTTGTTCGGGCTTATATCCCCCCTCCTCAATGATCGCCTTGAATTTATTGTTCACGAAGGCTTCTGCCTCAGCGGTATCCGCAGACGCCATCTCACCGTGCAGACTAACATTTTTAAGTCCAAAGCGTTTCTTAAACTTTTCAAACCAGCCCTTGCTTGCATTAAATGCGCTTGGCACTTTGTCAGCAGCACTTGCTGGGGGCCTGGCCAACTTAATGTAAATTTGCCAAGCTGTTTTATGTACGTACACATAACTGCACGAGACGACAAAATGATAGCACAATTCGTAGCATGTTTTGATACCAGAAGCGGGAGTGAGTTTTTAGTATCAGAATGCAGAACACAATGCACCAAAAAAAAAAAAAAAAAGCATTATGAAAATCCGCGAAATAGCGAATCCGCGATAAGTGAACCGCGAAGTGGCGAGGGATCACTGTACTTGTACTTGAGTATTTTGGATGTTTTGGATTTCTCAGTTTATTTGTACTTGTTCTTCTCACTTTAAAGTATTGTACTTTAGGTTTTGTACTGTACATAAAGAATAGATACATTTTACTGTCATTTATCAGCATGAATAAAATATATATATATATAAAATACACATGAAAAGGACAGACAATAGAATATACTATAGAAAATATATATAATGTGTAGCAGTGCAATAACATAGATTATTAAACTAAAAGTCTTTTTCAGATGAGTGTAGTATGTAGTATAAAGTACAGTACTTGAGAACTTTTCTAGTATTTACTTAAGTACTGTACTAGTGTTTATATAGATTACATAAATTGTACTGAAAGTACAAGTACTGAGCTAATAAAATGCAGTTACTATATATATATATTTATATGTAGTACTATACTGAATATATATATATTGTGCAGCAAGTACTTTTTCTAGTATTGTACTACCGTTTATATAGAATACATATATTTTTCTTTAATAATTTTTCATTTATTATGTACTGAACCAATAAAATGCAGTTACTATATATATATATATATATATGTAGTACTATATAGTACTGAACCAATAAATGCAGGTGCTGTGTAAAGAACAGACAATAGGTAATACTACAGAATATGTATATTTATGTATATTTATATATATATATATATATAGTGCAGCAGTGCAGTATTATGGAACACTGTACTGAGACGTTGCTGTGAGATGCAGTACAAAGTGCAGTATAAAGTACAGTACTGTGTACTCCTGTGTCCCTGCAGCTGTCGGTGTGTCTGAGGATCAATAAGCTCCACATCCATAATCCTCTGAAACATGATGTCTTTACGTTTATTCTCGACGGTGCGTTTCAGACGTTTTAAGGCGGCGTCATCTGTCCCGCGGCCTGCTGCTCCGCCATCTGGAGGCGGCGGCGGGGGGCCGCGGGGGGCCGCCGGCGTTTAATGCACTCGCTGATGAGGAGGGAGGACGCCACCTTTGACCCCCCCGCAGCCTTTGACCCCGCCGGGCCGATATGGAGCCACTGACGCGATGGGTTTCCTATATCTGGCATATGCCCACGCGTTAAGAGAAATTCCTCATCCGCGCGTTGTAAAACGCCGCGCTGCAGGAAGCACATATTTACTCCTCAGGCTTTCTACTTGATTAGAGGAAGAAGGAGGTCGGCGCCGCCACCACCGCGGTTATTGGCAGGAATTCTGATGGAGGATGGCGTGCTGGCACCTGGGAACGAACACGGCACGCCGCTGGACTTTGGTGCGTGGAGGACCTGACCTGGTCCTGGTCCTGGTCCTGGTCCTGGTCCTGGTCCTGGTCCTGGTCCTGGTTCACCTGGTCCACCTCATCCTCCATCACCTGCACACGCATGTTATTCTGTTCCTCACAAAGAACAAAACCTCACCCCCTCTATCAGATTCTACATTAGAGTTCATTATTATTATTCATTCATTATTTGAATTTCTTCATTTATTTAAACACTAAAGTATTAACAGGTGAAAAAAATCTCGCTTTTGGTACAATTAGTCCAACAATGGGTAAATATCTTATTATACTGGCAGATAATTTAGCTTATTTCAAGTGTTTTTTCCTTACATTAAAAATGATTAAATTGACTAAAATCAAGAAAAAAAAAAAAGATAAAATAAGATAAATTATCTGCCAGTGGGTTAGGGTCATATTAAGAGAGTTGGATATTATCAGCAACCTAAAAAAGTTATTTTAATGACTAGAATAAATAAAAGTATATAAGGCGTATCATTAAAATGTACTTAAAATATTAAAAGTAAAAGTACTCTTCTGCAGTAATTTATCTTAAGTACTCATTAATAATATAACAAAATAGGCAAAATACTCAGATACTGTACTTGAGTAAAAGTAGAAAAATCTAAAAAAAAAAAAAATACATCAAATTCCTGAATAGAAAATGTCACTAATTTAAAAGTGAAAAATATGTTTTTATTATAATTAGTCCAATTGAGTAGAAATGTCAAAACAGTTTTACTATATTTTTGACTTAATCTCAACAAGTAAAATGTCTTTTCTTACATTTATTATCTATTATTATTTGGTACATTTAATCCAATGTTAAGTAGAATAATCTTATTCTCATTCTTATAATTCTTATATTCAGTGTTTGACTAATTTTACCAAATACATAAGAAAAGACATTTTGGTACAAATAGTCCGATATAGAATGAGAATAAAATAATTCTACTCTGTATTGGTGTAATTGTACCAAATATGTATTTATTATTACTATACATTTCTACTTCATTTTTACTTATTATTAACAAGTCAAAAAGTCTTTTCTTACATATTTGTTCTAATTGTAAGAAGAAAAATATATGTAAGAAAAGATATTTTTACTTGAGATGAAATTAAAAAAATCAAGTAGAAATATACAATTAGTCCAATATTGCGTATAATAGTGAGATAGAATGAGAATAAAATAATTCTACTTGTTATTAAATATTATTTTCACCTGTTGAAATCTCAGTTTTTGCAGAGTTTCTGTTTGTAAATGTTGTTAATTTGTAGAGAATCATGAATAAAATCACTATATCACAATTAAACTCCTCTTTTAATAAATCAGGGGGTGATGTTGTTGCTGTTGAGCAAACACACAAAATAAAACCCGACTCGAGTCGAGTGCAGGTTTGTTTTTCACATGTTGCAGTCGCTCGGATCAGTTTTTTTTTTTTTGCCGACCAGACACGGTTCCAGTTTCACGTCCCTGTAAGAAGATCCGCCCTGAATCACAGCTGCATTTCCAGGAACCGCCACTAGAGCAGGAGAAACACGTCATTGACGTTTATAATGTGTTTCTGTTGGGCTGCAGCCAGGGGGGGGGGCAGTGGGTGTCAGTGGGGGGTCCGGTCCGCGAGGCCTCGCCGATGATGGCGGCCAACGGGCCGATGACGGATCACCTTTCTGCCGCGCCGAGGTTTAATTAGATATCGAAGCGAATCCTGCTCCGGTCACAGAGAAGGAAAAATAAGAGTCCATGTCCAGAAAAAACGTCCTGACGCCGAGGATGAGGAGAATCAGTCAAATCTGTGGGCGCTGAAGCGTTAAAGTCACAAACATTTCATATAAATGTACTTTTACTAGTTTAATAGGGAGAATAAATCACCAAACAATGACTTTAAAAAGGCATGTCATAGTTGTGTTTTATTTTGAAAATCTTGTTACTAATATCTGCAGGGGTGGATGGAGTACACAGGTAGTCTACTGGAGTATAAGTACTCATTAATACTACAGCAAAGACTGCAAAATAAAAATTTAAACATTTGATACTTTCATTTTATTTAGTTGATAATACTTTTATAGTTTTTTAATTCTGGACTTTTCCTTGATAATAAGAATCAATCAATTCTCTGGTTCATGCAAAATCCTGGTAAAGCTTTAAAGTCACAAACATTTCATCTAAATGTACTTTTACTAGTTTGATAGGGAGAATAAATCAAGAAACAATGACTTTAAAAAGTTGTTTAAATCCTCTGCCTTGTCATTGTTGTGTTTTATTTTGAAAATCTTGTTTCTAATATCTGCAGGGGTGGATGAAGTACACACATACTTCACCGTAGTAAAAGTACTCATTAATAATATAATAAAGTGTACAGAATACAGAATATTTTTTTTACTTTTGATACTTTAAGTACATTTACACACATTTTTTTTCTCGTTTTTTTGATAATAAAAGTCGATCAAGTCTATGAACACTTGGGTTCATGTAAGATAATGTTAAAACATTAAAGTCACAAACAATTGATATAAATTTATTTTTACAAGTTTGATAGTCAGGAATAAATCAAGAAAAAATGACTTTAAAAATTTGTTTAAATCCTCAGCATTTCATTGTTGTGTTTTATTTTGAAAATCTTCTTTGCAACACTATCTGTAGTGGTGGATGAAGTACTGCTTTACTGGAGTAAAAGGACTAATAATATAACAAAAAAAAGAAAGAGTGTTCTTAATTCTGATACCTAAAGTACATTTAGCTGATAATAGTTTTGTTTTTATATTCTAAATAAAACATTGTGCTGTTTTATTTTGAAAATGTTGTTACTAACATCTGCAGTGGTCGCTGAAGTACTGGTGTAAAAGGACTCAGTAATATTACACAGTATGCACAATTAATACTTACTTTTGATACTTCCTTGGCAGTACTTCTTTACTTTCTTCTGCTTAAGTAACAGAGATTTACAAGAATTTATTGATAAGAATCAATTCGCTGGGCGTTTGATTTTATGCAAAATATTGTCACAAGCAGTTCATATAAATTTACTTTTATTATTTATTATTAGTCATCAGACTCATGTACAGTGAGAAAAAATCCATTATAAAGTTGTTTTAAATCCTCAGTCATTTTTGCTTTGTTTTATTTTGAAAATCTTCTTTCTACCACTATCTGTAGTGGTGGATGAAGTACTCAGATGCTGGAGTAAAAGGACTAATAATATAACAAAAGAAAGAAAGAGTGTTCTTAATTCTGATACTTAAAGTACATTTAGCTGATAATACTTTTGTTTTTATATTCTAAATAAAACATTGTGCTGTTTTATTTTGAAAATGTTGGTACTAACATCTGCAGTGGTCGCTGAAGTACTGGTGTAAAGGGACTCAGTAATATTACACAGTATGCACAATTAATACTTACTTTTGATACTTCCTTGGCAGTACTTCTTTACTTTCCTCTGCTTAAGTAACAGAGATTTGCAAGAATTTATTGATAAGAATCAATCGCTGGGCATTTGATTTTATGCAAAATATTGTCACAAACAATTCCTACAAATTTACTTTTATTATTTATTATTAGTCATCAGACTCATGTACAGTGAGAATAAATCCATTATAAAGTTGTTTTAAATCCTCAGTCATTTTTGCTTTGTTTTATTTTGAAAATCTTGTTTCTAACATTATCTGTAGTGGTGGGTGAAGTACTCAGATACTGCAGTACACATTAGTATTTTAACGCGTGATACTTTAACTACATTTTGAAGATAACGCTTCTGTACTTTTACTTAAGTAACATTTTCAATTCCTATATTTTAGTCATTTTAATCTTTGAAACAACTTGGAATAAACTCAATTATCTGCCAGTGGAATAAATAATTCTACTCAATATTTGACTAAATGCACCAAATAGATGTTTTCACTTGATTTACCAGATTTCAGTTTTTGCAGCGTTTTACTACAGTTAAAATGACTTTACTGTAGCTGAGGTTTCCCTTTAATAAATGAAGCCGTTTAATTGAATAAAGACGACGACGTCCACTTCCTGTGTGCGGGGGAGGGGGGGGGTGGCATGGGGATAGCCGCTGTCCATGGGGGGGGGATGCGCTTCCAGCCCCCGTGTGCTAAAACATTGACCTTGTGACCTCCTGCTCATGACCCCTGACCCGTGATGTTGACCCCTTGTCCGTGGAGGGGGGGCGGTGGTGGGGGGGCCCTCTTGTATAACCATTGACTACCTGCCAGGCACCTGCTCTGAGAAATGAAGCCAAGGCGAATGCGTCTCCTGGGAGCAGACAACAAGGCCCGGCCTCAGCCCCCCCCCGCCCCCCCCCCGGGTCTGAAAAAGCCTCTTGAGTGGCCCCCGGTAAACCAATCTCCCTAATTATCTATTGAAAGAACATTCTTTTTCCTTGCCCAGTCATTACCTTGATTTCAATTGCTGAAAAGTAACATGGAGGAGCTAAAAAAGAAAAAAGGCGAAGGGCGGGGGGGGGCGTGGGAGGGGGGAGGGGGGAAAGTGGAAAGGGTGGAAAAACACACACATGCACGCGCACGTGCACTCTGGAAGAGGAGGACACAAAAGGCCGCGTCTTCACAATTTCATTAAAGGTTAATCGCGGGTCAAAGACGAGCGGATTCAGGATATAAATCCAGAATGTGGGAGCGGGTCGAGGCAATAAAGGCAAATTAAGCGTGAATGCGAAGCTTCTGCCGCGTTTTGTCGCTACAATAACAGCGATTAGAGCGTCTGATCCCAAATTATTACCCCCCCGGTGATCGAGAAAAGTGCAGTAATACCGGGTTTTATCCTTCAAAAGTACTGGACAGTACTTAGAAATAAAAGAAACCCTATTCAAACAGAGGACAACACATGTATTTAAGGAGGGAATTTGTTTCCCTGCACAAAAGACGCAGAATTTCACTAAATAAATCTCATGAATACACAAATTATAGGATGAAAATAGGAAATATACTGTGTGTATTAAAGCTGCAATTACTGTGATATTTGATTATGAAAGAAACTAAAGGTCATAAACATTTAGAGCTGGAACTAACAATTAATCTATAGAATATACAAGTGATTAAATTCAGTGTTTCTCAAAGATGAAGATTGAACCTTAAATGTCTTTTTTTGTCCAGAGCAACAGTCCACAACCCAAAGATCATCAGTTTACGGCGGCAAATAACAACATATACACACACAGGTATAAACACACAGATATACACACATAGATATATACACACATAGATATATACACATAGAGCAGGAGCTAAACTGAGTTTGGTTGTGCTTTATTTAAGTATTGATTACAAAGTACTAACATTTTTTAATCATCATGGTAAAACACGGATAAAACAAGCACACAAGTGTGTGTATTTAAAAATAGAGCGGGGTAATGTCATCAATCAAACCATCAAAGTCCTCATCCTCTGTTTCTGATTCCAACAGCAGCTAAATCTCCATCAAACATGCCAGCTTCACTTTCTTCACCATCAGAGTCACTTTCCTCTAAATGATGCGTTATAATCCGCTGGAAGTTGCTGTGCTACCGTAGTCCTGGTCTGGATGGAGAAATGGCACCAAAAGAAAGCACCAAGACGGAAATGTTCAATTTTCATTTCTTCTGCTGCTTTACTGCTTTTAGTCGAATAGTGAAATGCTTCTCCCACTCGTTTTTTGCTCTGGTATCCACCGATCCGGTCTCTGCTCTGTGATCCACCGATCCGGTCTCTGCTCTGTGATCCACCGATCCGGTCTCTGCTCTGTGATCCACCGATCCGGTCTCTGCTTTGTGATCCACCGATCCGGTCTCTGCTCTGTGATCCACCGATCCGGTCTCTGCTCTGTGATCCACTGATCCGGTCTCTGCTCTGTGATCCACTGATCCGGTCTCTGCTCTGTGATCCACTGATCCGGTCTCTGCTCTGTGATCCACTGATCCGGCCTTTGCTCTGTGATCCACTGATCCGGTCTTTGCTCTGTGATCCACTGATCCGGTCTCTGCTCTGTGATCCACTGATCCGGTCTTTGCTCTGTGATCCACTGATCCGGCCTTTGCTCTGTGATCCACTGATCCAGTCTCTGCTCTGTGATCCACTGATCCAGTCTGTGCTCTGTGATCCACTGATCCAGTCTTTGCTCTGTGATCCACTGATCCGGTCTCTGCTCTGTGATCCACTGATCCAGTCTCTGCTCTGTGATCCACTGATCCAGTCTGTGCTCTGTGATCCACTGATCCAGTCTTTCCTCCAACTCGTACCACCTGTCTTATGTCTTAAACTCAGCTGTGTAGCTGATTTCCTTCAGTTTAAACTGTGCTTTATCAGCGTGTCTCTTTACCATTTTCAGGTTGTTAAAACAACGATGTTCTGCATAACGCACATCCCCGTTATTTTATCTACAATCCATGCCCACACTTCCCCTACATACACACATAGGGAGCACCAACATTTAGAAGACAATATAAGACTTTAATGTGCACTTATAGTCAGGTAAATACGGTAATCTTTATTCAGGGATAAATCTAAACATCCGTGTTAACACAACAGATACAGAGTGACTCACTTGTCCTTACACTCGTTCTTTCTCGTGTGTTACTCCGTCACCCCCCCCCCCCACGTGAACCCGAAACCAAAACAAACCACTTGAGCGAAACAGCGGCTCCCGCTTGTTCCGACAGAGGGAATTTGAAGGAGTCGCGTCGGGCCTCCGTCGCCACGGCCTGCTCTTCACGCCGCCTCGGCGGGTCAAGAGAGCGGAGATAGTCGCACAAGAGGAAGCTCTCAGGGGTGTAGAGGCCGTTCTCAGAAAGCACTCAGGGCCGCCCTGTGGGGGGGGAGATAAGCGAGACAAAGTTTCCCTTTGAAACTAAATATAGGTCACGTTCAGCTCTTCCCCCCGAGTCGTGAGACCGTACGTTTGGACTTGAGTGTTTTTTATAGCGTCTGCTGTCGAAAATAAATTATAAAAAGAAGATAAAGAGACGAGGAGGTGAACTGGTGCAGGCTGGATTCGACTAGTGTGATATATTTCCTCCAGCGAAAAATATCCTGCGCTGTGAATAAACTACTTAACAAGCGCTGGGCTTGTTTTTCACTTTTTTCCTGCCCATGAATCATAATAAATATGGAATGTCTCTGCAAGCACAAAGGTTATGAATATAAACCTGGAATCAAAAGAAATCTGCATCAACACGGGAGGCGACTACACAAGTGTGAGAATCAAATTATGCTGCTGGTACACAGCAAACAGAGTTAGAACACGAGATACAAGTCACATAAAAAGTCACCACTATGAGATAAAAGATCATACAAATTACAGAGCAAATATAGTAATGCAAAATGAAGTATAAAATTGTTTTTTTAAACATTAAAATCATTTAGTGTTGTAGATGAGAAAGTCTGACCTATGAGATATAAAGTCAGAAATATGAGATAAAAGTCAAAACAATAAGAAAAAATATCAAAAAATAGTAGATAAATTAAAAGAAATATGCTATTACAGAGCAAATATAGTTGTAATATCGCAGAAGAAAATCTAAATTTGTGTTTTACAGATAAAATTATGTTTAATGTTGTAGATGAGAAAGTCAAACACATCATGACTAAAACTAGTGGTGCAGCTGTATCAGGACTTGTTGGATCCCAACAGGTTAAATCCAGAGAATAAACTGATTATTACATTACCAACCTGTAAAGACAAGCTGATTTGTTACGGAGCGTAAAGTGACTTCAGGCGTTGTAAATATCGTGAGTGGCATGTTGATGTACGCTGCATTTTTTGCAATTACTGCGCGTGTCTACGCCGAGTTGATGTTGTTCACAGACGCTCTAAAACTACTTTACTGCCGTCTTTGAACTTCTCTGGACGTCTGTCTATCCCAGCTTCTTCTTTAATCTGCTGCAGCACCAGCGCCGATAAATCTGCTGCATCTCTGGACGCTGACTGGAGCCTGCACTGTCCTGTCTGTGATCTCAGAGCACACACACACACACACACACATCAAGGCCACTTTATACGCTTTCATGTCTTCTTCCTGCTAAACTCTGGTTTAATGTTCTGTATGCCTTTTAAAAAAAACTCTGTTTATACGATTGTTAGACACGATAAGCTTTAAAAAAAAATGTTTAGTCTTTTCATGATGTTTTGCGTTATATTTTGTTGGTGCTGCAACGATTAGTTGATTAACGTATTTTCAGGACCAGGGTTTATATACACACAGATATATACACACACAGATATATACACACATAGATATATACACATAGATATATACACACATAGATATATACACATAGATATATACACATAGATATATACACATAGATATATACACACACAGATATATACACACATACATATATACACACATAGATATATACACACATAGATATATACACATAGATATATACACACATAGATATATACACATAGATATATACACATAGATATATACACATAGATATATACACACACAGATATATACACACATACATATATACACACATAGATATATACACATAGATATATACACACACATAGATATACACACATAGATATACACACATAGATATATACACACATACATATATATACACATAGATATATACACATAGATGTATACACACATAGATATATACACACATAGATGTATACACACAGATATATACACATAGATGTATACACACATAGATATATACACATAGATATATACACATAGATATACACACATATATATATACACACATAAATGTATACACACATAGATATATACACACATAGATGTATACACACATAGATGTATACACACATAGATGTATACACACATAGATATACACACATAGATGTATACACACATAGATGTATACACACATAGATGTATACACATAGATATATACACACATAGATGTATACACACATAGATGTATACACACATAGATATATACACACATAGATGTATACACACATAGATATACACACATAGATGTATACACACACAGATATATACACACATAGATATATACACACATAGATATATACACATAGATGTATACACACATAGATATATACACACATAGATGTATACACACATAGATGTATACACACACAGATATATACACACATAGATATATACACACATAGATGTATACACACATAGATATATACACACATAGATGTATACACACATAGATATATACACATAGATATATACACACACAGATATATACACACATAGATATATACACACACAGATATATACACACATAGATATATACACACATAGATGTATACACACATAGATGTATACACACATAGATGTATACACACATAGATATATACACACATAGATGTATACACACATAGATATATACACACATAGATGTATACACACATAGATATATACACACATAGATGTATACACACATAGATATATACACATAGATGTATACACACATAGATATATACACACATAGATGTATACACACATAGATGTATACACACACAGATATATACACACATAGATATATACACACATAGATGTATACACACATAGATATATACACATAGATGTATACACACATAGATGTATACACACATAGATATACACACATAGATGTATACACACATAGATGTATAGACACATAGATGTATACACACAGATATATACACACATAGATATATACACACATAGATGTATACACACATAGATGTATACACACATAGATATATACACACATAGATGTATACACACACAGATATATACACACATAGATGTATACACACACAGATATATACACACATAGATATATACACACATAGATGTATACACACATAGATATACACACATAGATGTATACACACAGATATATACACACATAGATATATACACACATAGATGTATACACACATAGATGTATACACACATAGATGTATACACACACAGATATACACACACATAGATATATACACACATAGATATATACTGATTGAGTCTTTGCTCTGTGATCCACTGATCCAGTCTTTGCTCTGTGATCCACTGATCCAGTCTCTGCTCTGTGATCCACTGATCCGGTCTCTGCTCTGTGATCCACTGATCTTGTCTTTGCTCTGTGATCCACTGATCCAGTCTTTGCGCTGTGATCCACTGATCCAGCCTTTGCTTCCTTATAGTCGTGATAATACGGTAATTATTAGTAATTATATGTGTGTATATTTTGCTAAAAGATTAATTGATTTTAGTGATTTTTGAGAATAAAATGTCAAAATTCTCTGGTTCTTGTAAAAGTAACATAACATAGAACATTTACTCAAGTGTTATATTGAAGTACATTTCAGGGTATCTGTACTTAACTTTTCATATATACTTAGTATTTACATCCAATGCTGCTTTGTACTTCTGGTTTATTAGCTGCAACAATTAGTGGATTAATCCACTATTACATTAATAACCAATTAAAAAACAACTATTCTGATAATTAATTTGAGTAATTATTACTGATATAATGGCTAAATTCTCTGGTTTCTTTATTCTTCTATAATAGTAAACTGATGATCTTTGGGTTGTGGACAAAAAAAGACATTTTAGGTTCAATCTGCAGCTTTTGGGGAAGCACTGATAAAAACAAAAACATAAAATCAATTAATAATTTCAGTAATCAAAGATTTTTCAACAATGAAAATTGCCATTAGTTATGATGAGTGAAATTTAAACTATACTAATAATAAATGAGTGACTCATAAAAGAGAACATGGTTCTGAACCGGATCTTAAATATTAGTGTATTGGATTCTATGTATGTATCTATGTATTCTAAGTTATGGGATCTTCAATCTTTAACAGATTAAAAGGATCCTCGCTGCGATTCGACCACAAACACACGCAGCTTGTGTCTCCTCCAATCACATCTGTTCCCATATTCATCACAGTCCCACAAATCTTTAATTCCGCCTGCAGTCATATTTGATCCCGCGTTACCGCGCGGCGTCCGGTTCGAGACCCTTTGACCCGCCAGGGAGAAGCTGCCAGGCCGGTCCCGGTGGTCAAAGAAGGCGACGCGTTGATGTTCTCAGCAGCTGTGACCGTCCTCGCGGCCTCAGTGTGGCTGCTGTCAGAAAAATAAGCTGTAGATTACACTTATCTCTTATACGGAGCCCCGGGCTCCTGTTCTCTCCTTCAGCTGACAGGAAGCAGCTCAGACCTCACAGACCCAACGTTCCTCCAGATCTGCCAAATACACGTCGTACAGGCGTCGGCGTTTACACATGGTGCTGCCGCAGCGCCACCTATTGGCCAACCAGCACCAAAGTTGATCCAGATCGCACAGACGTCGTATGTACACGCGTCTACCAAATGTAGTTCCAATAGTACGAAGCGTTCAGGAGATGTAACATGATTTATAACATTGGCCTCGTCCACATTTAAGCAAATTTGAAGGTCAATTACAGTAAAACTGTATAAATATCAAGAAGTACCAGAGATGTTTGGACTCGAATTTGCGGATAATTACTCCAAAATTTGTGCAAGTGATGGCAAAAATACACACGTGACAATTGTTATAGTCGAAAAATCTATTGATTACTGAAAATTATTAATTGATTAGCGTTTGTATCAGTGTTTCTAAAGCTGCAGATTGAAGCTAAAATGTCTTTTTTTGTCCACAACCCAAAGATCATCAGTTTACTATTATAGAAGAATAAAGAAACCAGGAAATAATCAGAGAACAGAAGCTGGAACCAGAGAATTTGGATGTTTTATTATTAAAAATGAATCGTATCGATTAATCGATTATCAAATTAGTTGGTGATTAATGTGATAGTTGGCAACTAATCGTTTAATCAACTAATCATTGCAGCTTTACCAGCTACTAATAAAACACTAAACTACTAAATTCTCACTTATAACACACTCAAAATTAACCTTGTGTAGAATAATTAATTTCATTATATAAACTACAACATAGAGAACAATGATCCAAGCAACCGATTAATCAACTAATCGCTGCAGCTCTGGTTAAAATCATCAGTTTACTATTATAGAAGAATAAAGAAACCAGGAAATAAAAAAATAAAATGACTCAAATCAATTATCAAAATAGTTTTTATTAGTTTTTTTAGTCTAACTAACTAAGACTAATAGTCGCAGCTAATAAAAATTGAAGTATAAAGCAGCATCAGATGTATAGATAGGTATATACTCAACTCAAGTACAAATACCTCCAAAATGCACTTAAATACTATAATATAATATATATACTCTGGTTTAATGTTCTGTATGTAAACTCAGTTTATACGATTGTTGGACATATATATATATATATATATATATCAGTATACCATATGGTATATAATATATATATGGTATATACCATATATACATACCAGTATATACCATATATATAGTACATACCATATATATATATATATATATATATATATATATATATATATATATATATATATATATATATATACCAGTATATACCATATATATAGTATATACCATATATATAGTATATACCATATATATAGTATATACCATATATACATACCAGTATATACCATATATATAGTACATACCATATATATATATTTATTAGTGATGCACGATATATCGGCCAACCGATATATATCGGCCGATATGTCACGTTTTTTAACTTATCGGTATCGGTCCGATATCAACAAATTCTGGCCGATATGTCAACAATGTGCAGAGTTAAACCGCTACAGTTAGTTGGGTCACTGTCTGCGTGTCTCTCGGCGACGCGCTAAGCTAGCTGGTCCTAGCGGGCTCCTCACATCGCATCGCCCGAAAAGACAAAAAAAATGCGCGGAACGTTGCTCCGGGGAGTCGGACGCCGTCCTGCCGCCTTCTCATCGGCGGCCGCGGCGGAGGCGGAGGAGGCCGCTGTCTTTTCGGGCGATGCGATGTGACGGAGGAGCCCGCTAGGACCAGCTAGCTTAGCGCGTCGCCGAGAGACACGCAGACAGTGACCCAACTAACTGTAGCGGTTTCTCATAGCGGGCTCCTCCGTCACATCGCATCGCCCGAAAAGACAAAAAAATGCGCGGAACGTTGCACCGGGTGTCGGACACCGTCCTGCCGCCTTCTCATCGCCGGCCGCCCCCTCCTCCGCCGCGGTCGCCGCCTTCGCGGAGCTCCATCGGGTCCGCTCCGCCTTACTTCCTCTAACCACATGACAGAGTTTTACAGTGAGCCTTCCTTTAAATAAAGAGCACTGTTGTGCTTTTCAAATGTACAGTGTTTTTTCTGTTCTGTACTAAATTTGTGACACTACAGAAAACTTTTTCTCTACATATATCGATATCGGCAAATATCGGTATCGGCAGTGACTGCAGATATGTATATCGGATATCGATATCGGCCGAAATTTTCACATCGGTGCATCCCTAATATTTATATATTTATATATATATATATATATATATATATATATATATATATATATATATATATATACCAGTATATACCAGTATATACCAGTATATACCATATATATATACCAGTGTAAACCATCACCAGTAATTTGCTCATTTTCAGGAACACGTCCTATAATGTATGTAATGATGCTGTATTCACACTTTTATAGTCTTTAAATGTCTGTTTCACCTGAAACACCCAAACCAGTTTAATCTGCTAAAATCTGCTCTGAATTAAAATACATTGAAAAATAAATACAATAAATATTGAACAAATTTACAGCGCGGTGTAAAAGAAATAATAAAATAAAGAGTGAGGCGTATCTCTGTGCTGGGACCAGGCGGCTGTAGTCTCTGTACTTCCTCAGTCACATCATTTATCTTCCCAGTCAGGACCACTTCAAGGCCCTGAGGGGGCTCTGGTCTGAGGTCAGCGGGGGTTTGAGGGGGGGCGGGGGTCCATTATAAAGCTGTAGAAACATGAGAGAGACGAGCAGCCTGTTCAACTTTAGTGCAGAAGTACAAGCAGCAGAAGACACCGAAAGTCTCATTCGATGCCAAACAGATTGTCAGAACTCTCAGTGGTCGGCGCTAACAACGTCATAAAATGCTAATCAGTGGCCCGACACACTGGAAATTGTTCTGTCATGGTCGTAACGCGGCATGTGAAGCGCGGCGTTTGGTTGGCCGATGTGTGACTCACCCCGTCAGTCAGTGACGGACTGAAGAAAGAACGAGGGAAGAAGGAGAGGAGCTTTATCTCCTTCCATGCTCTGTCAGGGCTCTAATGAAACCCATTCCTCTCTGGCAGTATTTCAAACTGATCCACTGGCAAAAAAAAAAATGTTCAAATCTGGATTAAGATGAACTTTCATGAAGCAATAAGTCAGTATTCGGTGGCTAAACACTTCCATGTACATCACATTCCAGCAGCTGCTGCTTAATAAATACATTCCAGTAGTCCAGCAGTGTGTGTGTGTGTGTGTGTGTGTGTGTGTGTGTGTGTGTGTGTGTGTGTGTGTGTGTGTGTCTGATTTGATTCCATTCATTTACAATTTCAATTGAAATTGCACTTTTGCTTCAGTTCTCGTCCATTGTGTTTGCTGCCGCCGCCGCTGCACGGCTGGTTGAGAGCGCTGGTAAACTTCTTTAAGTGTGTGTGTGTGTGTGTGTGTGTGTGTGTGTAGGTGGAGCTGTGGGGTGAGTGATGACACCGGCGGTGTAATCCCACCGACATCTGCTTCTAATCTGCAACATGAAAAAGACACTCTTCTGACCCCATACCTGCCCCCAACCATCCCCCCCCCCTCCCCCGCCTCGCCCCTCGCCACCCCCCCCCCCCCCCCCCCCCCCTCCCCCACCCGCCCGACGCTGCTCTCCCTCTCTCATCTGAACCCAAATCAAACGGCGTCTCGGGTTTCAGCCTCCGACCACAACTCACAATCAAACTCTCATCCGAGAGTGCGAGGCTAAAAGAGAAAGAGAAGTTTGGGGTTTGGCGAGAGTGTTTCTGAGTGTGTGCGTGTGTGTGTGTGTGTGTGTGTGTGTGTGTGTGTGTGCGTGTGTGTGTGTGTGTGTGTGCAGGGGGGGACTTTCCAGTGGATGAAGATTGCCTCACTGGAGGGAAAGTATTTATTCAGGGGGTAATTGAGAGAGAAATAACAGCGCGGCCAAAAAAAGGCTGAGGCCTGAGCGGATGAGCGGCGGAGGATGTGGGTGATTGAAACACGGCTGCAATTTGTTTTAACAGGCTGTAGAAATAAGCATGGCAGAGCTCTGAGGGCTCGGTAGCTGTAAATCTGGAGCCTTGCAGGAGAAGTGCCGGTTCGTAACCTCCTCTCTCTCCCTCTCTCTTTCTTGCTCTCTCTGCCTTCCCTCCCTCACGCCTCCCTGGGGGGCGTTTAGCCGGGGAAATGGAGCTTTTCTTCCTTTATTTGACTTCCTCGTCACCGCCTCGTTCCGACTCTCTCTCTCTCGTTCTCTGCGTTTTGTTGTTGTCAGACACACTCGCCTTGACCCCCCCGGAGTTCAGCCAGGACCCCCGTAGGTCTGCAGACAGGGACACAACACAGAGATGCATTAGGGAAAATCACTTCCCCCTCCCAGACAACAATGGTTTTCACTGGGGAAGTCGTGCGGGATCTTCCGGGATCTGCGTTGTCTCTCGTTTTCTTGTTTAAACGACGCGTTACGTTTTCCCTCGCTGAGCGAATCAGCAGCAGCTGGGTGGAAAAAAAAGAAAAAAGTTTTCTTAGTGTTATAAATACATGCAATACATACAAATTACTTAAACACACTAAGAAAAGTCAGAATAACCAGGTTTATCTGCTGCACAAAAACAACAGAAAAATCAACTAGAAATCAAACAGAAATAATGTAATAAGAACTACATTTTTGGTGGTATAAGCTATTAACACTGATAGTGGTTAAAGGGCTGTTTCACCCAAATCACACAAACAATAAACACACAAACATCATCTGCATAGAGGTAGATGGGGGAAAAAACAAATATAAATCAAACATAAATAATGTAATAAGAACTACATTTATGATGGTAAAGCTATTAACACTGATACTGTTTAAAGGGCTGTTTCACCCAAATCACAAAAAAGAAAACCAACTAATTTGTCACACAAACAAAAAATGCACCAACCGAGTTTATCTGCTGCACAAAAACATGAAGGTGAATGTGAAAAAATCAACGAGAAACAAATGTCACATAATCTAATGGAAAACTACATTTTGATGGTATTGCTTTTAACACTACTAGTGGTTAAAGGGCTGTTTCACCCAAATCACAAAAAAGAAAACCAACTAATTTGTCACACAAACTCAAAAAATGCACCAAACCAAGTTTATCTGCTGCACAAAAAACATGTAGGTTATTGGGAAAAAAATCATCTAGAAACAAATGTCTCATCATCTAATGAAAAAATACATTTTGACGGTATAGCTATTAACATTAATAATGTTTAAAGGGCTGTTTCACCCAAATCACACAAACAATAAACACACAAACATCATCTGCATAGAGGTGAATGGGGGAAAAAAGCCACGCTAATTTGTCCATTTACAATGAACAAATGTCTTGTAATCTGTCAAAAACGACATTAATGATGCTAAATTAACACTTTTATAGTCTTTAAAGGGCCGTTTCACCAAAAACACACAAACAAACCGGTTCTGCTAAAATAATAGATGGAAGTGAATGGATCCCTAAAAAAGCTGTGTTTATGCTGCTATTAAGACATGATAATCTTAATAAACCTCTTACAATTTATTACATATTTTACTATGTACTCTGAGGATCTTAATATGAAGTTTCCAAAAAATTATATTTTTACATTAGTTGATTCTGAATGAACTTTATAAACTGATTGAGTGCTGCGGTGAAATGATTCTATTCTGTCTTTAAATTAAACCCTTAAAACCCTTAAAAATTATTTTATTTTTAGTGCATAAAAGGACTATTTCCTCAGCAGAAAGTAGTTCCAGTTGTTTTAATGACTCAGTGACCACCGCGTTATTTCTGGAAAGACGAGCTGGATGAAGGCTGCAGCAAAAAAAAAAAAGAGAGAGAGAGAGAAGTTAATAGCGCGACGCCGAACGTGTGAGCGGATCTTTCTGTTCACACCTCTGGCTCAAGGCCACACACACACACACACACACACACACACACACACACACACACACTTTCATTTTCTCCATCACCTCTAATATTCCTTTTCCTGATTCCTTCCTTCCTATGGAGGTTTGACTGAGAACTGCTGCTCTTTGCTGTGGTAACGTTATGGTCTGTAGGGACACACACACACACACACACACACACACACACACTGCTGCATCCCAGAGTGTGTGTGTGTGTGTGTGTAGGTCAGTAGTACTCAGAGTTTACACAGGGGGCAAAGGTGTTAATGCTACATGCTTTAAAGAAGTACAAGATGTCTTCACTTCAGCTCTAACAGGCACCCTGGGTAAAAGCTGGAACTAATCCGAGGTGTGTGTGTGTGTGTGTGTGTGTGTTTGTGTGTGTGTGTGTGTGTGTGTGTGTGTGTGCATGTGAGAGACAAGTATTCAAAGCAGAGAAGTGCATTTGTCAGTAGATGAAGTTCAGCGGTTCACCAGCAGCTGGACAATAGTAAATATGGCGGCCGTGTGTGTGTGTGTGTGTGTGTGTGTGTGTGTGTGTGTGTGTGTGTGTGTGTGTGTGTGTGTGTTTTCTCCCGTCGTGTTTACAGAGCGGCGGCGGCTTCACTTCCTCGCTTTCTCCTCAGATTCTATTTTCTGCTGCAGCCGCACAAACAAGGTCGAGTGCAGACGCAGAAAAACCAGAGTTTGCTGCTCACGTCACGTTTAGAGTCAGTGATCGTTGTCTTTATTCACAGATTTGTCCTGCATAAGTTCCATCCTTACATGTCTGATTGTGTGTTTAAAACACAGAATATACAGTTTATCATCTTTAATATTAGACATCTGAAGCTGAAACCAGCTGATTTTTCTCCTTCATCTTAAAAAAACAACTAAAGCTCGTTGAAGATTAATTGTTTTGCTGATGGATTAATCGACTTATTGTGTTTTTCAACACGTCTAAAACTGAAACCAGATTATTCTTCAGTTACAGTTGCTGATTTATTTATGTTTAGTCAATGGAATAATGAATTCATTGATCACATCTGAGATATGAAACCATCAGATTTTTCTCCTTTATCTTAAATGACTAAAACAAGGTGCAGATTGATTCATATTTTGTTAATTGATTAATTGATTAAGTGACCTATTCTGCTTTATTCCAACAACCTTTTGAGGTAAAATACAGTAACTGTCCCACATTAGGATGAAGAATCTTTTCACGCCTTTTGATTGACGCAGCGACTGGAGCTTAAAAATCGCTGCTTCACACATTATCAGAAACACACACGTTTAACGTTTTTTCTACACGCGTCAGGACATAAAATTTAATTCAACACGCTGAGTCCGTGTGTCGTACTTCGCTGTGGTTATCTGCATCACGCGAGGCGGCGGCTGCTTATTGGTTTCATGCTGACTAATCTTTCAAAGCCTCATTGATCATGTGCGTGTGATGCTGAGAATGTGTGTGTGTGTGTGTGTGTGTGTGTGTGGATATAAACTCTCTCTCTCTGGAGTTTATAACTTCCTCTTTGGCCTGAAAGTGGCAAAAAAAATAGATCCCTGTTTTGGCCAAAAAATAACTGGTTGCACATTTTGAGTGCAGCAGAAACCGCTCAGGTCACAGCGCTGTAATGAATGAAAACACATTTGCGAGCGAATCAATTTTTATAACCTTTGCGTGTTTATTAGATATTCTGAAGGCAAATGCAATAAAGTGCTCGAAGCCAATATCGTCTGCTTGGCGGCCGGTGGACGCCGTCCAAACAGTAATGTCACCTCCACAAATATTATACATGGAAGGAGGTTGGGAATCAGAGTGGCGCGTTTACGAGTGAATATGTTTGATTAAACCCGGCGCTGCAGGGCTGCAAATGACAAAACACACCTTTTGCTGCTTTGTGTGGCGCGTTTTTTTGTTTTTTTATTCTAACAAAAAGTTAAAAAATACATTATGTTGTTATTATTCACGTTTATATAAATACATATACATCTTTAAAGGGCTGTTATACTCAAAACACACAAAACACACAATTATCTGCTACAATAACACATGGAAGTGAATGGGAAAAAAGAAAATCAACAAAAATGTGTCCATTTTCATAAATAAGTGATTTATAATTCAACAAAAAATATATATTATTGGCACACAAACACACACTATAATAATGAATGGAGATGAATGGACCAAAAAACAAAATCAACAATTATAATACTATTAATAAAATATAATCAACAATTTCTAGAAACAGTTATTTTCTAACCCAACAAAAACTACATTTATGATGTTATTATTAACATTTATGTAGTCTTTAAAGGGTAATTTTACCCAAAACACACCAACACACACTAAAATAATGAATGGACATAAATGGAAAAAATGGAAGTGTTTTATAATTTAACAAAAGCAACATTTATGTTGTTATTAGTTACATTTATATGATCTTTAAAGGGCTGTTATACTCAAACAAACAAACACAGACCCACAATTATCTGCTACAATAACACATGGAAGTCAATGGAAAAAAATGAAAAATCAACAACAATTTGTCCATTTTCAGAAATGAATGATTTATAATCCAACAACAATACATTTATGATGCCACAATATAAAGCACAAATAGCACAAATAACACACAAACCAGGTTCATCTGCTATAATAACACATGGGGAAAAAATCACATCACATTTAAGCTGTACATTAACATGTAGCATCACTTTAGCCCAAAGTGATTCCTACCCTGTCAAATACAAGGGATTTCTCTATTTTTTCACTTACAAATTAGTATTTCACTTCAGTTTTTACTTCAATAGGACACAAAGAAAGTCTGAAGCCATAATTGATTTGTGTTTCATTAGAATGTGTAAATAAACAGAGTAATAACCAAAAATCACATCAACAAATGACTATGATATAGGTGTATATGGTCTTTGAAGGAAAAATTCAAACACAAACACAAAAAACACACAGACCCATGTTTATCTGCTGCAATAATAGATGGAAGTGAATGGAAAAAAGAAAATTACCATTAATTTGTCTATTTCCAGAAACAAATGTTTTATATATATTTATTATGTTATATTATATATATATTTCATATTAGTCTACAACACCTGAAAAGGTTTATGTACTGCAGTAAAACATGGAGGTTAATGGGAAAAAAAGAAAATCAACAGTAGTTTTTGCCGCGTGTTCTCAAATCGCTGCACATGCAAACATCCACTTCACAAACAAACTCTAATTTATTTATTTTTTCTGCAGAGACGGAAGGAAACACACACACACACACACACACACACACACACGTAGCCTGAACATATATGCAAGCAAACAACCCAACACACACACACACACACACTCTCTTCTACAGCCCAGGGAAGTAATGAAAACAAATGGCAGAGTTCTTTTCCCGCTGGGACCTGAGGAGGAACTTAGTCATCAAGCTAATTTTATTCTTGTCTGGCCCAGAGACTCCATTTCCTCTGGGTGTTTTTACAAACGCCGCGCTGCACCACGCCACCGGCCAGTGATGGATATGAGGGCCTGATGGCCGGATGGCAGATGCTGGCCCTGTAACTCAAGCTCCAAACACTCGCCGATGACCCCCCCTCGCACCCGCGTGTTCTCGCTCAGAGCTCGCTGCATGCAGCTTTTTAAAGGGCCGTTTCACCCAAAACACACACACCAGGGTCATCTGCTGCAGCGTGGCGCAAATTAACAATTATGTCGTTTTTAAAGGGCCGTTTCACCCAAAAAACACAAACAATCCTTTTATAATCTAACAAAAGCTGCATTTATGTTGTTATTATTCACATTTATATGGTTTTAAAGGAAGGACAAAAAACAAAAAATGTTCATCTGCTGCAGCATGGTGTAAATCTAAACAATTGTGTCGTTTTTTAAAGGGTCATTTTACTCAAAAAAATAATATATGGAGATGAATGGACAAAAAAATCAACAATTATAATGGAATCATTATAATCAACAATTTGCAGAAACAATTGTTTTACATTCAACAAAAACTTATTTAAAATTTAAGATGTTCATTTTAACATTTATTTAGTCTTTAAAGGGCTGTTATACACAAAAACACAAAAAAAACAATAAACACATAATCCAGGTTTATCTAATAATAATGAATGGAGATGAATGGAAAACATTGAATCGTTTTATAATTTAACAAAAGCTTAATTTATGTTGTTATTATTCACAATAATATGGTCTTTAAAGGGCTGTTATACTCAAAACACAAAAGACAAAAACACACACAAACCCACATTTAGCTGCTGCAGTAACACATGGAAGTGAATGGGGAAAAAAAAGGAAATCAAGAGTCATTTTATCATTTTGTTAATATTTATATTTTTATATCAGTCATATAAACTATATTTACCATTCTACATTACCATTTATATAGTCTAAAGGTAAAATTCAAACAAAAAACACACTATGTTTTTCTGCTGCAATAATAGATGGAAGTGAATGGAAAAAAAGGAAATTAACAGTAAATTGTCTATTTCCAGTAACATGTGTGTGTGTGTGTGTGTATATATATATATATATATATATATATATATATATATAAACAACACTTGAAAAGGTTTATCTACTGCAGTAAAACATGGTGGTTAATGGAAAAAACAGAAAATCAACAGTAATTTTTGCCGCGTGTTCTCAAATCGCTGCACATGCAAACATCCACTTCACAAACAAACTCAGCCTTTTTCTAAACACCCAGAGATAATTATAAATCCACAGTTATTGTTAAGGGTTACATGCATTCTTCCACCAGAAGATGAAAGGCCAACGCGAGGTAATGTCCCCGTCCAATCACAGATGCGGCTGCACGCGTAACGCGGTTAGTTACAGCCAGTCTGCTAATCATGTCGCTGGGTCGTGGCCTCTGTCACAGATCAGAGTTGTTTCTGATTACCGTGTTCGTCATGTTGCAGCGAGACTCGTGTTACGGCCGCCGGGTTCAGATCTCGTTGCCGCCGCGGGCGGCGAAACGGACGAATCAAGCGGCTGCAGCGAATTCATCCATCACGTAATTTGTTAGTTCAATTTTCTGTCTCGATCCTGCTGAAAATGAAAGCGTCATGTAATGTTTATGGCTGTGATTTTTATTCAGAAAGAGGAACTTGTTTTTTTTTTTTGCTGCAACATTTTTGTTTAAAAATAGAACATGTTAAGTGCAGTCATGACAGAATGTTTGACTATTTATGGATATGAACATTTTAATGTCCACAGTTGGGCTACAACTAACAACTATTCTGATTAGTTGATTGATCTATTGATTATTCAACGGTTTAATTTGACTTGTTTGGTTCATTAAATGGTGTAAAATGTTGATCAGTTTCCCCAAAGCTGCAGATTGAAGCTAAAATGTCTTTTTTTGTCCACAACCCAAAGATCATCAGTTTACTGTTATAGAAGAATAAAGAAACCAGGAAATAATCAGAGAACAGAAGCTGGAACCAGAGAATCTGGACATTCGGATTGGACATTTGGACAAATCGAATTTATTATCAAAATCGTAGGAAACTAATCAATGTTGCACCAAAATCCCACAAACCATCTGCAAATGTCATCTGCATGGAGGTGAATGGTCAAAAAAAACAAATTGTCTTATAATGTGACAAAAACTACATTAATGATGCTATATTAACCAGTTCTGCTAAAATAATAGATGGAAGTGAATGGGAGAAAAAAAAATTAAAATCAACAGTAATTAGTGTAGTTCAAGAAACAATGTTTTATAATATTAACAAAAAATACATTTATGATTCTATAATAAGGCCTATAAAGTCTTTAAAGGGTTGTTTCACCCAAAAAACACAAATCAGTGGCATCTGCTGCACTAAAACATGGAGGTGAATGGAAAAAAATATCAACAGGAATTTGTCCATTTCCACAGAAAAATGTTTTTTAATCTAACAAAAACAATATTTATGATTCTATATTAACACTAAAGGTCTTTAAAGGGCTGTTTCACCTAAAACACACAAACACACAAATGATCTATGGCAAAAAAACTGAAAATGGAGGTAAATGGAGAAAATTAACAGTCATTTATTTTATAATCCAACAAACCAACATGAATGATGCGACATTAACACTTTTATAGTTTGGTTTGGTGACGTGGAGCAGCGTCTTCTTTCAGGGGAAAAGGTGTAACTCAGGGTAAAAAGCAGCATCGCCGCGCTGGTGTCACATCGATTATGCTGATCGTAAACCGTTCGTCCCTCGCCGCCCGCCGTCACTCAGCCGTCGGCGGCGGCTTTTAGCGAGGCCTCGTGTTCGCGGCGTTTTCCACCCGGCCCCGGCCCGGTCCCACCGGGGGCCCCTCCCCCCCCCCGACGCCGCCGTATTAATTGCTTTTTAATGTTTTCCCCAAAGTTGCGGCGCAGCAACAGATCAACAACAATAAGGTTGTTGTTTTAGGGGCAGCAGCCTCTGGATTGTCCATGAATTATCCATGCACGCCGCGGCGTCCCAGCTGTGACGGGACTCCGGTGCGAGGAGGACGGGGGGGGGGGGGGGAGATGTAATCCTGATCCCGCTAATCCGGATAAACCCGTGAAGCATTGTGACATGCCCGCTCCCTCTTGAGCCACGACTTCGGGCACAATTAGAGTTTTTAGCATTTATTATTAATCTAGTTAGGGGAGAAAAAGGCTCCTCGGTGCCTCTTCAATCGAGCGTAACAAGCTATTATTGTGCCCAATCTGAGGAGGATTACTGCAAAACATGAGATTTTAATGAAGAAAAGGAGGAAATCGCTGCTGTTTGTCACACGAGTCTCTGCAGCAGAGGCTCTTTAACTTATCTCCACAGGGACATGAAGAGACCAAGAAAATGTCTTTACTCTAAAATGACGAAAACTTTTATCTTTGCGTCCAGATGAGATCTGATATTTGTTAATCTGGAAGAAGAAAAGCACAATGACATAGTTTATTCATTTTATTTAGTTTTCTGAACTCGTTATTCAGTAGGAAGAAGGTGGACGTTGGTTTTTGTACATGTAGAGAAAGAAAAGACCTTTATTAAGAAAATGTACAGATATGTCGTAGTTTCTGTGGATCAGAGCTGCAACAATTAGTCGATTAATCAATTAGTTGCCAAATATCACATTAATCCAATTAGTTTAATAATCAATGAATCATTTTAATAATCAATAGATTCATTCATCAGAACAGTCATTAGTTGTAGCCCTGAGGTCATTTGTCAGAAATGTTCCTCCTGCTCCATTGTGGCGGCGCTTGCTCGCGGCGTCTGAGTGGTTCCTTCTCCTTTCAGCCTTGGAGCGAATGAATGGACGAAGGGCGAGAGGAACCAACCATGTTCCCTGAACACCTCGCCTGTGTGTGTGTGTGTGTGTGTGTGTGTGTGTGTGTGTGTGTGTGTGTGTGTGTGTGTGTGTGTATGTGTGTGTGTGTGATGGCCACAGACTGTTTCAATGGCAAACAGGGCGACATCTTGTAAAAAGCTCATCATTTTGAAGTATTATGAAAAAAGAAATGCCTTTGAACACTTTGGTGCACAAGGTGCTTCAGAGAAAATAGTGTAAAAAGTGTTTTTAAATGGTTGAGGATGCAGCTTTTGTGCGTGTGTTGAAAGCCGATGAATTCCCCATCGGAGCCTTTTGAAAGGCTTCACCCCGCTCTGTGTAGACAGAGAAACACCGTGTTAAGAGGAAGATGCTCGCCCGCCGGTTTTTGCAGAAAGCATAATTCTACTTGAGCCGCCGTTTCATGTTGGATCCATTCAAGTAACGTGAGATACCTTTAATCTCCAGCCAGGTTTTTATGACGAGCTGTGGGACAACGCTGGAGTGGAGAAACAGAAGGAAGCAGCACTTTCTTTTTACAATAAAGCTGCAGCGACCTGTCGGACGCAGAAAATTTAAACTCCACCGCTTTTAAAGCGGCGAGGTTTCAGTTCAGGGCAGCAACCGTCCCTCCTGGGGGTAGGGTTAGAAAAATTATAAAACTGTACTTTTAAAGGCAGCGAGAGAGCAAAATCAATAAGTTATAGACTATAAATAATCACTTTTAATGCATTTTATCAGCATTTAAGCGTCTGTGTATGATTATTAGAACAATAAGAAATAGACTCAATAACATTCTGCAACTCACATTCTGTTCGATCGATTAGTCGATTAATCAATTAGTTGTTTAGTTCATAAAATGTTGATCAGTGTTTCTAAAGCTGCAGATTGAAGCTAAAATGTCTTTTTTTGTCCACAACCCAAAGATCATCAGTTTACTATTATAGAAGAATAAAGAAACCAGGAAATAACCAGAGAACAGAAACTGAACCAGAGAATCTGGACATTTTATCATTAAAAATGACTCAAATCGATTAATTGATTATTAGAATAGTTGGTGATTAATGTAGGAAACTAATCAATTAATTGTTGTCCCAAATCCCACAAACCATCTGCAAATGTCATCTGCATGGAGGTGAATGGTCAAAAAAAAAAAGAATTTGAGAATTTGGACGTTTTGTCTCTAATCATTTATATTTATACAATTAATGATTAATCTAATCAATTAATCAACTAATTGTTTCTTCTTTTTTCATAATTAGTTCAAGATTTTTTAATTTTAAATACATATTTGCTGACAAATGTCCTCAAGGCTATTGTTTATTGAATTGATTAATCGATTAGTTGTTTGATTCATAAAATTTAAAAATGTCGATCACACTTCCCCCAAGGCTGAAGATTCAACCTAAAATGTTCTGAATCTGATTTAGGAAGCTGGACTCTAAATCCAATTAAAATAATTGGCAATTAATGTAATAGTTGATTAATCACTCTAGTAAATTAGTATAAAGCAGAAAATGTGCAGCACTTGTGTAAAGGTCCTTAGTTATTTTTACACGTGTTGAAGTTAAAGCGTCACGGAAGCTTCATGATGGCTTTTTCTTTTTCTTTTTTTTTTCTTCTGCTTCTAAACCCATCCATCATCCGAAGGGGCCTGTTGGGTTCTGGTCTGGCTTTGAGGCACCTGATCCTCCGTCATGTCGGCCGTTTGGGGCTGGGAGTCAGGCAGAGGTCACGGGGAGGGAGGAGGAACTGTACTCCCAGCTCCGCTTGTCTTACTCCGAGACGGGAAGAAGACACTCCGTCTGAACCCGGTAAGAGCTTCAAATCACTGATTCACACACGCTGGAAGTGACAAATGTCGGCCGAGGCGTTTAAAGCTGTCACGGCCTTGATGTAACTCATGCCTCTTCGCCATCTTCATCATCATCATCATCATTATAATCACCATCAGGGCTGCCACCCTCCTCCTCTCTGTGGTGTTTCTGTCATATAAGGAATGCACATCGAGTTTCACATATATTTGACATAAAACAAGACATAAATGCACAATTAATATATAACACACAGATTAAGAGTGTGATTTTTGGGCGACATACTATAGTATGACCTTTTTTGGCCGACATAGTATAGTATGACCTTTTTTGGGCGACATAGTATAGTATGACCTTTTTTGAGCGACATAGTATAGTATGACCTTTTTTGGCCAACATAGTATAGTATGACCTTTTTTGGGCGACATAGTATAGTGTGACCTTTTTTGGGCGACATAGTATAGTATGACCTTTTTTGGCCAACATAGTATAGTATGACCTTTTTTGGCCAACATAGTATAGTATGACCTTTTTTGGGCGACATAGTATAGTATGACCTTTTTTGGGCGACATAGTATAGTATGACCTTTTTTGGGCGACATAGTATAGTATGACCTTTTTTGGCCAACATAGTATAGTATGACCTTTTTTGGGCGACATAGTATAGTATGACGTTATTTGAGCGACATAGTATAGTATGACCTTATTTGGGCGACATACTATAATATGACCTTTTTTGGACGACATACTATAGTATGACCTTTTTTGGCCAACACAGTATAGTATGACCTTTTTTGGGCGACATAGTATAGTATGACCTTTTTTGGGCGACATAGTATAGTATGACCTTTTTTGGCCAACACAGTATAGTATGACCTTTTTTGGGCGACATAGTATAGTATGACCTTTTTTGGCCAACATAGTATAGTGTGACCTTTTTTGGGCGACATAGTATAGTATGACCTTTTTTGGCCAACATAGTATAGTATGACCTTTTTTGGCCAACATAGTATAGTATGACCTTTTTTGGGCGACATAGTATAGTATGACCTTTTTTGGGCGACATAGTATAGTATGACCTTTTTTGGCCAACACAGTATAGTATGACCTTTTTTGGGCGACATAGTATAGTATGACCTTTTTTGGGCGACATAGTATAGTATGACCTTTTTTGGGCGACACAGTATAGTATGACCTTTTTTGGGCGACATAGTATAGTATGACCTTTTTTGGCCAACATAGTATAGTGTGACCTTTTTTGGGCGACATAGTATAGTATGACCTTTTTTGGCCAACATAGTATAGTATGACCTTTTTTGGCCAACATAGTATAGTATGACCTTTTTTGGGCGACATAGTATAGTATGACCTTTTTTGGGCGACATAGTATAGTATGACCTTTTTTGAGCGACATAGTATAGTATGACCTTTTTTGGCCAACATAGTATAGTATGACCTTTTTTGGGCGACATAGTATAGTGTGACCTTTTTTGAGCGACATAGTATAGTATGACCTTTTTTGGCCAACATAGTATAGTATGACCTTTTTTGGGCGACATAGTATAGTATGACCTTTTTTGGGCGACATAGTATAGTATGACCTTTTTTGGCCAACACAGTATAGTATGACCTTTTTTGGGCGACATAGTATAGTATGACCTTTTTTGGGCGACATAGTATAGTATGACCTTTTTTGGGCGACATAGTATAGTATGACCTTTTTTGGGCGACATAGTATAGTATGACCTTTTTTGGCCAACATAGTATAGTATGACCTTTTTTGGGCGACATAGTATAGTATGACGTTATTTGAGCGACATAGTATAGTATGACCTTATTTGGGCGACATACTATAATATGACCTTTTTTGGACGACATACTATAGTATGACCTTTTTTGGCCAACACAGTATAGTATGACCTTTTTTGGGCGACATAGTATAGTATGACCTTTTTTGGGCGACATAGTATAGTATGACCTTTTTTGGGCGACATAGTATAGTATGACCTTTTTTGGGCGACATAGTATAGTATGACCTTTTTTGGGCGACATAGTATAGTATGACCTTTTTTGGCCAACATAGTATAGTATGACCTTTTTTGGGCGACATAGTATAGTATGACGTTATTTGGGCGACATAGTATAGTATGACCTTATTTGGGCGACATACTATAATATGACCTTTTTTGGGCGACATAGTATAGTATGACCTTTTTTGGGCGACATAGTATAGTATGACCTTTTTTGGGCGACATAGTATAGTATGACCTTTTTTGGGCGACATAGTATAGTATGACCTTTTTTGGCCAACATAGTATAGTATGACCTTTTTTGGGCGACATAGTATAGTATGACGTTATTTGAGCGACATAGTATAGTATGACCTTATTTGGGCGACATACTATAATATGACCTTTTTTGGGCGACATAGTATAGTATGACCTTTTTTGGGCGACATAGTATAGTATGAGGTATTTTGAGCGACATACTAAAACTGTGAATGTATTAACTAAAAATGTATTTTTCACTTTATTGTGCCTTTGGATGAAAGAGAAACACAGAGATTTAGGTTGAGTCCAATGTAAAAAAAATTGTTTTTGTTTTTAATGATGTTTTGCATAAATCAAGAGATAAATGAACAATTACCACAAAGTCACAAGCTTGAAACTGTATTTTTTGTTTCAAGGGACCTTTAAAGGAAGAGAAAATTCTGGGCTTTAGATTGAGTGATGCAAAAAATGATGAGATTTTATCTATTTCACATATATTTTGCATAAAACAAGAATAGTGAAAATGTGTGTTTCCATATCATTTAAAGGAAGAGAAACACACATGTGATGTGAAAAATTCACTTCATAGGGCCTTGAGTTATATTTATTTTTTATCTACATTTCTGCTGTTCTTCTGGGTTTTGTCCAGTTTAACAAATTGACTTGAATTATTTTGAAATGTCTCATGCCACTTAATCACATGGTGGATAATTTAGTTTATTTCAAGTTTTTTGCCCTCATTTTGTTTAATTTATTCTTGCTTTACAAAAACCTTTTAGAACCATTTAGAGAAAAAAATTGAAAATGATAATTCTACTCATTATTTTCCTCAGTAACATCTTATTATCTGCTGGTTAAAATCTTTTGTGCGTCACCACATGTTTTTTGGGAGCACTAAAAGCAGCAGAGATAAAGGAGCATTCCGTGTAAAACGTGAGGACACAATAAATCAGGAAACTGCTGAACTCAGGATGTCAGACCAGGAGTTACTGTCCCCTGATCCTGATCCTGATCCCCCTGATCCTGATCCTGATCCCCTTACTGCGACGGGTCAGCTGGATGTCGTCAGCTGGGGACAGCATCTGTCTGTCTGACATCTGTCTAACATCTGTCTGACATTTATCTATTTTGAGCGACATAGTATAGTAAGACCTTTCTTGAGTGACATAGTATAGTATGAGTTTTAAATCTGTTGTGTTCCTGGAGTCCTGCCTGTGTTTTCTCATTCACAGAACATGCTGTAGTGCAGCCACTGAGGGATTTTCTACCGTTGGAGGGTCTTTGCTGTCCTGGTTCACCTGGAAGCTGTGATGGATCCTGTCACCTCACCCTCCACACAAACCACAAATCATGATATTTCTGTAATTCCATTTTATGTCATATTCAACTCTTACTGTTTGAATGTATTGTTTCCATCATGTTCTCATCAGCTATTGGACGCCTTTTCATCCTGGAAGAGGATTCCTCTGTTACCCTTCGTGAAGATTTATCCTTTTTTTTTCCAATTAAAGTTTTCTTATTAAGAAGTTTTACCTTGTTAGGATCTAAGGAAGGGAATGTTGTGTTGCTTTTCTACAAACTGTAAAACCCATTGGGGTGAAGCTGTGAGTTGTGGTTCTTGTTTATATAAATAAATTTGAAGTGGAACAGAGTGAACTGAATTGATTTGTTTGATTAATAATTAATCTACAAGTGCACATTGGTGGTCATGAGTACGAACTGTTTCCAGTAGGCGTTGGACTATAAAAAAATGCAGTTATAATTTATATATTTATAATTTTACAAAAATTATGAAATGACCTTTGCAGTAGTAGGAGTATGACCTTTTTTGAGCAACATCATATAATATGACCTATTATGAGCGAAATAGTATAGTATAGTATGACCTTTTTTGAGCGACATAGTATAGTATGACCTTTTTTGAGCGACATAGTATAGTATGACCTATTTTGAGCGACATACTATAGTATGACCTATTTTGAGCGACATAGTATAGTATGACCTATTTTGAGCGACATAGTATAGTATGACCTATTTTGAGCGACATAGTGTAGTATGACCTATTTTGAGCGACATACTATAGTATGACCTATTTTGAGCGACATAGTATAGTATGACCTATTTTGAGCGACATAGTATAGTATGACCTATTTTGAGCTACATAGTATAGTATGACCTATTTTGAGCGACATAGTATAGTATGACCTATTTTGAGCGACATACAGTAGTATGACCTATTTTGAGCGACATAGTGTAGTATGACCTATTTTGAGCGACATAGTATAGTATGACCTATTTTGAGCTACATAGTATAGTATGACCTATTTTGAGCGACATAGTATAGTATGACCTTTTTTGAGCGACATAGTATAGTATGACCTATTTTGAGCGACATACTATAGTATGACCTATTTTGAGCGACATAGTGTAGTATGACCTATTTTGAGGGACATAGTATAGTATGACCTATTTTGAGCCACATACTATAGTATGACCTTTTTTGAGCGACATAGTATAGTATGACCTATTTTGAGCGACATACTATAGTATGACCTATTTTGAGCGACATAGTGTAGTATGACCTATTTTGAGCGACATACTATAGTATGACCTATTTTGAGCGACATAGTGTAGTATGACCTATTTTTAGGGACATAGTATAGTATGACCTATTTTGAGCCACATACTATAGTATGACCTTTTTTGAGCGACATAGTATAGTATGACCTATTTTGAGCGACATACTATAGTATGACCTATTTTGAGCGACATAGTGTAGTATGACCTATTTTGAGCGACATACTATAGTATGACCTATTTTGAGCGACATAGTATAGTATGACCTATTTTGAGCGACATAGTATAGTATGACCTATTTTGAGCGACATAGTATAGTATGACCTATTTTGAGCGACATAGTATAGTATGACCTTTTTTGAGCGACATAGTATAGTATGACCTATTTTGAGCGACATACTATAGTATGACCTATTTTGAGCGACATAGTGTAGTATGACCTATTTTGAGGGACATAGTATAGTATGACCTATTTTGAGCCACATACTATAGTATGACCTTTTTTGAGCGACATACTATAGTTTGACCTATTTTGAGCGACATAGTATAGTATGACCTATTTTGAGCGACATAGTATAGTATGACCTTTTTTGAGCGACATAGTATAGTATGACCTATTTTGAGCGACATACTATAGTATGACCTATTTTGAGCGACATAGTGTAGTATGACCTATTTTGAGGGACATAGTATAGTATGACCTATTTTGAGCGACATAGTGTAGTATGACCTATTTTGAGGGACATAGTATAGTATGACCTATTTTGAGCGACATACTATAGTATGACCTATTTTGAGCGACATAGTATAGTATGACCTATTTTGAGCGACATAGTATAGTATGACCTATTATGAGCGACATAGTATAGTATGATCTTTTTTGAGCGACATAGTATAGTATGACCTTTTTTGAGCGACATAGAATAGTATGACCTATTATGAGCGACATAGTATAGTATGATCTTTTTTGAGCGACATACTATAGTATGACGTTATTTGAGCGACATAGTATAGTATGACCTTTTTTGGCCAACATACTATAGTATGACCTATTTTGAGCGACATAGTATAGTCTGACCTATTATTAGCGACATAGTATAGTATGACCTATTTTGAGCGACATAGTATAGTATGACCTATTTTGAGCGAGATAGTATAGTATAACCTATTTTGAGCAACATAGTATAGTATGACCTTTTTTGAGCAACATAGTATAGTATGACCTTTTATGAGCCACATAGTATAGTATGACCTATTTTGAGCGACATAGTATAGTATGACCTATTATGAGCGACATAGTGTAGTATGACCTATTTTGAGGGACATAGTATAGTATGACCTATTTTGAGCCACATACTATAGTATGACCTTTTTTGAGCGACATACTATAGTTTGACCTATTTTGAGCGACATAGTATAGTATGACCTTTTTTGAGCCACATAGTATAGTATGACCTATTTTGAGCGACATAGTATAGTATGACCTATTTTGAGCGACATAGTATAGTATGACCTTTTTTGAGCGACATAGTATAGTATGACCTTTTTTGAGCGACATAGTATAGTATGACCTATTTTGAGCGACATAGTATAGTCTGACCTATTATGAGCCACATAGTATAGTATGACCTATTTTGAGCCACATACTATAGTATGACCTTTCTTGAGCCACATAGTATAGTAAGACCTTTCTTGAGTGACATAGTATAGTATGAGTTTTAAATCTGTTGTGTTCCTGGAGTCCTGCCTGTGTTTTCTCATTCACAGAACATGCTGTAGTGCAGCCACTGAGGGATTTTCTATCGTTGGAGGGTCTTTGCTGTCCTGGTTCACCTGGAAGCTGTGATGGATCTTGTCACCTCACCCTCCACACAAACCACAAATCATAATATATATGTAATTCCATTTTATGTCATATTCAACTCTTACTCTTTGAATGTATTGTTTCCATCATGTTCTCATCAGCTATTGGACGCTTTTTTATCCTGGAAGAGGATTCCTCTGTTACGCTTTGTGAGGATTCTTCCTTTTTTTTTTCCAATTAAAGTGTTCTTATTAAGAAGTTTACCTTGTTAGGATCTAAGGAAGGGAATGTTGTGTTGCTTTTTACAAACTGTAAAACCCATTGGGGTGAAGCTGTGAGTTGTGGTTCTTGTTTATATAAATAAATTTGAAGTGGAACAGAGTGAACTGAATTGATTTGTTTGATTAATAATTAATCTACAAGTGCACATTGGTGGTCATGAGTACGAACTGTTTCCAGTAGGCGTTGGACTATAAAAAATGCAGATATAATTTATATATTTATAATTTTACAAAAATTATAAAATGACCTTTGCAGTAGTAGGAGTATGACCATTTTTGAGCAACATCATATAATATGACCTATTATGAGCGACATAGTGTAGTATGACCTTTTTTGAGCGACATAGTATAGTATGACCTATTATGAGCGACATAGTATAGTATGACCTTTTTTGAGCAACATAGTATAGTATGACCTATTATGAGCGACATAGTGTAGTATGACCTATTTTGAGGGACATAGTATAGTATGACCTATTTTGAGCCACATACTATAGTATGACCTTTTTTGAGCGACATACTATAGTTTGACCTATTTTGAGCGACATAGTATAGTATGACCTTTTTTGAGCGACATAGAATAGTATGACCTATTATGAGCGACATAGTATAGTATGATCTTTTTTGAGCGACATACTATAGTATGACCTATTTTGAGCCACATACTATAGTATGACTTTTTTTGAGCGACATACTATAGTTTGACCTATTTTGAGCGACATAGTATAGTATGACCTTTTTTGAGCGACATAGTATAGTATGACCTTTTTTGAGCCACATAGTATAGTATGACCTTTTTTGAGCGACATACTATAGTATGACCATTTTTGAGCGACATACTATATTATGACCTATTTTGAGCTACATACTATAGTATGACCTTTTTTCGAGCGACATACTATATTATGACCTATTTTGAGCCACATACTATAGTATGACCTTTTTTGAGCGACATACTATAGTATGACCTTTTTTGAGCGACATACTATATTATGACCTTTTTTGAGCGACATACAATAGTATGACCTTTTTTGAGCCACATACTATAGTATGACCTTTTTTGAGCAACATAGTATAGTATGACCTATTTTGAGCGACATACTATAGTATGACCTATTTTGAGCAACATAGTATAGTATGACCTTTTTTGAGCGACATAGTATAGTGTGAGGTATTTTGAGCGAAAAAGTATAGTATGACCTATTTTGAGCGACATAGTATAGTATGACCTATTTTGAGCGACATAGTATAGTATGACCTATTTTGAGCGACATAGTATAGTATGACCTTTTTTGAGCGACATAGTATAGTATGAGGTATTTTGAGCGACATAGTATAGTATGAGGTATTTTGAGCGACATAGTATAGTATGAGGTATTTTGAGCGACATAGTATAGTATGACCTATTTTGAGCCACATACTATAGTATGACCTTTTTTGAGCGACATAGTATAGTATGACCTATTTTGAGCGACATAGTATAGTATGAGGTATTTTGAGCGGCATAGTATAGTATGACCTTTTTTGAGCGACATAGTATAGTATGAGGTATTTTGAGCGACTTAGTATAGTATGAGGTTTTTTGAGCGACATAGTATAGTATGAGGTATTTTGAGCCACATAGTATAGTATGAGGTTTTTTGAGCGACATAGTATAGTAAGACCTTTTTTGAGCCACATAGTATAGTATGACCTTTTTTGAGCGACATAGTATAGTCTGAGGTATTTTGAGTGACATAGTATAGTATGAGGTATTTTGAGCGACATAGTATAGTATGAGGTTTTTTGAGCGACATAGTATAGTAAGACCTTTTTTTTAGCCACATAGTATAGTATGACCTATTTGAGTGACATAGTATAGTATGAGGTATTTTGAGCGACATAGTACAGTATGAGGTATTTTGAGCGACATAGTATAGTATGACCTTTTTTGAGCGACATACTATAGTATGACCTATTTTGAGCCACATAGTATAGTAAGACCTTTTTTGAGCGACATAGTATAGTATGAGGTATTTTGAGTGACATAGTATAGTATGAGGTATTTTGAGCGACATAGTATAGTATGAGGTATTTTGAGCGACATAGTATAGTAAGACCTTTTTTGAGCCACATAGTATAGTATGACCTATTTGAGTGACATAGTATAGTATGAGGTATTTTGAGCGACATAGTATAGTATGAGGTATTTTGAGCGACATAGTATAGTATGAGGTATTTTGAGCGACATAGTATAGTATGAGGTATTTTGAGCGACATAGTATAGTATGACCTTTTTTGAGCGACATAGTATAGTCTGACCTATTTTGAGCGACATAGTATAGTATGACCTATTATGAGCGACATAGTGTAGTATGACCTATTATGAGCGACATAGTGTAGTACGACCTATTTTGAGGGACATAGTATAGTATGACCTATTTTGAGCGACATAGTATAGTATGACCTTTTTTGAGCGACATAGTATAGTATGACCTTTCTTGAGCGACATAGTATAGTATGACCTATTTTGAGCGACATAGTATAGTAAGACCTTTCTTGAGTGACATAGTATAGTATGAGTTTTAAATCTGTTGTGTTCCTGGAGTCCTGCCTGTGTTTTCTCATTCACAGAACATGCTGTAGTGCAGCCACTGAGGGATTTTCTACCGTTGGAGGGTCTTTGCTGTCCTGGTTCACCTGGAAGCTGTGATGGATCCTGTCACCTCACCCTCCACACAAACCACAAATCATGAATTTTCTGTAATTCCATTTTATGTCATATTCAACTCTTACTCTTTGAATGTATTGTTTCCATCATGTTCTCATCAGCTATTGGACGCTTTTTTATACTGGAAGAGGATTCCTCTGTTACGCTTTGTGAGGATTCTTCCTTTTTTTTTCCAATTAAAGTGTTCTTATTAAGAAGTTTACCTTGTTAGGATCTAAGGAAGGGAATGCTGTGTTGCTTTTCTACAAACTGTAAAACCCATTGGGGTGAAGCTGTGAGTTGTGGTTCTTGTTTATATAAATAAATTTGAAGTGGAACAGAGTGAACTGAATTGATTTGTTTGATTAATAATTAATCTACAAGTGCACATTGGTGGTCATGAGTACGAACTGTTTCCAGTAGGCGTTGGACTATAAAAAAATGCAGTTATAATTTATATATTTATAATTTTACAAAAATTATGAAATGACCTTTGCAGTAGTAGGAGTATGACCTTTTTTGAGCAACATCATATAATATGACCTATTATGAGCGAAATAGTATAGTATAGTATGACCTTTTTTGAGCGACATAGTATAGTATGACCTATTTTGAGCGACATAGTATAGTATGACCTATTTTGAGCTACATAGTATAGTGTGACCGATTTTGAGCGACATACTATAGTATGACCGATTTTGAGCGACATACTATAGTATGACCTATTTTGAGCGACTTAGTATAGTATGACCTTTTTTGAGCGACATACTATAGTATGACCTATTTTGAGCGACATAGTATAGTATGACCTATTTTGAGCGACATAGTATAGTATGACCTATTTTGAGCGACATAGTATAGTGTGACCGATTTTGAGCGACATACTATAGTATGACCTATTTTGAGCGACATAGTATAGTATGACCTTTTTTGAGCGACATACTATATTATGACCTATTTTGAGCCACATAGTATAGTATGACCTATTTTGAGCGACATACTATAGTATGACCTATTTTGAGCGACATAGTATAGTATGACCTATTTTGAGCGACATAGTATAGTATGCCCTTTTTTGAGCGACATACTATAGTATGACCTATTTTGAGCGACATACTATAGTATGACCTATTTTGAGCGACATACTATAGTATGACCTTTTTTGAGCGACATAGTATAGAATGACCTTTTTTGAGCCACATACTATAGTATGACCTATTTTGAGCCACATACTATAGTATGACCTTTTTTGAGCGACATAGTATAGTATGACCTATTTTGAGCGACATAGTATAGTATGACCTATTTTGAGCGACATAGTATAGTATGACCTATTTTGAGCGACATACTATAGTAAGACCTATTTTGAGCGACATAGTATAGTATGACCTTTTTTGAGCGACATACTATAGTATGACCTTTTTTGAGCCACAAACTATAGTATGACCTTTTTTGAGCCACATACTATAGTATGACCTTTTTTGAGCGACATAGTATAGTATGACCTATTTTGAGCGACATAGTATAGTATGACCTATTTTGAGCGACATAGTATAGTATGAGGTATTTTGAGCGACATAGTATAGTATGAGGTATTTTGAGCGACATAGTGTAGTATGAGGTATTTTGAGCGACATAGTGTAGTATGAGGTATTTTGAGCGACATAGTATAGTATGACCTATTTTGAGCGACATAGTATAGTATGACCTTTTTTGAGCGACATACTATAGTATGACCTATTTTGAGCGACATAGTATAGTATGACCTATTTTGAGCGACATACTATAGTATGACCTATTTTGAGCGACATAGTATAGTATGACCTATTTTGAGCGACATACTATAGTATGACCTATTTTGAGCGACATAGTATAGTATGCCCTTTTTTGAGCCACATACTATAGTATGACCTTTTTTTGAGCGACATACTATAGTATGACCTTTTTTGAGCCACATACTATAGTATGCCCTTTTTTGAGCCACATACTATAGTATGCCCTTTTTTTGAGCCACATACTATAGTATGACCTTTTTTGAGCCACATACTATAGTATGACCTTTTTTGAGCGACATACTATATAGTATGACCATTTTTGAGCGACATACTATATATTATGACCTATTTTGAGCGACATACTATAGTAAGACCTATTTTGAGCGACATACTATAGTAAGACCTATTTTGAGCGACATAGTATAGTATGACCTTTTTTGAGCGACATAGCATAGTATGACCTATTTTGAGCGACATACTATAGTAAGACCTATTTTGAGCGACATAGTATAGTATGAGGTATTTTGAGCGACATAGTATAGTATGACCTATTTTGAGCGACATAGTATAGTATGACCTATTTTGAGCGACATAGTATTGTATGACCTATTTTGAGCGACATAGTATAGTATGACCTATTTTGAGCGACATACTATAGTATGACCTATTTTGAGCGACATAGTATAGTATGACCTATTTTGAGCGACATACTATAGTATGACCTATTTTGAGCGACATAGTATAGTATGCCCTTTTTTGAGCCACATACTATAGTATGACCTTTTTTTGAGCGACATACTATAGTATGACCTTTTTTGAGCCACATACTATAGTATGCCCTTTTTTGAGCCACATACTATAGTATGACCTTTTTTGAGCCACATACTATAGTATGACCTTTTTTGAGCGACATAGTATAGTATGACCATTTTTGAGCGACATACTATATAGTATGACCTATTTTGAGCGACATACTATAGTAAGACCTATTTTGAGCGACATACTATAGTAAGACCTATTTTGAGCGACATAGTATAGTATGACCTTTTTTGAGCGACATAGCATAGTATGACCTATTTTGAGCGACATACTATAGTAAGACCTATTTTGAGCGACATAGTATAGTATGAGGTATTTTGAGCGACATAGTATAGTATGACCTATTTTGAGCGACATAGTATAGTATGAGGTATTTTGAGCGACATAGTATAGTATGCCCTTTTTTGAGCCACATAGTATAGTATGACCTTTTTTGAGCCACATAGTATAGTATGACCTATTTTGAGCGACATAGTATAGTATGACCTTTTTTGAGCGACATAGTATAGTATGAGGTATTTTGAGCGACATAGTATAGTATGACCTATTTTGAGCGACATAGTATAGTATGACCTTTTTTGAGCCACATAGTATAGTATGACCTATTTTGAGCGACATACTATAGTATGACCTATTTTGAGCGACATAGTATAGTATGACCTATTTTGAGCGACATACTATAGTATGACCTATTTTGAGCGACATACTATAGTATGACCTATTTTGAGCGACATAGTATAGTATGCCCTTTTTTGAGCCACATAGTATAGTATGACCTTTTTTGAGCCATATAGTATAGTATGACCTTTTTTGAGCCACATAGTATAGTATGACCTATTTTGAGCGACATAGTATAGTATGACCTATTTTGAGCGACATAGTATAGTATGACCTATTTTGAGCGACATACTGTAGTATGACCTATTTTGAGCGACATAGTATAGTATGACCTATTTTGAGCGACATAGTGTAGTATGAGGTATTTTGAGCGACATAGTATAGTATGACCTATTTTGAGCGACATAGTATAGTATGACCTTTTTTGAGCGACATAGTATAGTATGAGGTATTTTGAGCGACATAGTATAGTATGACCTATTTTGAGCGACATAGTATAGTATGACCTTTTTTGAGCCACATAGTATAGTATGACCTATTTTGAGCGACATAGTATAGTATGACCTATTTTGAGCGACATAGTATAGTATGATCTATTTTGAGCGACATACTATAGTATGACCTATTTTGAGCGACATAGTATAGTATGACCTATTTTGAGCGACATACTATAGTATGACCTATTTTGAGCGACATACTATAGTATGACCTATTTTGAGCGACATAGTATAGTATGCCCTTTTTTGAGCCACATAGTATAGTATGACCTTTTTTGAGCCATATAGTATAGTATGACCTTTTTTGAGCCACATAGTATAGTATGACCTATTTTGAGCGACATAGTATAGTATGACCTATTTTGAGCGACATAGTATAGTATGACCTATTTTGAGCGACATACTGTAGTATGACCTATTTTGAGCGACATAGTATAGTATGACCTATTTTGAGCGACATAGTGTAGTATGAGGTATTTTGAGCGACATAGTGTAGTATGAGGTATTTTGAGCGACATAGTATAGTATGACCTATTTTGAGCGACATACTATAGTATGACCTATTTTGAGCGACATAGTATAGTATGACCTATTTTGAGCGACATAGTATAGTATGCCCTTTTTTTGAGCCACATACTATAGTATGACCTATTTTGAGCGACATAGTATAGTATGACCTATTTTGAGCGACATACTATAGTATGACCTATTTTGAGCGACATAGTATAGTATGCCCTTTTTTGAGCCACATACTATAGTATGACCTTTTTTTGAGCGACATACTATAGTATGACCTTTTTTGAGCCACATACTATAGTATGCCCTTTTTTGAGCCACATACTATAGTATGACCTTTTTTGAGCCACATACTATAGTATGACCTTTTTTGAGCGACATAGTATAGTATGACCATTTTTGAGCGACATACTATATAGTATGACCTATTTTGAGCGACATACTATAGTAAGACCTATTTTGAGCGACATACTATAGTAAGACCTATTTTGAGCGACATAGTATAGTATGACCTTTTTTGAGCGACATAGCATAGTATGACCTATTTTGAGCGACATACTATAGTAAGACCTATTTTGAGCGACATAGTATAGTATGAGGTATTTTGAGCGACATAGTATAGTATGCCCTTTTTTGAGCCACATACTATAGTATGACCTTTTTTTGAGCGACATACTATAGTATGACCTTTTTTGAGCCACATACTATAGTATGCCCTTTTTTGAGCCACATACTATAGTATGACCTTTTTTGAGCCACATACTATAGTAGTAGTATAGTATGACCTATTTTGAGCGACATACTGTAGTATGACCTATTTTGAGCGACATAGTATAGTATGACCTATTTTGAGCGACATAGTGTAGTATGAGGTATTTTGAGCGACATAGTGTAGTATGAGGTATTTTGAGCGACATAGTATAGTATGACCTATTTTGAGCGACATACTATAGTATGACCTATTTTGAGCGACATAGTATAGTATGACCTATTTTGAGCGACATACTATAGTATGACCTATTTTGAGCGACATAGTATAGTATGACCTATTTTGAGCGACATACTATAGTATGACCTATTTTGAGCGACATAGTATAGTATGCCCTTTTTTGAGCCACATACTATAGTATGACCTTTTTTTGAGCGACATACTATAGTATGACCTTTTTTGAGCCACATACTATAGTATGACCTATTTTGAGCGACATAGTATAGTATGACCTATTTTGAGCGACATAGTATAGTATGACCTATTTTGAGCGACATAGTATAGTATGACCTTTTTTGAGCCACATAGTATAGTATGACCTATTTTGAGCGACATACTATAGTATGACCTATTTTGAGCGACATAGTATAGTATGATCTATTTTGAGCGACATACTATAGTATGACCTATTTTGAGCGACATAGTATAGTATGCCCTTTTTTGAGCCACATACTATAGTATGACCTTTTTTTGAGCGACATACTATAGTATGACCTTTTTTGAGCCACATACTATAGTATGCCCTTTTTTGAGCCACATACTATAGTATGACCTTTTTTGAGCCACATACTATAGTAGTAGTATAGTATGACCTATTTTGAGCGACATACTGTAGTATGACCTATTTTGAGCGACATAGTATAGTATGACCTATTTTGAGCGACATAGTGTAGTATGAGGTATTTTGAGCGACATAGTGTAGTATGAGGTATTTTGAGCGACATAGTATAGTATGACCTATTTTGAGCGACATACTATAGTATGACCTATTTTGAGCGACATAGTATAGTATGACCTATTTTGAGCGACATACTATAGTATGACCTATTTTGAGCGACATAGTATAGTATGACCTATTTTGAGCGACATACTATAGTATGACCTATTTTGAGCGACATAGTATAGTATGCCCTTTTTTGAGCCACATACTATAGTATGACCTTTTTTTGAGCGACATACTATAGTATGACCTTTTTTGAGCCACATACTATAGTATGCCCTTTTTTGAGCCACATACTATAGTATGACCTTTTTTGAGCCACATACTATAGTATGACCTTTTTTGAGCGACATACTATATTATGACCTATTTTGAGCTACATACTATAGTATGACCTTTTTTGAGCGACATACTATATTATGACCTATTTTGAGCCACATACTATAGTATGACCTTTTTTGAGCGACATACTATAGTATGACCTTTTTTGAGCGACATACTATATTATGACCTATTTTGAGCCACATACTATAGTATGACCTATTTTGAGCCACATACTATAGTATGACCTTTTTTGAGCGACATAGTATAGTATGACCTATTTTGAGCCACATAGTATAGTATGACCTATTTTGAGCGACATACTATAGTATGACCTATTTTGAGTGACATAGTATAGTATGACCTTTTTTGAGCGACATAGTATAGTATGACCTATTTTGAGCGACATAGTATAGTATGACCTTTTTTGAGCGACATACTATAGTATGACCTATTTTGAGCGACATACTATAGTATGACCTATTTTGAGCGACATAGTATAGTATGACCTTTTTTGAGCGACATAGTATAGTATGACCTATTTTGAGCGACATACTATAGTATGACCTATTTTGAGCGACATAGTATAGTATGCCCTTTTTTTGAGCCACATACTATAGTATGACCTTTTTTGAACCACATACTATAGTATGACCATTTTTGAGTGACATACTATAGTATGACCTATTTTGAGCCACATTCTATAGTATGACCTATTTTGAGCCACATACTATAGTATGACCTTTTTTGAGCGACATACTATAGTATGACCATTTTTGAGCGACATACTATAGTTTGACCTATTATGAGCGACATAGTATAGTATGACCTTTTTTGAGCGACATAGTATAGTATGACCTATTTTGAGCGACATAGTATAGTATGACCTATTTTGAGCGACATACTATAGTATGACCTATTTTGAGCGACATAGTATAGTATGCCCTTTTTTTGAGCCACATACTATAGTATGACCTTTTTTGAGCCACATACTATAGTATGACCATTTTTGAGCGACATACTATAGTATGACCTATTTTGAGCCACATACTATAGTATGACCCTTTTTGAGCCACATACTATAGTATGACCATTTTTGAGCAACATACTATAGTATGACCTATTTTGAGCCACATACTATAGTATGACCTTTTTTGAGCGACATACTATAGTATGACCATTTTTGAGCGACATACTATAGTATGACCATTTTTGAGCGACATACTATAGTATGACCTATTTTGAGCCACATTCTATAGTATGACCTATTTTGAGCCACATACTATAGTATGACCTTTTTTGAGCGACATAGTATAGTATGACCTTTTTTGAGCGACATACTATAGTATGACCTTTTTTGAGCCACATACTATAGTATGACCTATTTTGAGCGACATAGTATAGTATGACCTATTTTGAGCGACATAGTATAGTATGACCTATTTTGAGCGACATAGTATAGTATGACCTATTTTGAGCGACATACTATAGTATGACCTATTTTGAGCGACATAGTATAGTATGCCCTTTTTTTGAGCCACATACTATAGTATGACCTTTTTTGAACCACATACTATAGTATGACCATTTTTGAGCGACATACTATAGTATGACCTATTTTGAGCCACATACTATAGTATGACCCTTTTTGAGCCACATACTATAGTATGACCTTTTTTGAACCACATACTATAGTATGACCATTTTTGAGTGACATACTATAGTTTGACCTATTATGAGCGACATAGTATAGTATGACCTTTTTTGAGCGACATAGTATAGTATGACCTATTTTGAGCGACATAGTATAGTATGACCTATTTTGAGCGACATACTATAGTATGACCTATTTTGAGCGACATAGTATAGTATGCCCTTTTTTTGAGCCACATACTATAGTATGACTTTTTTTGAGCCACATACTATAGTATGACCATTTTTGAGCGACATACTATAGTATGACCTATTTTGAGCCACATACTATAGTATGACCTATTTTGAGCCACATACTATAGTATGACCTTTTTTGAGCGACATACTATAGTATGACCATTTTTGAGCGACATACTATAGTATGACCATTTTTGAGCGACATACTATAGTATGACCTATTTTGAGCCACATTCTATAGTATGACCTATTTTGAGCCACATACTATAGTATGACCTTTTTTGAGCGACATAGTATAGTATGACCTTTTTTGAGCGACATACTATAGTATGACCTTTTTTGAGCCACATACTATAGTATGACCTATTTTGAGCGACATAGTATAGTATGACCTATTTTGAGCGACATAGTATAGTATGACCTATTTTGAGCGACATAGTATAGTATGACCTATTTTGAGCGACATAGTATAGTATGACCTATTTTGAGCGACATAGTATAGTATGCCCTTTTTTTGAGCCACATACTATAGTATGACCTTTTTTGAACCACATACTATAGTATGACCATTTTTGAGCGACATACTATAGTATGACCTATTTTGAGCCACATACTATAGTATGACCCTTTTTGAGCCACATACTATAGTATGACCTTTTTTGAACCACATACTATAGTATGACCATTTTTGAGTGACATACTATAGTATGACCTATTTTGAGCCACATTCTATAGTATGACCTATTTTGAGCCACATACTATAGTATGACCTTTTTTGAGCGACATACTATAGTATGACCATTTTTGAGCGACATACTATAGTTTGACCTATTATGAGCGACATAGTATAGTATGACCTTTTTTGAGCGACATAGTATAGTATGACCTATTTTGAGCGACATAGTATAGTATGACCTATTTTGAGCGACATACTATAGTATGACCTATTTTGAGCGACATAGTATAGTATGCCCTTTTTTTGAGCCACATACTATAGTATGACCTTTTTTGAGCCACATACTATAGTATGACCATTTTTGAGCGACATACTATAGTATGACCTATTTTGAGCCACATACTATAGTATGACCCTTTTTGAGCCACATACTATAGTATGACCTATTTTGAGCCACATACTATAGTATGACCTTTTTTGAGCGACATACTATAGTATGACCATTTTTGAGCGACATACTATAGTATGACCATTTTTGAGCGACATACTATAGTATGACCTATTTTGAGCCACATACTATAGTATGACCTTTTCTGAGCGACATACTATAGTATGACCTTTTTTGAGCGACATAGTATAGTATGACCTATTTTGAGCGACATAGTATAGTATGACCTTTTTTGGGCGACATAGTATAGTATGACCTTTTTTGGGCGACATAGTATAGTATAGGGGTGGGCAACCCTGGTCCTAGAGAGCCGCAGTGGGTGTAGGTCTTTGTTTCAACCGAGCAGTAACACACCTATAGTTGGTCGATATAGTAGTTTTATTGTCATGCATGGCCTTTTAGTCCATTATACATATATATATATACATCTGTCTGTCTGTCTATATATATATACATATTAATAGTAATTATTGATAGTCTATAGCTGATATTATCATCAATAAAGAGTAATGATTAACTATAACTTCTTGATTTTGCTCTCAAATCTCACCATATTGCTGGTTTTGATTTACAACTGTCCCAGTAGAACACTGAGTTTTTTCCCTTACGCAGAAACGCCGTCGCCGGGCTCTGACGTCGGCGTGCGGCGAGCGCTGAGTGGCGTTCCCCCACGGTGCTGTGGACGTGGTGGTGGGGGTTCGTGTGTTTGGCTCCTGTGGTTTCTGTTTGATTGGAATAGTTCAGTGGATAGTGAAACATTCCTGTTTTACGGCGCTGCGTGTGCATGAATTTATGTGTTCTTTCGCGTGTCAGCGGCGGCGAGTATCCCAGCATGCCTCTGCACACAGTTGTCACGCTACCGCTCCTAAATCACACGTATTCCAGTCGGGTTTCAGGCTGGTGGAGTCTCATGTTCCGCGGTCATGTAATTCTATAAAAATCTGGCAAAAACCTAAATTGAGAATTTATTGTTGTAGAAGTAGAATTTGCCTAAAAGCAACAAATGACAGAAAAATGTTTTATAGATGAAGATAAGAAGAAAAATACTGATTCCATCTTATTCTTTCCTCCAGGCCAAAAAAAATAGAACTTTTATTTGTTTGATGTACTTTTACTAGTTTTATTTTAAGATGTGATGTCACTCACCAGATATTTTAGTGGTTTATTCTCTCCTTTAGGTTGATAAAGTACAAAGACCTTCATGTCATGTCTAGTACTTACAATTAGAAATTCAGCATTTAAAATGTACAAATACAATGTTGATCCAAATATAGTAGTAAGTACTATGTAATATTTACATGTATTTACATATACTATGTAATATTTTCCTCGTATGAAATGGAAATATTCAAGTAAATACTACATCAAAATTAAATAAACACGTTTACTGTCTGTTAACATGATTTATGTGACAAAAAGTCAAGTTAGAAGTTGGATAAAAGTTAAAGTTCCAGATTTAGATTTGACAGGAACTGAAATCTGAGATTTAATTAAAAATTGATCTTTTTAAAAATATTTTTTCGTCAAAAATACAAAACAATTTAGACGTTCTATGAAAAATATATATATTTTTTTGTCATACACACACACACACGTGTGTGTATGACTGATTGTTGTGTATGTGTGTGTGTGTGTATTATATATTTTCTGTGTCTCTGTGTGTGTGTGTGTGTGTGTGTGTGTGTGTATGACTGATTGTTGTGTAAGTGTGTGTGTTTTATATATTTTCTGTGTGTGTGTGTGTGTGTGTATGACTGATTGTTGTGTATGTGTGTGTGTGTATTATATATTTTCTGTGTGTGTGTGTGTGTGTGTGTGTATGACTGATTGTTGTGTATGTGTGTGTGTGTATTATATATTTTCTGTGTGTGTGTGTGTGTGTATGACTGATTGTTGTGTATGTGTGTGTGTGTGTATTATATATTTTCTGTGTGTGTGTGTGTGTGTGTGTGTGTGTGTGTGTGTGTGTGTGAGCTGGCAGCACAGACATACTTCACACCACCAGGTCGACCAGGAAGTAGTTGACAGGTGTGTGTGTCCTGTTCTGCTGCTAATTTCTCCACTTCCTTCCCGCTAACTTAGCTTAGCATCAATCACCAATTTCCTCGCGCTGATTACGCTGTAAACCGACTCCTCGCCGCTCGCTTCCGCTCTGTTGCTGCTCCGCTTCCTCTCGCCGAGTCGCGAATCAGCTCCACCACAAAAACTACAAAAACACCATGTTAGTGACATCACAACTCCAAATAAAGTGTTAAATATGGGATGTTTGACGAGTGCAAACAGCATCTCATCTTCTTTTAGATAAATCAACTAATAAATTATGATTTTTATCAGTATATTACAATAATTAAAACTCTGCCTTCACCAGCTGCAACAGTAAAGTAATAAACCCACTAATGGAAAGGTAATTATTGTCAATTATAATTAAATAAATAATATATCAAAGTGTATTTTGATGCTATTACGTATGTATTAGTGCATTTTGAATACAGAACCTTCCCTTATCCCCAAAGCAAGAAAACGTTCTTTAAGTAGTAGAATTACACCAGTGAAAGATCTTTGTGATTCTTTTACTTTTTAGGAGAATACGATAAAATAAAAGTTCTTAAAAAACAAATACATCTTGTTATTGACTTCGAAAATTAAAATGAAACCCTGAAAAGTAATATAAAGTTTAAATGTTAAACAGCATCTTCATCTTTTAACTATAGAGATTTCAAATATTATTGATATTATTTAAAATAATAAAAAATTATTATTATAAGGAAATTATTCTTTTCCTTCAGGTTCTTTCCCACCATTTTTTTTTTACTTCAATAATATTTGGCATCAGCATCAACAATCTGATTAAACACGGCTCGGATTTCGCTTTATTTGACTCATTATTTGTGTTTTCCTTTCGCTTCCTGCTGAGAAGGAAAAATCCTGAGAAATTCCCGACGTGTTTCTCAGCTTCATCAACACGAGTCGACCTCGACTATTTCTCACCTTCGCTGCATCTGGAACAACCGACTGGTCTGAGGTCGAGGTTCACATGTACCTGTGTGTGTGTGTGTGTGTGTGTGTGTGTTTTCCTGTTAAACTCATACTCTGAGCCGTGGCTGCGTCGCTGGATTCGAACCGTGAGAAAACGCGGCGGCGTTCGGCCCTCACCTCATCAACGTGCTTCCAGACAATCATTGATCCAGAGCCAGACTCCGTGTTGCTGCTGCAGAGTTTATACTTACTTACAGTCGTCGTCTTCTGCTGTTTAATTATAAAGTAAAATGATTATTTTTGTAGCCGATTAATCAATCACTGACTGATTAATCGATTAGTTCATGAAATGGTTTAAAACTTTTTCCCAAAGCCGAAGATTCAACCTAAACTACTGATTTCCAACATTTAGTTTGTACCAGAATATTTCAGAATATTAATGATTCAGATGGAAAATACATGAAAGTTTGGTTCATTAACTAACAAATCATTAACACTGAAACCAAACCTGATGATTAATTGATTAGGAGGAGTGAGCCCTAAGGATGTAAAATATTGAAAGTATAAACTCCAAATCCAAATCTTGTTTTGAAAAGAGATTTGCTCAGAATTTTTCACAAAATAAAAGATTCAGAAGGAAAAAAACATCAAACTTTGACTAATCAACTAACAACTTATTGATCACTGAAATGAAACTCATTGATTAATCAATAATAGAATAGAATAGAATAGATAGAATAGATAAACTTTATTGATCCCACAACGGGGAAATTTGTGTGTTACTGCAGCGTTACAGATAAAGAAAAGAAAAATAAAGTTGAAGAAGATAAAAAAGACTTTAAAAAAAATAAAAAAACACACAACACAATGTACAAATTCGCAGAATAAGGAGTCAGTCCTAAGTTTATTATGTAGAATATTATTGTAGTACTATATTTATTAAGTATAAACTCTGCTGCAAGAAACGACTTTTCTGATATTTGATTAATCAATTGATTGATTGAACAGTCCATTCATAATCCAAACAACTAATCGATTAATCGTTTCAATAATCAATAAATAAATCAACCTTTATTTAACAAATCATTAATCAATGAAATAAAACCCAACAAAATATTAAAATATTGAAAGTATAAACTGTACGACGACAACTAACAGTTATTCTGGTCTTTGATTAATCAATCGATCATTGAAATGATTAATCACTTAATTATTTCATAACTAAAACTGAAGATTGAACCTAAAATATGTTTTTTGTCACCCAATGTCCAGATTCTCTGGTTCCAGCTTCTGTTCTCTGATTATTTTCTAGTTTCTTTATTCTTCTATAATAGTAAACTGATGATTTTAACCAGAGCTGCAGCGATTAGTTGATTAATCGGTTGCTTGGATCATTGTTCTCTATGTTGTAGTTTATATAATGAAATTAAATATTCTACACAAGGTTAATTTTGAGTGTGTTATAAGTGAGATTTTAGTAGTTTAGTGTTTTATTAGTAGCTGGTAGAGCTGCAAAAATAATTGATTAATTGATTGATTACCAACTATCACATAATTCACCAACTAATTTGATAATCGATTAATCGATTTGATTAATTTTTTATTCTAAAACGTCCAAATTCTCTGGTTCCAGCTTCTGTTCTCTGATTATTTCCTGGTTTCTTTATTCTTCTATAATAGTAAACTGATGATCTTTGGGTTGTGGACAAACAAAGACGTTTTAGCTTCAATCTGCAGCTTTGAAGCTGCAACGATTAATCGATTAGTTGATTAAACGCCAACTATTACATTAATAATCAACTATTTTGTTAATCAATTAATTGATTTGGGTCATTTGTAAGAAAGGAAATGTCTAAATTCTACTTTTCTATATCATTTTATGTGAAATACTTTAATTTAAAGTAACCACAGCTACAATGATTTGTCGATTAATCGATTAGTCGCCAACTATCTTAATAATCAATTGATTTAAGTCATTTTTAAGCTTCCAGCTTCTGTTCTCTGATTATTTCCTGGTTTCTTTATTCTTCTATAACAGTAAACTGATGATCTTTGACTTTAGGTTTGCATCGTGAGCCTTTTATGAACCAAACAACTCATGGATTCATCGTTTCAGTAACCAACAGATTAATCGACTATCAGACTATTATCCCAGAAATAAACGTACTTACTTAAACTATAACATAAGCTTTAAGAGTAAAAAATCGATTTAGTTCAAAGCCGGTAACCACAGAGATGGAAAATGGATAAATGTCGCTCAGACTGCTGAGGTAATAAATCTGCATGAATGAAACGTATAAAATACTCCGATTATTCTCTTAAGGAGCTGGCCAACGTTCCACAGCTCTTTGGTCCCGTTATTCTTGGACTCCATACGTCACTTTTTCCTTTTTTTTTTTCCTCCCTGTTTTACGCTGTGATTTTTTTTTTTTACCCAGCGGAGAGATTGATGAAGTGCAGCGTCCCCCCCCCCCGATGGGACTTCACTCTCTGGCCCAGTGAGCACACACACACACACACACACACCACAACCACACAGGATACATCACTCAATCTGCTGCACACACACACACACACACACACTCACGCTGGACAACATAAGGGCTAATGGCTGGTACACGGCGGCTCAGGTTTCAGACTTGCTCCGGGGCCCAACGCTGACATGCTGCTACATTATGTTAGCCTGTGTTTTATTTGGCTCTGTTTGGTATAGTGTAGTGGAATAGGAAGTGGGGAGGAGGTGGGGGGGGGTTACAATTGAAGGCCCAGCATGAGGGCTTCTCCAACACAAACAGTAGGAGGCTGATTCCTGGTGCTTTGCTGCACAAACTGCTGTGTTACGTCCTGTCTGAGCCACAGATGCAGCAGATCTATTGCTGTGTGTGTTACGTTGCTTTAAACCAGCGCTTCGCAAGTATTTTCTGTCCCCCCCCATAGAAGAAGAAAACATGTCGCCCCCTGTGCGAAGGTAAATATATAGTTATAAGTACCTCCGCATAACACTGTGTCCTTATTAACATATAAGAGAATAAAAAAGAAAGAAATATGGACCAACTTCCAACAAAGAATAGCTTTATTAACTAACAGAAAAGATTTAAAGTGCATCTGAAATTAAAAATAAAATTAAATCCTTAATTAAACATTTCTAACTGACCATGTCAAACCATCCATCCATCCATTTTCTATCCCGCTTATTCCCTTTCGGGGTCGCAGGGGGTCTGCTGGAGCCTATCCCAGCGCATTTTATGGCGAGAGGCAGGGGGATACACCCCAGATGGTCGCCAGCCAATCGTGGGGCATGTCAAACCATATGATACTGAAAAATAAAACTACATAAATGGTCTTATCAGTGATTGTGGTGTAATGTCTTTAATGTCTTTGTCTCCAACATCTCAGACTCAGTAACACACCGGTCTTTCACAGTGAACCAAGCGCTACAGACGCTTCGTCATATTTCCTCGTCTTAGCTTTGGGAGACTTTCGTTTGTCTCTTTATCTCCGTCTCTCTCCGCCTGTCTTCTCATCCCTGTTAAATATGTTTTCATGGTGTCACTTGGTGTCTACACTTCATACTCATACTCTGTGCTGTATGCTCCCTGTGAACACTCTGCTGCCCCCTGATGTAGTGGAGGTGCAATTGCACTTTATTCTAGGACAATTAAAAAAATTAAAAAATTGACGGAGCCTCATTATTTGAGAACCACTGGTTTAAAATATATAGTAAAAACGCTTAAGTCCAAAATTATTCTATTCTATCAAATACAATAAATTTCCTGTTTTATTTCACTTACAAATTAGTATTTCACTTCAGGCTAAAACAAAACGTAAAGCACACATAATACTATGATATGCTGGGCAAATTTTTAAAATGAACTATCCCTTTAAGATTATGCCACAATATATCGTCCTCAACCTTCAATTTTGTAAATTTTGGATTTACTCTCATTTATTTCCGATGGCAATTTTTCAACTTTAAGAAAAAATCCAGGAATTCCGCAGCCCTCATCGTCTCTAATGTGACTCTGTGTAGGTAAAGTGTTCGACGATGAATCGTCCGCGACCAGGCTTCCCGACTCCTCCTTAACGGGAACGCCGGCCAGTGACAGGGAATCCCGTAGAATCAACAAAGACATGAAGAGCAGAGGATGGGGGGGGGGGGGGGGTCATGTCGCCCCGGACAAATTACCCACATCCCCCGGCGTTACGGGGTGTCTTCTTTGTAAAAAAAACTCAATGGCCCGGTAGGAGGTGGGCGGATAAGTGGAAGGTCAGGGATTTGAGCGGAGAGGGCAGCTCGGAGCTTTCCCTACGCGAGGAGGAGGAGGAAGAATGGGCGAGGCCGACATTTATTTTAAGTCTCTTTATCCAATCCATCACCACAACCTGCGCTTGTCGGCGCGCGGGGCGCGGAGACTCCCAGACTCTGGATGTGTGTGTGTGTGTGTGTGTGTGTGTGTGTGTGTGTGTGTGTGTGTGGAGCGGCGGAGGCCGGCGTTCCAGACTGCAGAGGGAGAGGATTAGGAGTCTGGAATGCAAGACACTCCTTGACCCCGGTGCAACCTTTGAGGCTAAATCCCTTGCCCATATCTGTCCCTCATGGGTCATGATCCAATTGGTCACCCCCCCTTTCAGAATGCCGACCCCCCCCTCAACCCCCACGCCCCCACGCCGCTCAGCCTTCCCTGAAACGTCTCCATCCGCTGACAGTCGGAGCCTTAACAACTGGAGAGCAATTCCGAATATTCCAGAGGAATAACGTTTCAAAGATCAGATGCGTTTTCTGTTTTTTTCTTTTTTCGTTAATGCAGCGAGTTAGGAAAAAAAAAAAAGGTGCCGCTCTTCTTCCTTTCAAGTGTCCGTGTACACCTGGATATAAGAAGCGTGCCCCCCCCCTTCACTATAAAATCTTTATCATGTTCATCCAGCATCACCAACTTTTTTTATTTACGCTTTTCCTTCTAATTCTACTGCAGATGTTTTACACATTTCAACTTGGCCTAAACTGGTAAATTTCCAGTAAATTTCCAGTAAATTTCTGGTAAATTTCCAGTAAAAAAGAAGCTAAAGCATATATATTACTATTTTATTGGGAATCATTATGATGGGCACATTTTAAAAATGTTGTAGTATCCCTTAAGGGTTACGCCACATTATGTTTTCCCCAACTATGTTTAAGGGCCAACCTTCAATTCTATACATTTACTCCCATTTACTCCCATTTACTCCCATTTATTCCCATTTATTCCCATTTATTTCCATTTATTCCCAATGACAATTTGCCATCTTTAAAACATCGAGGAATTCTACAACCCTAATTGTCTCTAATGTGAATCTGTGTATGTAAAGTGTTCTTTTTTTCTCTTTTCTGTTAATGCAGCGAGTTAGAAAAAAAACAAAAACAAAGACGCTGCTCTTCTTCTTCTTCTTCCTTTCAAGTGTCCGTGTACAGCTGGAACATATATGTAATATACACTTCATATATGAAGCGTGCCCCCCCCCTTCACTATAAAATCTAATTCTACTGCAGATGTTTTACACGTTTCAATCAACTTGGCCTAAACTGGTAAATTTCTAGTAAATTTCTAGTAAATTTTCGGTAATTTTCGGGTAAATTTCCAGTAAAACAATGGCAATTTTTCCATCTTTAAAACATCCAGGAATGTGAATCTCTAATGTGAATCTTTGTATGTAAAGTGTTCTGTTTTTTATCTTTTCTGTTAATGCAGGGAGTTAGGAAAAAAAACAAAAAACAAAGACGCTGCTCTTCTTCTTCTTCTTCCTTTCAAGTGTCCGTGTACACCTGGATATATGAAGCGTGCCCCCCCCTTCACTCTAAAATCTTTTATCATGTTCATCCAGCATCACCAACTTTTTTTTTAATCATGCTTTTACTTTTAATTTTCTAATTCTACTGCAGATGTTTTACACGTTTCAATCAACTCGGCCTAAACTGGTAAATTTCTAGTAAATTTTCGGTAATTTTCGGTAAATTTCTGGTAAATTTCCAGTTAAAAAAATTGCTAAAGCATATATATTACTATGTTATTGAGAATCATTGTGATGAGCACATTTTAAAAATGTTGAATTATCCCTTAAAGATTACACCACACTATGTTTTCCCCAACTATGTTTAAGGGCCAACCTTCACCTTCATTTATTCCCATTTATTCCCATTTATTCCCAATGGCAATTTTTCCATCTTTAAAACATCCAGGAATGTGAATCTCTAATGTGAATCTTTGTATGTAAAGTGTTCTGTTTTTTATCTTTTCTGTTAATGCAGGGAGTTAGGAAAAAAAACAAAAAACAAAGACGCTGCTCTTCTTCTTCTTCTTCCTTTCAAGTGTCCGTGTACACCTGGATATATGAAGCGTGCCCCCCCCTTCACTCTAAAATCTTTTATCATGTTCATCCAGCATCACCAACTTTTTTTTTAATCATGCTTTTACTTTTAATTTTCTAATTCTACTGCAGATGTTTTACACGTTTCAATCAACTCGGCCTAAACTGGTAAATTTCTAGTAAATTTTCGGTAATTTTCGGTAAATTTCTGGTAAATTTCCAGTTAAAAAAATTGCTAAAGCATATATATTACTATGTTATTGAGAATCATTGTGATGAGCACATTTTAAAAATGTTGAATTATCCCTTAAAGATTACACCACACTATGTTTTCCCCAACTATGTTTAAGGGCCAACCTTCACCTTCATTTATTCCCATTTATTCCCATTTATTCCCAATGGCAATTTTCCATCTTTAAAACATCCAGGAAGTCTACAACCCTATTTGTCTCTAATGTGAATCTGTGTATGTAAAGTGTTCTTTTTTTTCTCTTTTCTGTTAATGCAGCGAGTTAGGAATGTCTGTGTACACCTGGAACATATATGTTAATATATCCGTCATATATGAAGCGTGCCCCCCCCTTCACTCTAAATAATTTATCATGTTCATCCGGCATCACCAACTTTTTTAATCATGCTTTTCCTTCTAATTTTCTTTTCTAATTCTACTGCAGATGCTTTACAAATTTCAGTAAATTTGGCGTAATAACAGCAGCATTTTGCTTAAAATTGACCTGTTTTCATCACCTTTTTACATGTGGTAGCCGCCATGATGAGAAACGGCTCTAACACGCTGCCTCTAACAGACTTTCCTCGTTGCTTGACCTGAACTCGTTAGATGCACTTTTCCTCTTTTGTTAAATACAGACTGAGTTGCAGTTGGCTGCTGTAATTACGACGCTTCCTCGCCGCTCGGAGCTCTGAGGATCCTCTAATCTGGACTGGATGACGTCTGTAACGGTAACGGATGGTTTTATTTGCACAGTGTGATTTCAGTTTCCCATACTTAGTTTAATGAATCAACGGCGATTCCCCGAATCCCATCCGCTGACAGTGGAACTGCAGAAAACACAGAACTACCCTTTAAAGATCAGCCTCAGTGCGTTTTTTTCTCGTCAATGAAGCCTACTTAGGGAAATAATAAAAGAAGGTACTACTCTTTTCTTTATTTATTTCAATTTTTTATCTCATCATTTGCAAAAACGTAGGAATAAGAACAGTTATCAGCCAATTCCAGATAATTAAATGCAATATTGGACTAATTGCACAGTGCACAGACTTTATGAAGGCCACTTATACTGTGTCATTGCCACTGAAGAGGGCACTTTAGCGCATTTTAACTCTGAAACGGCATGTTAGCACATGTTTTTTACTCTAAAAGGGCATGTTAGCACATGTTTTGACTGCTAGAGGGCACGTTAGCACATGTTTTAACTGCTAGAGGGCACGTTAGTACATGTTTTAACTGCTAGAGGGCACTATAGCACATGTTTTGATTCCTAGAGGGCACGTTAGCACACGACTTTTACTCTGAGAGGGCACTTTAGCACATGTTTAAACTTTTAGAGGGCATTTTAGAACACGTTTTGACTCCTAGAGGGCATGTTAGCACATGTTTTAACTCTGAGAAACCATGTTAGCACATGTTTTGACTCCTATAGGGCACGTTAGCACACGTTTTTTACTCTGAGAGGGCACTTTAGGACATGTTTTAACTCTGAAAGGGCACGTTAGCACATGTTTGACTGCAAGAGGGCACTTTAGCACATGTTTTGACTCTGAGAGACCAAGTTAGCACACGTTTTTTACTCTGAGAGGGCACGTTAGCACATGTTTAACTCTGAAAGGGCATTTTTGCACGCGTTTTGACTCCTGGAGGGTATGTTAGCACACGTTTTAACTCTGAAAGGGCACGTTAGCACATGTTTGACTGCAAGAGGGCACTTTAGCACATGTTTTGACTCTGAGACACCAAGTTAGCACACGTTTTTTACTCTGAGAGGGCACGTTAGCACATGTTTAACTCTGAAAGGGCATGTTAGCACATGTTTTGACTCTGAAAGGGCATGTTAGCACACATTTTGATTCCCAGAGGGCACGTTAGCACACGACTTTTACTCTGAGAGGGCACTTTAGCACATGTTTAAACTTTTAGAGGGCATTTTAGAACACGTTTTGACTCCTAGAGGGCATGTTAGCACATGTTTTGACTCTGAGAAACCATGTTAGCACATGTTTTGACTCTGAGAAACCATGTTAGCACATGTTTTAACTCTGAGAAACCATGTTAGCACATCTTTTAACTCTGAGAAACCATGTTAGCACATGTTTTGACTCCTATAGGGCACGTTAGCACACGTTTTTTACTCTGAGAGGGCACTTTAGGACATGTTTAACTCTGAAAGGGCATTTTTGCACATGTTTTGACTGCAAGACGGCACGTTAGCACACGTTTAACTCTGAGAGGGCATTTTTGCACGCGTTTTGACTCCTGGAGGGTACTTTAACACATGATTTTTAACAATTGGAATTTTTCTCCTGATAAGATCTCATCGTTTTTTCAGCAGCAGGTGAATTTATCTCCTCCTCTCAAACAATTGTCAGAACAAACGTCTCCATCCGCTGAGAGTGGACCTGGAGAAAAACACTGAGCAACAGCTTCAAATGTTTCTTCTTCCTCTTTTTCTGCTGTTATTGCAGCCTACTTAGGGAAATAAAAAAGGCACCGTCTTGTTCTGTCTTTCAAGTGTCCGTGTACACCTGAAACATATATGAAGCGTTTCACCCCTCCCCCCCCTCCTCTTCCTCCTCCTCTTCTTCTTCTTCTTCTGTCCATTTGCGAGCGTGTCGCGGCGGCGGGGGCTGACGTTAATGGAAGCGGCGAGCGACGGACGGCGGCTGAGTGGCGACGATCAGACGACACGGCGGAGACAGACAGACAGATGGGTGCTGCCGGCGCTGCATAAAATATCAAAACCTCTCTGACTAATTCATATTTCATCTGCATACGGGGAAAAGAGCTATTGTTTTTTTAGACGCTGCTGCTCGGCGCTTTCACCCTTAAAATAAGTGGAATTTATCAGAAAAATAATGAATTGATGCTTTTAGAACAAAGGTTACAATTAATAAATGGTGCTATTTTCTTTCAATCACCAACGTATGTACCTTTGTCTATTTCATGAACCAAACGACTAATCGATTAATCGCTTCATTAATCGATAGATTTGTTAGCTGCAGCCTTATCTAAGTCTTTGTGTTCATATCATACATGTATGAATCATGAACTATGCAGGATACTCATCACATAATTAATTGATATAATAAAAATTAAATAATTACTTGTCAACTATCACTTTGATCACAAACTATTTTAATTGATTAATCGATTCGGTCATTTTTTAATTCTAAAATGTCCAGATTTTCTGGTTCCAGCTTCTGTTCTCTGATTATTTCCTGGTTTCTTTATTCTTCTATAATAGTAAACTGATGATCTTTGGGTTGTGGACAAAAAAAGACATTTTACATCATTTCATAAACAAAACGATTAATCGATTCATTAATCATAGATTACTATCAAAACAGTCGTTAGTTGCAGCTTTATTTTTCCCATCTGAGCTCATCTGTCAGCAGATATTTAACTTATTTTAAATTGATCTATTAGTCGCCAACGATCTATATAATTGATTAAAACTAATCGATTAATCAGTTCAAGTTGAGTTCAAATTACGTCAGCAAATATTTATGAAAACAGCTGTAAGTCCATTAATCACGTATTCACTAATTGTTGCTTGTTTTTACACATATTATGGACTATGTCTTTATAATATGATCTGAGAGAATGAAGGTGCATTACAACTAAAATCCAATATTATTATTATCAAGTGAGGAATATCAAACTCTAACTGTCTCTCTATTTTTTTTACTTGTCATCGACCTCTGGATTCAATAGAATCAATTCACACAACGAGACACGTTGGAAAATTCAGATTGTTAGGATGAATGTTGGCGTTTCTGAATGAGGCGAAGGGGAAGAACAGGGAGCATCAGGCACCTGTCAGTGTGTGTGTGTGTGTGTGTGTGTGTGTGTGTGTGTGTGTGTGTGTGTGTGTGTGTGTGGGGTCAACAGCCGACAACACCACAGGTCGGGGGTTAAAAGGTCACCGCGCGCCGCTCCGATCATAAAAACAGCAACTCGTCCCTCGTCTCCAGGCGCGTGGAGGTATTTTCGGTTTCTCTCTGTCCCGTCGCGTCCGTCACGTCATGTGACCTGCAAACATCTGTCTGACAGCAGCTGTGAGGAGCCCCCCCAGCCCCCCACGCTCTGCCCCTCACCTGCGTCACGTCCGCCCCGCCGGCGCCGTCAAGGTGCGTCAATCTCCCGCCGCGGCATCTGTCCACCTGTGGCACCTCGCCGCTCTAACCCCCCCCCCACGCTGCCGCCGCCCCCCCGGGCGTCTGTCACTCACCTGTCGTTTCCCTCATCAACTCGCGGCGTCTTTCTCCTCCGTTGTCACGGCGGCGGAGGCGGCGAGGAGGGAGGGGGGAGGGGGGGAACCACCGGAGCGAAAGCGGTGACCATTTTGTCCCAGATTCAGCCGCCGTGAAGGATGACACATCGGCGAGGTGTTGACTGACAGCGACGTCTCCCATGTTTGATGATTCCTTCCATCCCTCAGACATCGGCTGTTCCACGTCAGGGAAAAGAAACGAGATGTTTCTGAGCAGAGATTTAGTTTAGCTTGTTACACTCTGCAATTCTGCTTTGTCCTTTTACACAATAGATGGAATATAAGCTTATACGGCTGCAATTAAATTAATCGGTTGATTATTGGAACGATTAATCAGTTAGTTGATTGGTTCATTAAATGGTGTAAAATGTTGATCAGTGAAGCTGAAGATTGAAGCTAAAATGTCAAAGATCATCAGTTTACTATTATAGAAGAATAAAGAAACCAGGAAATAATCAGAGAACAGAAGCTGAACCAGAGAATTTGGACATTTTACAATTAAAAAAGACTCAAATCACTTGATTATCAAAATAGTTGACAACTAATTGATTAATCAACAAATCATTGTATCTGCAGTTACTCTAAAAATAAAGTATTTCACTAAAATAATATAGATAAGTAGAATTTAGACATTTACTTTCTTACAGGCCGAGCCGTACTAACCCAAACTGATTAATTGATTAACAAAATAGTTGATTATCAATGTAATAGTTGGTGATTAATCGATTAATCGTTGCAGGTTCAGAGCTGAAGATTGAAGCTAAAATGTATTTTTCTGTCCACAACCCAAAGATCATCAGTTTACTATTTTAGAAGAATAAAGAAACCAGGAAATAATCAGAGAACAGAAGCTGGAACCGGAGAATCTGGACATTTTGAATCAAATCGATTAATCGATTATTAAAATAGTTGATAACTAATCAATTAACTGACTAATTGTTGCAGTTGTATTTATAATAAGTTCAGAAATGTTCTATTTTACATGTACATTTACTGACAAATGACCTCAGGGCTACAACTAATAATTAGTCTGATAGTTGATGAATCTATTGACTATTGAGACGATTAATCGATTAGTTGATTGGTTCATAAAATGTTGATCAGTGTTTCTCAAAGATAAAGATTCAACCTAAATTTGTTTTCTGTCCACAACCCAAAGATCATCAGTTTACTATTATAGAAGAATAAAGAAACCAGGAAATAATCAGAGAACAGAAGCTGGAACCAGAGAATCTGGACATTTTGAACCAAATCGATTAATCGATTATTTAAAATATTTGATAACTAATCGATTAATCGACTAATCATTGCAGCTCTTAAATTGACAAAATAGAGAATGTGAAAGAAAAATTAATAGAAAACAGCAAAGCACAAGTTATAGTTGACTAAACACTTTGGTTAAGGTCTAAATGAAGATTTTTTATATATTAATTGTATAAAATAAATTATGTCATTATTTATAGATTATTTCCGTGTGTAGATGGTATTTTCTGATAAAAATGTACCTTTACTGGTGAAACATGTCAATACTCTGATACTTTATGAAGTTTTAAAAGCGTCTGACAGTAGAAATCTTCGTATGAGAGTGAAACTGATCCCAGATCCTCAGGTTCGTAAAACGTGTCATTCATCGCCACACCTGTTCACAGGTATGCACCGTACAGGAAACCTTCCTGTCCTTTTTCCTGACGCAAAACGCACAAATCTGCACAGAAATACATCAAGTTTACAAAATCACCAGAGCATGAAGTTTGTCTTCACAACGCTGCAAAGTTTTCTGCAAACTGTCGATACTGAAAACCTTCAAATTCTCTTTGTTTCTCTGAGTAAAACGGTTGAAGCTGCGCAGCTCGTCAAGGGTTAAAAACAAAAAAGAACATCGCCAACTAATTTGTCTCTAACACGAGTAAAAACCAGATTCAGAACCTCAGGCTGCGTTTTCACACTCTCCAGCTGAATCGACGATTGAGACGAACATGACCAGAGGCAGCGACGCAGGTTTACAGCACGAGGGAAACTTTATGGGACGAAACCTGGAAATTTACTGATAATTATTGTTATTTCAAGTTTTCTTTTTCTTGAGTGTGATCAGTTTAGTCTATTTTAGATTAGACTAATGTTGTTTTAATCTCATATTTAGGAAAAACTTTGAAATAAAACAGTTACCAGCCGGTTTTAGATGATTAAATGCAATGTTGGACTAATTTTAAATAAACAGTGCACACACTTTATAGAGAGCAGGGGCCAAAAAGGACAAAAAGGGAACATCATTTGTGTCGTCACCACTGAAAAGGGCACTTTAGCACATGTTTAACTCTGAGAGGGCACTTTAGCACATGTTTAACTCTGAGAGGGCACTTTAGCACATGTTACGACTCCAAGAGGGCACTTTAGCACATGTTTAACTCTGAGAGGGCACTTTAGCACATGTTTAACTCTGAGAGGGCACTTTAGCACATGCTACGACTCTGAAAGGGCACTTTAGCACATGTTACGACTCCAAGAGGGCACTTTAGCACATGTTTAACTCTGAGAGGGCACTTTAGCACATGTTTAACTCTGAGAGGGCACTTTAGCACATGCTACGACTCTGAGAGGGCACTTTAGCACATGTTTAACTCTGAGAGGGCACTTTAGCACATGTTTAACTCTGAGAGGGCACTTTAGCACATGTTACGACTCTGAGAGGGCACTTTAGCACATGTTTAATTCTGAGAGGGCACTTTAGCACATGTTACGACTTTGAGAGGGCACTTTAGCACATGTTATGACTCTGAGAAGGCACTTTAGCACATGTTTAACTCTGAGAAGGCACTTTAGCACATGTTTAACTCTGAGAGGGCACTTTAGCACATGTTACGACTCTGAGAGGGCACTTTAGCACATGTTTAACTCTGAGAGGGCACTTTAGCACATGTTTAATTCTGAGAGGGCACTTTAGCACATGTTACGACTTTGAGAGGGCACTTTAGCACATGTTATGTCTCTGAGAGGGCACTTTAGCACATGTTATGTCTCTGAGAGGGCACTTTAGCACATGTTATGACTCTGAGAGGGCACTTTAGCACATGTTTAACTCTGAGGGGGCACTTTAGCACATGTTTAACTCTGAGAGGGCACTTTAGCACATGTTTAATTCTGAGAGGGCACTTTAGCACGTGTTTAACTCTGAGAGGGCACTTTAGCACATGTTTAATTCTGAGAGGGCACTTTAGCACATGTTTAACTCTGAGAGGGCACTTTAGCACATGTTTAATTCTGAGAGGGCACTTTAGCACATGTTTAACTCTGAGAGGGCACTTTAGCACATGTTTAATTCTGAGAGGGCACTTTAGCACATGTTTAACTCTGAGAGGGCACTTTAGCACATGCTACGACTCTGAGAGGGCACTTTAGCACAATGTTTGGCTGCCATTAGGGCATTCCAGCAACATTTGAGCTAACATATTTTCTCCTGATGATATTTCATAGATTTTCTTCTGCAGCAGGCCACTTTCTCTGTGAGTATTTTACCCCTTCGAGCCCTGAGAGCTTCTCACTGACTCCACATTTTCTGTGACGAGGAACCGGAACATTTATTTTGTCAGCGATAATAAAGTCGTCCAGCGGACCGGTTGTGGGCCCCGGGGTCGTATGTTTGACAACCCCCTGTTTTAAAGCGCGTGAGCCTCCTCAGCACGGCGAGGCTCTTTTCAGCCTCCGTCGTGAAATATTGCACAAAACCGATCAAAGCGGCTCCCTGCGCCGACGCCGCGGCCAAGACGGTAAATCCAGCCGCGCTGAGCGGGGGCCAGTCAGAGGTTTTTGTTTCCGCCCAAGACACAGACGCAAGGAAAAAAAAAAAGGACAGAATAGATAAAAAGAGAAAAAGAAGAAGGAGAAAGCGCCTCTGGCTGTGGCCCAAACTCGGGCCGTATCAGTGAGGCTCTGCTGCCACGCAGCATATGGTCCAAGACAAACTGTCAGCCCCCCCCGACCCCCCCATGTCCGTTTGCTCCGAGGTGACAGCGTTAGTGTCCCAGCAAGGCGTCACGCAGGCTTAGCGCTGATTTGGGGGGAAAAGGGGAGAATAGGGGAAAGCGTCTCGGCCTCGGCGAGCGCGGGGGGGGCGGCGGGTGGGGGAGGGGCCGCTCCGTGGCTGCGGGGGACAGCGGAGGCGGCGAGGAAACTGCAAATTGATCAAATTGTGGAGGCAAGACTTTGGGCCTTTTATCTGGGTCATGTCAATGTCTCTCTGGTCTCCGGTTGGTCACAGGGGGCCGAGTGTGTGTGTGTGTGTTTGTATATATATATATATGTGTGTGTGTGTGTGTGTGTTTGCGCCCCGGGAGGTGAAATTAAATTTTCGTTCCGCCCCCCCCCTCACGGACAAACATTCACGCACGTGTTGTTTGCGCGACAAACACCAAACACAAACACTGTCATTAGCAGCAGGACGACACTTCCACGCTGAGAAGGTGAGTTTCAGTTCAGGCAGAAAATAACGTAAGAAAACGCTAAAATAAAACGCTGCTTTATTATATTAAACATCAGAAGTCGCTTCTGTGTATTCTACGTGTTACTGACTGTGTTAAGGTGTGAAACAGAAACGATAAAAATATCAATTTTCATTAAAAAAAGCCTGAGAATTGTAATTTAAAGGATAATTATGAACTAAATAACACATTTTATTAGATAAATACCTAAAAATCTGGTCTTAAAACTGCTCTGATAATGTATAATGTGGCTAACACTAACAATTATTTTGATATTGTAGTCAATTAATAATAATTAATCAATTATCTAAATGATTAATCGATTAGTTGTTTGGTTGAAGATTTATACTTTGTTTTACTAAATGAACAGACGCTGTTTATAGAGTAAAAATAATAAATACTACATCAGTACTACTACTACTATGATGCAAGATAAAATTATAGTGAATTCTTCCTAATGACTCAAATCGATTAATCAATTATCAAAATAGTTGACGATTAATCAACTAACCATTTCAGTTCTAGTTGGAGTTTGAAGTTTATAGCAATAATTTGGACAATTTGATGAAGCAGCGCTGCAAATAAAGACTGTTTAGATTCTCAATTAAGCAGATTATTTCGGGTATTTCAAGCTTATTCTCTTGCTATTGGGCGATTTGTAAACTACAGCAGTAACTGATGATTAATCGATTTAGTCGTTTGATTCATAAAATGTTATAAAATTACAATCAATGAAATAAATTGAGCTAGTAGTTGATGCACAAGTAAAGTCAGAGTTATACATTTTTAGTTCTATGCAAACAACCAGAAGTGTTTGTAACGTATTTTCCATAAATTATCTATTGTTTTGTTGTGGTTTTATTAAGAAAACCAAGATGAATTCGTACTTGTTGGAACAACCTTCTGGATGTTTTCTGACTTTTGTGGCTTCCTGAAACTCTTTTTGCTCTATATGCAAAGCGACGTGGGGGGGTCGGGCGTCTGCTCTGAGCTGCATCAGGCTGGATGGGAGCTGACTGCAGCTGTTAGCCTAGCATGCTGCAGGTCTCCCAGCTGCAAAACAGCTGCCAACCGGAGCCTGTTACACGCCTGCAGCTCTGGAAACACCAGTTAGCTCAGCATGCGAAAGGCTGCGCGTTCAGTTGGAGGCAGGAAGGGTTAGGTCTGAATATGTGAGCATTTAAATTAAAACGCAGCAATCTGAGGTGAAATGAGAGCATAATCAATATAATAATCAATAATAATTAATAACATCAGCCTTCAGAGTGAGTGGACAAATACTCGTTCATGATACTATAGTAAAACTTTGGACGTCAATGAACCTTAATGACACAATAACTAAAGAATGGAGATTTCTGCACAAATTATTGATAAGAATAATGTTTAATATCAGCTATAGACTATCAATAATCACTATTATTGATAATATCAGCTATAGACTATCAATAATCACTATTATTGATGATATCAGCTATAGACTATCAATAATCACTATTATTGATAATATCAGCTATAGACTATCAATAATCACTATTAATGATAATATCAGCTATAAGCTATCAATAATCACTATTGATGATAATATCAGCTATAGACTATCAATAATCACTATTATTGATAATATCAGCTGTAGACTATCAATAATCACTATTATTGATAGTTTCAGCTATAGACTATCAATAATCACTATTGATGATAATATCAGCTATAGACTATCAATAATCACTATTGATGATAATATCAGCTATAGACTATCAATAATCACTATTATTGATAATATCAGCTATAGACTATCAATAATCACTATTGATGATAATATCAGCTGTAGACTATCAATAATCACTATTATTGATAATATCAGCTATAGACTATCAATAATCACTATTGATGATAATATCAGCTATAGACTATCAATAATCACTATTGATGATAATATCAGCTATAGACTATCAATAATCACTATTGATGATAATAAATTCTTAGACTTTTTACTTTACAGTAAAAGTTTTTTCTTTTTATCCATCTCCAACATCTTAGTGGCCATTTGTCCAGTTTTTATTTGGAATCTTTAGATTTTTCGTGAGAATCAGTCACATTGATCTGTCAAATTTACCATTTACTCAGTAATATGAGTAAATGCAGTGAAACACAACCACTGGACACATCTGGATGTTTTATACTCGTGTTAAGTGGCCTTAACATTAATTTAACTAATGAATAATTATAATAAAACATGTGTGTTCTCCTTAGAATACACAATGATATGGTTAAAACATGTTTATATCTGTTCTAAAAGGACATTTCTCTAGTTTTAAACACTCTTTAACACGTGATCCGAGCAGCACGAGTCCTCCTTCCTGATTAAAAGCGTGTCTACGGGTCCAGGGGACGATTCGCTGTAAATCAGCCGCGCCGATATTAGCTGCTGAAGGCTAAACGGCCGTTATGGATCCTCGACACCCTGACACGCCGTGACCTGCCTCCGCTGTGGAAGGTATGTGGCGCTGTGTGTGGGACGCGCACACACACACACACACACACACACACACACACACACACACACACACACACACACACACACAGCGTGTGTGGCCACCACTCAGTGACAGCTCGGCCTCCCGTGGCGTGATCAAACGCCAGCAGCAACTCTGCAGAGTTCCCACCACGCTCCGCCTGGCGGAGAGTGGACAATAAAAACACCGGCGGTGGCCTTTCATCACAGGACTGGCCGCCCCCCCCCCCCCCCAGCTCCCAGGACCCCGCTCCGCGGCCCAGGTTTTTTTTTTTTCGCTCAGAAACGTGATGAAACGGTGATTTAGTGCGAGGCTGAGACCACAGGAGGCGACTGCTCTAATGTGGACTCGTCTTATTCCATAGAGGGAGACGCTAATGTCTGGATGATTACGTGTTGTGTAAATACTGGCTGTGGTTCAGCGCAGAAATAAAAACACAAACTGACCGGCTGTCCAGATGTGATGTCACAACTGTACATGTTCAAACCAGCCAATCAGAGGACAGACTTAACGAGACAGAAACGAGCTGCAGACGATTTTTTGAATCGTGAGTCAAATGAATGAACAACTGAGTAAAACACATCAATACTGCAACGATTAGTTGATTAATTGATTAGTTGCCAACGGTCACATTAATCACCAACTATTATGATAATTGATTCATTGATTTGAGTCATTTTTTAATTCTCTGGTTCCAGCTTCTGTTCTCTGATTATTTCCTGGTTTCTTTATTCTTCTATAATAGTAAACTGATGATCTTTGGGTTGTGGACAAAAAAAGACATTTTACACCTTGGTACGAACCAAACAATTAATCAATTATTGAACTAATATAAAAGTTGGCAACTAATCAATTAATATTTGCCGCTCTAGCATTATATGTTATGCAGTGAATCCAGTGTTTTATATATTTTAAAAGCTCCTATACTTTAAACTCCTCCTTATCTATCATCTTAGTGGAGTGTAGGGCTGCAACGATTAATTGATTAGTTGCCAACTATTTGGTTAATCACCAACTCATTTGATAATCAATTAATCGATTTGAGTCATTTTTAATGATAAAATGTCCAGATTCTCTGGTTCAGCTTCTGTTCTCTGATTATTTCCTGGTTTCTTTATTCTTCTATAACAGTAAACTGATGATCTTTGGGTTGTGGGCAAAAAAAGACATTTTACACCTTGGTACGAACCAAACAACTAATCGATTAATCAACTAATCGCTGCAACCCTGGATGATGGATGAGGAAAAGTTTAAAATATAGAAAATACTAGATTCACTGCGTAACACATCATGCTAGAGAGGCAATGATTATTGATTAGTTGCCATTATCTATTAATCAGCTTTACAACCTTACTGGAGAAAACCAAAACAACCAAAGTTCCTCTGATCCATAATTTAATATGACATATTGTCTCAGTGATGGATGTCCACAGTCGACATAATTTCACCACCTTTGTTTTCTCTCCCTGAATAACTCACATCGAGCGGGGGGGGGGGGGCGCTGCACCTCATCCTATGATGTGTTATTGTACTGGAGCTGAATGATGGCCGCGGCTGTGAGAGCCGTATTTCCTTGTTATCGGCGCGGTAATAGACGTGCGGCGGCCAGGTACTTGGCCTGGGAACGACAACATTTGTCGTTGTACGTCTTCCACTCGTGTTCGCGAGGCAGATTTAGTGGCAGATTTATCCACCACTTGTGCAAACAGTGCTGATTAGCTCCATAAAGCCAGGCCGAGCAGCCAGGAGGTATTGTAGTCAGGACTCTATCTGCAGCACTATCAGCCCGGCCCTGCCCTCCACTAATGGAATTGTCCCCCCCCATGGCCCCCCCCTGGGCCATGTATTACTATAGATCTGTGGGATGGTCTCGCTCCAGCAGGAGAAGCCCAGTGATTTAATAAAGGCCCTTTCTGACTCACTTACAACACAACAGCATCAGGACGGGCAAGTTCAGACACATAGCAAATAAATACACACAGGCTCCCTTTGGAAATGGGATGTGCAACTCAATCAGCGTGTGTGTGTGTGTGTGTGTGTGTGTGTGTGTGTCCGCGACCGATTATTCAAATCAGCTGCTGCACCTTTTTAGTCGGCGGAAAGAACCAGAAACGACAAGTAGAGAGTGGTGAATGAGCCTCATGGACAGAAAATAAAAAAACAAAAAAAACGGCCAGGAAAAAAATCTGTAAAATTTGACAAAGATTTTATCAAACGATTAGTCGTATAATCGATTAGTTGCCAACTAGTCTGAGTTGAACACATGATTAAAAACAGTATTTAACTCAATGTCATGAAATTTAGGTTATCGTCCTCAAAAAAAGGGGTGATTTCTGGATCTATGAGTAAAATACATTAGTGTTAAATACTGCAGCGATTAGTTGATTAATCGATTAGTTACATTTATCACCAATTACATAGATAATTGATTAAAGTAAACTGATGATCTTTGGGGGCGGCACGGTGGAGCAGTGGGTAGTGCTGTTGCCTCACAGCAAGAAGGTCGCAGGTTCAAGACCGCCTTGGGGCCTGGGTCTGGGACCTTTCTGTGTGGAGTTTGCATGTTCTCCCCGTGTCTGCGTGGGTTTTCACCGGGTACTCCGGTTTCCTCCCACAGTCCAAAAACATGCTCAGGTTAATTGGCAACTCTAAAATTGCCCGTAGGTGTGAGTGTGTGAGTGAATGGTGTGTGTGCCCCACGATTGGCTGGCGACCATCTGGGGTGTATCCCTGCCTCTCGCCGTAACGCGCTGGGATAGGCTCCAGCAGACCCCTGCGACCCTAATGAGGAATAAGCAGGTATAGAAAATGGATGGATGGATGGATGATCTTTGGTTTGTGGACTGTTAGTCTGGATTAAAAAAGACATTTTAGGTTCAATCTGCAGCTTTGAGAAACACTGATTAATATTTTATGAATCAAACAACCAATCGATTAATCGACTAATCAATCGAACAGAATGTGAGTTAAAGAACTGAAGTTTTATGTTATTGAGACTATTTCTCATTGGTCTAATAATCTTATTTCAATTGGGTTTTTTTTCATAATTGCTATAATAAGCATTAATAGTGATTATTTATAGTCTATAACTTCTTGATTTCGCTTTCACTAACTTAGTTTTAGAATTTTTTCAAGATTTTTTTCTGGTTTTCCTGGTTACAGCCCTAGTTTACAAATAAACTAAAGATTGAAGGAAGCAAAATATTCATTGTTATTACAATGATTGTTATATAATTAGATGCAAAAAGCTGCAAAGTTGCATTAGCGCTGTGTTCAGGACCACTAACAGGCGTCTTTATCGCATTTTCACCTGAATTGTTTCCTAATGTTTCCCTAAACCAGTGGTTCTCAAATAGAGGGCGCGTTTGACCTTGGGGAACATGCCTAGAATAGTCCTAGAATAAAGTGCAGTTGCACCTCCGCTACATTAGGGGGCAGTGGCGCAGGGAGTGTGTACAGGGAGCATACAGCACAGAGTATGAGTATGAAGTGTAGACACCAAGTGTAGCATACTAAAGGGAGCAACAATGAAACAACAACCAAACTAAGAGTCACGTATACATTCAACAACAACAAATAATGTAAAAAACGTCCTAAATTTTACTCCAAAACTACCTTCAAATATGACGTTTCCATTGATAATAACAGGCTTGTCGCCTCCTTGGTTGCTTGGACTGTTTCTGGACTGTGAATCCGTGGTTCTGCAGTGATCTCTGCTGTGCACTGACTCTTCCTTCCCTACAGAAGCTGAGTGACAACCAACCAAACCGTTCACTACAGACAGCGGCGTAACGCAATTTAATCCTTTCTGCTGCGAATCAATTGTTACACCTCGGGGTGCAACGTCTCCAGATTATGTTGCCTCATCCAGGACTTTAATATATTATGTTTTTGAAGAAGCAGCACATTTTTTCGCTCATCACTAACCAACGATGTGACTCGTCAGCAGAATTTGGGCCGAGTTGGGAGCAGCGTTATCACATCAGTGGTGTGAACGCTGTGGATCCAGTTCACAATCGATTCTTTTATTTCTTTTCTCATGTCGACATTTGCTCTTTATTCAGAATTATCAACGTCTCGCTCACTGGGGTGAACTTTGTCCAGCTTTCCTAAACTGTCTGTGGTTCACAGGGAAAAGAAGCACAGTTCATGTTCAGAAATGGAGCTGTCAGAATGTGATGTTGTGATGTCACAATTATACAATCCTGGCCAATCATTCAGATGATTATTGGTTTCATTAATTTGGTTAATGTTGGTTATTTAACTCAAGTAAAGATTTTGTCCAACTGGGTAAAACACATCAGGGCTGCAATGATTAGTGGATTAATCGATTGGTTGCCGACTATCATATTAATCATAAATATTTTGATAATCAGTTGAGAAAATGTCCAAATTCTCTGGTTCCAGCTTCTGTTCACTGATGATCTTTGGGTTGTGGACAAAAAAAGACATTTTAGCTTCAATCTGCAGCTTTGACAAACACTGACCAACATTTTACACCATTTAATGAACCAAACAACTAATCGATTAATCGTTTTAAGGAGAGTTTTCCTGGTTACAGCCCTACAAATAAACTAAAGTTAAGAGAATAAGATTGAAATAAGCCAAATAATCTGCAAACAACAGCTGCAATGATAAGTTGATTAACTGATTAATTGCCAGTTATCATAATAATCACCAACTATTTTGATTATCGATTAATCGATTTGATTCAAAATATCCAAATTTGGTCTTATTTTCTGTTCAGAATAAAACGCGTCCAGCTCCGCTCTCTTCAGAGCAGCATGGCGTTACCTCCCCACTAAAGGCTGACCCCGCCCACATAATAACGGCGCTCCCATCAGGCTTAGCGGCGGTATCTGTGTGGGCCGGCGGCCTCTGGCTCCACGTTACGAGCGTCCTGGACCACGCCGCCATTACCTCCACAAACACCTAATGAAGTTATGGCAGGGCCGGGGCTACAGGGCAACGACTCCCTGCAGACCGCCGGGTCTGGGTCTGCAGCCGGCCACACACACACACACACACACACACACACACACACACACACACACACACACACACACACAGCGGCTGTAACGGCGAGTTTAGCCCGGCGGCGCCGGAACAGGACGGACAAACGAGACGCTGGGACGTGGAGGCCGTAAAAGGGAAGGTTCGACCTGTCGGGGCCTGGAGGACGACGGAACCTCTGAGATTCAATCACAATCAACCATTGGCTCGTTCGAATCAAATCAAAGTGATCTGACGTCCAATCAAATTTGATTATGAACCGTTGTGTGTGTGTGTGTGTGTGTGATGTTGGTAGACAAAAAATCTTTTATTTCTAGTAGAGCTGTAACCACTATTCTAATCTACTACTGAAACGATTAATCAATTGAGCATTTTTTCTTAAAAAATTACTCAATTTAATTGATTATAAAAAATGGGTCATATATATATTATATCATTCCATATTATATTGATTATATATTTATCACCTACTATTTGGATGATTCTGTTCAATTTGGTAAAACAATTTAAAACCACAACAGTTATATGATTAATTTTACTTTTTAACATTTTAATGATAAAATGTCCAGATTCTCTGGTTCAGCTTCTGTTCTCTGATTATTTCTGGTTTCTTTATTCTTCTATAATAGTAAACTGATGATCTTTGGGTTGTGGACAAAAAAGACATTTTAGGTTCAATCTGCAGCTTTAGAAACACTGATCAACATTTTACACCATTTAATGAACCAATCAACTAATCGATTAATCGTTTCAGTGGTTGACTGATTAATCAACTATTGGAAGAGTTTTAGTTGCAAAGTTAATTAAAAGCTTTGAGAACTATCAAGTAAATTGCTAAAATGCATCCTAAAACAAACATGAAGCCAGTGAAAAAGGGTCTTGTGCCTCCTACAAACCACTCAACATCCTCGCAGCAAACTCCCAAACAAAGGGAATATTTCAGTGAAACTAGGGATCCAGGAAGTTGACGTAAAACGTTGCCTGGTGCGTTACGTCACGCTAAGCTGGACGTTCCTGCTCGTAGCCTCTTCCCTCCTTCCCCTAAAGTGGAGAGGTGGGTGGACGTGGGTCTTATCTGGTCTGCTGGGTGGCGGGGCGAGCCCCGGTGTCTCCGCGTCCTGGTAAAACACACATTAAGTCGTCCTGACCACCCCGGAGCACTCGTTGGCCGACTCTTAAAAAGCCCAGGCAACGCAATTATCTTTTACGACCTGCCAGAAAAACGCTGGCTGTGGGGCGGCGGTGGAGGTCTAGACTCAGGCCTGGAGAGGAGGGTCCACGGCCCTCACCTGAGTCTGAAACACACTATGACCGGGGTCTTTAACTAACACAGAGGGATCTGATTTCCTGCTTCATCACCTAAACTGAAGGTGAACGTATATGTAGATATAGAAATGATCCTGTAGGTTTAGATGTCTGGTGTAAAATGTCGATCAGTGTTTCCAAAAGCTGAAGGTTCAACTTAAAATGTCTTTTTTTATCCAAACCAAAAGTCCACGACCCAATGTTTTATAATTTTTTAACAGACAGATTATGAATATGACTCTATAACATCAAACTTTCTAACCTGTCATGAGTAAAGCTGCAACAATGAATCGATTAATCGATTCATCGATTATTTGTTTGGTTTCTTTAAACGTCTTTTTTCTGTCCAGAACAACAGTCCACAACCTAAAGATCATCAGTTTACTATTATAGAAGAATAAAGAAACCAAAACGATTAAAGAGATGAGAAGCTTCTTAAAAATGAACTCAAATCGATTAATCAATTAACAAAACAGTTGGTGATCAATGTGATAGCTGCCAACTAATTGACTGAATTGTTGCAGGTCTAAAATTGACAAAAAATCTATGAGATGTGGTAGAAAACTGGAAAAAAAATGCCTGAAAATTGCCAAATTTTTATTAAACATGACTCAAATCCATTAATTGATGAATTTAATACTTGCAACTAATCGATTAATCGTCTAAACATTTTTAGGACGTTTTACCCAGAACCACAGAATTATCAAAATAATAGGTGATTAATATACAATCAACATATGATATTATATAAACTGGAGTTTTATGGACTTTTAATCATCGATTAATAGATTTGAGTTTCCTCAAAGCTGAAGATTTGACCTAAAATGTCTTTTTTTTGTCCAAAGATCATCAGTTTACTATTATAGAAGAATAAAGGAACCAGGAAATAATCAGAGAACAGAAGCTGAACCAGAGAATCTGGACGTTTTCTTCTTATAAATGACTCTAATCCATTTATCTATTATCAAATAGTTGGTGATTAACTGATTAATCGTTAAAGCTCTATTTGTTTGATTTCAATTGTCTTTAATTGAAGTTCCCATATTTGACATTTTATTTGGTTTTTATGTGAATCTGTGGTTATAAGAACCAAAATCATCTCAGATTAGTTTAACTTCACAGAAGCTGATTCTAAGCTTCAGTTTCTGTGCATTTCCTATGTTGAGTTTAAAACATCAGTTTACTCTTATAGACGAGTAAAGAAACCAGGAAATAATCAGATTCAAGGAGCTGGAATCAGAGAATTGTCATTTTCTTCCTAAAAACGTATAAACTGTGATTCAGTAAATGTATTGTTTTCCACAACGTGTTTGTTGCTGTTGTTTGTTCAGATTTTATTTAATCCACGTGTGTTTTTCTGTATTTCAGACATAAATCTTTGTCTGAACTGTTGTTAGAGTCCAGTTTAATCTAACGATGGTTTGGATGTTTCCTGTCGTGTCGTATATATCCTTACGTTGTCTCGGCTGGGGGGGCGTGTTGGGGGGGGCGTGTTGGGGGGGCGTGTTGGGGGGGCGTGTTGGGGGGGGTCAAAACGGCGTAAATCAGCGGTTACAAACGGCTTTCACCTCTAACGGGTGTAGACAAGATGTCAGACATCAACTGGACCTCATCTCATTAAAGGGAGATACACGGGATCAGGAAGCAGCTCAGACCAGGACCAGACCAGGACCAGACCAGGACCAGACCAGGACCAGGTCAGGACCAGAACAGGACCAGAACAGGACCAGACCAGGACCAGACCAGGAACAGGTCAGGACCAGACCAGGACCAGAACAGGACCAGAACAGGACCAGGTCAGGACAAGACCAGGACCAGGACAGGACCAGACCAGACCAGGACCAGATCAGCACCAGATCAGGACCAGACCAGGACCAGAACAGGACCAGACCAGGACCAGAACAGGACCAGGTCAGGACCAGGTCAGGACCAGGTCAGGACAAGACCAGGACAAGACCAGGACCAGACCAGGACAAGACCAGCACCAGACTAGGGCCAGATCAGGACCAGACCACGACTAGAATAGGACGAAAACAGGACCAGACCAGTACTAGAAGAGGACCAGAATAGGACCAGGACCAGGACCAGACCAAGACCATACCAGGGCCAGACAAAGACCAGAACAAGACCAGAGCAGCACCAGACCAAGTCTAGAAGAGGACCACAATATGACCAGAATATGACCAGACCAGGACCAGCCCAAGATCAGACCAGGACCAGACCAGGACCAGACCAGGACCAGACCAGGACCAGATCAGCACCAGACAAGGACGGGAACAGGACCAGAGCAGCACTAAACCAGGTCTTGAAGAGGACCACAATATGACCAGAATATGACGAGACCAGGACAAGACCAGGACCAGAACAGGACCAGGTCAGGACCAGGTCAGGACAAGACCAGGACAAGACCAGGACAAGACCAGCACCAGATCAGGACCAGACCACGACTAGAATAGGACGAAAACAGGACCAGGCCAGTACTAGAAGAGGACCAGAATAGGACCAGGACCAGACCAGGACCAGACCAGGACCAGACCAGGACCAGACCAGGACCAGACCAGGACCAGACCAGCACCAGCCCAGACGTTGTATCTCTATCTTTTCCTGTTCTTCTCCTACTCCTCCCCTCCGTAGGTTCTGGTTCTGTTGAGTCCAGGTCCAGGTCCACTAACCTTTGTGACATGTCCCATATTTATCGTCCTACACATGAAACAGCACCTGGGGCTGCAGTGGTTAAAGCTCCGTGTCGTGTTTCCGTGCTCACATCCTATAAAGTGTTTGTCATCCAGAACGTTCCTGGCAGCAGAACCTCGGATCCTTCAGTAACTTCCTGCCGTTCCCGCCTGTCCACCGGCGACCATCTCCCCGGATCATATCCCGGTATCAGAGCGCCGCCGTCTCCACGGGGGGAGCCTCATCGCTGTGATGTGTGCATATGGAGGCCGTACGGCCGCGGGGGGTGGGGGGGGGCGTAGGGCGCCGGATCGTATGGGACAGGCCGTGTCACACCAGCCCCCCCACGCTACCCCCCGTGGAGGAGGAGGCTGTGACGTGTCCTCGGGGCCTCGGAGGGAAGGAGCAGGGACACGGCGAGGAGCTGGTGCCTGTTCACCATCTTACCGGGGGTCCCCGCGCTGGAAACGTCTGGTGAGGACGAGGCGACGGCGCCGTGAAGACGAGAATATGGAAGCTGACAGAAATAAACGCGGGTCGGCGGCGAGGGGGAGGGAAGGAGGGAGGGGGCAACATGGTGGCCAGAGGCCTTTAAGGAGGGAGGGGCCAACTGGTGCACACACACACACACACACACACACACACACACACACACACACACACACACACAGCGGTGGAATGTTATGAATGAATAAAAGAAAAGACGTATTATAGATAAAATCTTGTTTTTTTATAGCGATTCAGGAAATAATCAGATTTTAAAGAAGCTGGAAGCAGAGAATTTGGACATTTTCTTCGTATAAATGACTCGGATCGATGCTGCTGCTGGAGCGCTGGATTTCCCAACGGAGGAGAAGAAAACCGGTTAATGCAGGATGTGTTGTGATAATTGATTAATCGATTCGAATCGTCTTTTTTTTTTTAGGAAGAAAACATCCAGATTCTCTGGTTCAGCTTCTGTTCTCTGATTATTTCCTGGTTTCTTTGTTCTTCTATAATAATAAACTGATGATCTTTGGGTTGTGGACAAAGAAAGACATTTTAGCTTCAATCTGCAGCTCTGAACCTGCAACGATTAATCGATTAATCACCAACTATTACATTGATAATCCCCACGATTGGCTGGCGACCATCTGGGGTGTATCCCCCTGCCTCTCGCCATAAATGCGCTGGGATAGGCTCCAGCAGACCCCTGCGACCCCGAAAGGGAATAAGCGGGATAGAAAATGGATGGATATTACATTGATAATCAACTATTTTGTTAATCAATTAATGAGTTTGGGTTAGTACGGCTCGGCCTGTAAGAAAGTAAATGTCCAAATTCTACTTATCTTTATTATTTTAGTGAAATACTTTATTTTAAAGTAACTGCAGATACAATGATTTGTTGATTATTTAATTAGTTGCCAACTATTTTGATAATCAAGTAATTTGGGTCATTTTTTATTATAAAACATCCAGATTCTCTGGTTCCAGCTTCTGTTCTCTGATTATTTCCTGGTTTCTTTATTCTTCTATAATAGTAAACTGATGATCTTTGGGTTGTGGACAAAAAAAGACATTTTAGCTTCAATCTGCAGCTTTGACAAACACTGATTTCCATTTAATGAACCAAACAACTAATCGTTTAATCGTTTAAATAATTGTAAATAGTTGTTAGCTGCAGCTCCAGTTCTCTTCCTCTGTCTATGACATTACAAATCCTACAGGACTTTTTCCAAGCCCTTTTAATATTCCAACAATTAGAGCTGCAATTAGTTGATTAATTGATTAGTTGCCAACTGTCACACTAATCATCAACTACTTCGATTAATCAATTAATCGATCTTCATTTTTGATTCTAAAATGTCCAGATTCTCTGGTTCCAGCTTCTGTTCTCTGATTATTTCCTGGTTTCTTTATTCTTCTATAATAGTAAACTGATGATCTTTGGGTTGTGGACTGTTGGTCTGGGTTGAATCTTGAAACAGTGACAGTAAAACAACTAGTCGATTAATCATTTCGATAGTCAATAGATTAATCAGCTATTGAAATAGTTGTGAGTTGCAGGTCTAAACCTGAACAGACTAACAGGAAGTGAAGCAGTAGGAAAATCTACAGAAGTTATCTAGTGTAAAATCCACTTTTAGATGAATGAATTTTAAGTCCGCAACGACTAATTGATTAATCAATAACTATTTTGATAATTGATTTATCGTTTGAGTCATTTTTAAGTAGAAATTTCCAGCTTCTCAAATCGGATTATTTTATTATAAATCTGATTTTATTAGTCTTCTATAAGAAGATTTCACAATGTCCACTCGCTCCATCAAATACAGATTTTTCCCTATTTCCCTTTTCCCCTATATACACATATATGTCAAAGTACCTTGTAGTACCTAATACCTTGAGTACATTTTGCTGCTGTGTGTACTTTTACTATAGTAGAATTAATCACGCAGGACTTCGACTAGTAATGTGGTATTTTTTATATTGCTGTACAGTACTTTTAGTTAAGTGAAGGATCTTTGTACTTCTTCCGCCACTGTTTATATTTAATGGAGCCAGTGTGTGTGTGTGTGTGTGTGTGTGTGTGTGTGTGTGTGTGTGTGTGTGTGTGTGTGTGTGGTTGTTTATTGTGTTATCTCAGATCTCAAAGCTGCAGCATCACTTAACTGATGAGATTTCCAACAGTGGCGTGGTTACGGCAGCGACGTGATGGACGACGCAGAGACGGACACGGGCGGCGATCGATCGGTCAGGTGGTCGGTCAGGTGGTCGGTCAGGTGGTCGGTCAGGTGGTCGGTCACTGACGACTCGCCGCGACACGTCCTCAGTCCTGGTTCTGGTTCTGAAAAGGTTAAACGGAAAGAGAAGAATAAATAAATAAGAAAATAGTCAGATTTGAGAAGTCGGAACCAGAGAATTTGGACATTTTTATTATTTAAAATGACTCAAATTGAGTGAAGTTGTGATGTCACTAATATGGTCAACGCCCAATACCAACTCACAGCCAATCAGAGGCCAAGGCAGAAACATCTGTTCTCATGGAGCTGAAGATAAAACTTTGGACATTTAACTACACTGAGATGAGTTTTGGGTTTTTAAAATCACAAATATGTTGTGACATCACAACTTCACATATTAAAAGTTTTTTACTTCTGATACTTTAAGTACATTTTAGTGATAATACTTCTGTACTTTTACTTAAATTATTACATTATTATAATGTATTATATATATATGTGTGTGTGTGTGTAAATCTCCTCTATAACTTCCTCACTACTTCAAATATTGATGAATTTCTGTTCATATACAATTAAATTCTCTTACCTCGTTAAATGTCCCAAATATGGGACATTTAACGAGGTAATTAAAACTGAGAGACGCAAAAATGTGTTGATTAATCAATTAGTTTCCAACTATCACTTTATTCCAACCAACTATTCTTGAGTCATTTTTAAATAGAAAATGTCTCCATTCTCAACTAATCAATTGATATCAATCAATAATCAATAGATGAAGCAACTATGAAGAAGCCATGAACATATTTTCATGAAGTGAACCAGTAGTTCTGGTCTGAAATACAACTTTAGTTGAATGAATTTTAGAGCTGCAACAATCAATTGATTAATTAATTGATAATTGATTAATTGAATATTTTTTTAATTCTAAAACTTCCATTCATTATTTGTCTTTTTCTGATGCAGTGACGTTGATGTGAAACAGGAGACGATGATCCAGAACTTCAGGAGCTGATCCGAGTCCACCCGGGCCTGGCGGAGGAGTTTAGGGGGGGTCAGGGAGGCTGTTTTTTTTTAGGGGACGGGGGGTGGGATCGCGGCCCCGGCGCCGATGCAGCAAAGCGATTCTGATCTGTGCCCAGAGCCATCAGCGTCAGTCCGGCTCGGCCTGTCAGTCCACGGCAGCGTCAGCGCCGCGGCCCGGCCGCCTGTCACTAGCAGTAATAGATATCATCTCAAACAGCATCGGTGCCGCCCGCCGCGTCTGGGTCCGGTAGCAGGAGGGGGGGTGGTGGTTTGGGGTTTGGGGGGGGGTCTACTCACGGTTGGCTGGGCCCTGCTCCGCGTGCGGCGCCGCGCCGGGGCCCCGGCGCCGGGCTTAACTGTTGGGTCACGGTCTGATATGTAGACGTTCACGGGTGGTTACCCTCGGAGAAACGTGTCGGAGCCGCGGCGGGAACATGATGGAGGGGTCTGTCATGTGACTTCACGTGTGTGTGTGTGTGTTTGGGGGGGGGGGGGGGATTTTAGGGATTAAAAGGAAAGAAAAAAAAAGACGTTGACGCGGTTCGGTTTTGTCTGGTCAGTGTTTCAGTGAGGTGTCCGCACACACACACACACACACACACACATGCACGCTGGGGGGGGGGTCACATTGTGCTCCTGCACCAATCAGAGGCTCCAACAGCCTCTAATGGCCATTAACCACCAGCCGGTGGTGCAAAGAATCTGACATCACAAGTGTCACTCTGCATTAGGCCCACATCACGTCCAGACTCCCTCCAAGATAGCTAGACTCTCTGGCACTGGGTGTGTGTGTGTGTGTGTGTGTGTGTGTGTGTGTGTGTGTGCGCGTGTGTGTGTGTGTGTGTGTGTGCACATTTGTATCTGCATGTTTGAGCAGGCATGTGTTCCTCACGTGCTCATGTGCAGCTACGCTGGGTCTGAGGGCACGTTGGGTTTTAAAGATGCACAAGTATGACTAAGTACTACACGTAAGTATAAGTACACTCTGGAGGTACTTTTTAGTACTTGATACTTTAAGCTCTCACTCCATTTCAGACAATTGTGCAGTTTCTCCTCCACTACTTATTGAGTAATTTACAAATGAAGAGTTGACATAAAACATGATATTTTAATATTTTACTAAATTACTAAATTAAATTAGTCTCATTTTATCTTATTATTATATATATATATTGTGTTTGTGAAAAAACATGCTATATGTTTTAGAAAATATTTTTGTATTTGTTTTAAAGTTTTTAGTTTTTACTACAACATTAAAATACTCTCATGTGTTTGTTAATTATAAAAAATAATAATATACTGCCAACTAATATTATATCAGTCTGTATAATGATGTATAATGAGTATTTTTTACTTTTGAAACTTTAAGTACATTTTAGTGATAATACTTCTGTACTTTTACTTAAAATATTATAATAAATATATATGGAGTACTGTTACCACTGCCTAAATATCCTATATATATATATATATATATATATATATATATATATATATAAATCAATATGTGTAAATCTCCTCTATAAACTTCCTTACTACTTCAAATATAGATAATTTTTTTTTCTGTTCATATACAGTTAAATTCTCTGACAAACATGAAGTCAAATGGATCAGTGGTTTCAAATTAATAATACTGCTCTTTGGAATTAAAACACAATTCATTCAACAAAAAATAGGCACATTTTTACCTACGACTTGTGAGATGATTTAACAGATGAGGTCAACCACCTTGTACTCCAATGTGTATTCATCCCTATTTTTTTGTTGAAGATATATATATATATATATATATATATATATATATATATATATTTATATATATATATATATATATATATATATATATATATATATATATATATATATATATATCTTATACACGCAGCATATTCCAGATGTAATCCTGTGACAGCTCTGTCACGTCATTTGTTTTTTTGGCCTTGTGATGGTGATGAAGCCAACGTCAGCATCATCATCATCATCATCATCTTCATCTTCATCTTCATCTTCATCTTCATCAGCGGCTGCAGTCGACCACAGGAAGTGGAGCGACACGACACGTCGACGCCGTCTGCTTCCAGTTCTGCTGCCAGACGACAGCAAACAACAAGGTCACGACTCCAGAGTTAGAGGAACACGCATGTTCTGATGAACACACACACACACACACACACACACACACACACACACACACACACACACACACACACACACACACACACACACACACACACACACACACACACACACACACACACAACTACAGCTTCTACTAACCACTGTTGGATTAGAGATAGTGGAAAAAGCTAAATAAAGTACATTAGGGAACATTACGTTGATACGTTCAATTCCAAAATTTTTCTTTTAAAACTATATTTACTAATGCTGTGAATAAACCGTCGACGTTATAAAGAAAAAAGTAAAGAAATAGAGGCTGGTGTTGGATTGAAAGTTTCTGCTCCACAGCGCCCCCACCACAGATCCACTGTAATTCAGGTGAAACCTGGAATTACACGTGAAGCAGGTGTTTGACGAATAACCCTCAAAACAATGTTTTCTTTCTAATAAACTATTTTTTTTATTATTGTTGCACCTAAATTTCATACTTTCAGTGTCTCTGTGCAGCCTGAAGTCCTTTATGAGAGTTTAGCAAGCACACTGGACCTGCACATGCACGGGTTGTGTTTTATTGTTTGACGTGCAGCAACTTTTCGACTGATTTTTTGCTAACAACCAAAGGGGAATCCAGTCATTGCTCCTTGTTAGCAGGCCTTGTTATTTTACACCTTTGCTGTGTTTAAGTGTTTTAGTTTTAAAGCCACGACCACAGCTCTGTTTTACACCTTTACCGACCAATGAAGGGACGAGGCAGAAAGACAGACAGAACAGGACGGGTGAGGGAGCAGAGATCAACACCAAGTTGACAGAAAGTGCTTACGACGCACTGCCACTTCGCCTCAGCTCCCCCCCCTCCTCCTACCCCCCCTGCATGCTCTCGTCAGCTAATTATCCAGAATTAGAATCTTCTTTCACACCAGTGGTGTCAGGCTGCCTTAGCCTGATCCGTCAGGGCCCCTCATGACTGGGTGCTAAACTCACGACGGCTGATGAGTGCGAAGCGAAGGCCGGCGCCGCTAATTGTAAGTGAAAAGCTGGACAGGACTGACAGTGCACGGAAGAAGAGGAGGAGGAGGAGGAGGAGGAGGAGGAGGAGGAAGGCTCTTTGTTTGAGGACAAATGAAGGAGGGAGGATTTGTTTGTCTTCTGCAGGTGGGAAGAAGAAGAAGGTGCAGATGGTGGAGTTTGGAGTTTATCTGCTCAAAGAAACGGAGGAAAAGAGGAGAGGAAGCCATGTGTGAACACACAGGTAGGTGCGATGAAGGAGGACAACAAATCCTTTTCTTCCAGGGCATGTCGACCGAGATCTGAGTCATCGGTGTTCATGGCCTGCGACCACCTGACAACACGTGTGTGTGTGTGTGTGTGTGTGTGTGTTTGTCATATCCACGTGCACATATGTATTTATTTGCACCGGGCCATGATGTTTTTTGGTGTGTGTGTGTGTGTGTGTCACATCCTGTATGAATCAATGTTTTTTTTTATTCATCTGACAACTTCAAAAGTAAACAGGTTATGAATTATGGATGAAATATATAGAACATAAAGGTTAACAGGACAAAGTATTCAAATACTTCAGTGAAAGTACAAATACTATCAAATTTTAAAAAAAGAATGAGATTTATTATCAGCTTGATATAAAAGTATCAGAATAAAATTACTGTTTTTATTTTTATAGTATTATAAATACATAATATAATATATCCTATAATAATACTATTTTAAATCGTTTAATATGAGTGAGAGTATTTTATATTTTAGTTTAATGTGGAGCCACTCTGAGATATTTTGGTAGATTAAAAATGCTGCATCATATTATTTCATGACAATTAAAATAAAGATAATAGAATATTAAAGTGCGTTATTTTGGTCATGTAAATGCAGTTTAGTGGATTATAGCAGCATCACATGTAAATACTTAAGTAACTAACAGAGTGTTTTTCTATTGCAGAGCCTGTTTGTCTGGTGTCGTCTTTGCCTCTTTGATTAATGTCTGTTAATCTAATGTTAGGTTAAACGCTGCCGTGCCACGCCGCATTAGGCGTGTCGGCGGCTGGCCGCGGCGTGATGAGGCCTGATGGGAGGTTGTCACCTGTCTCTGCAGGGCACAGCGGTGTCTGGGGACGACAGGCGGCTGTCACCACACACACACACACACACACACACACACACACACACACACACACACACACACACACACACACAATCTGTGGAGTAACCTCAGTATTCCACGCTAGAGCTGAGGGATGGTGGCAGGAATTTATCATTAAATCTCTGCATAGACGCGTTATCACCTAATATTTGTGAATCGATTTAGCAAATGAGGTCAATTAAAGAAACTGTAAAGTTCACCTGAGGTTGTGAATGGAATTTAATCCTCTGTTGCATCGTGTTACCAAAAAAATCACACTATATTATCAGGAAATACTGTTTTCATTCTTTTTTTTTTTTTACATGGAATGACAAAGATTTGCTGAACTTCCAGGACATATTTCACTTTAGTGCATTCTGGGCCATAATTATAAAAAACCTTTATAACAGAATCGGTACGGTGGCAACGAAATGGAATAGAAGGTTAAAATGTCAGATATTAATTATTAGACATCCCTAGTTTATGTTTTGTTATGTTATGACCTAAACGACAGTATAATGCATTTATCATTTCACCTATGATTTGTGAAATGAGCAAATTAGATCAATTAAAGCAACTGTAAAGTTCACCTGAGGTTATGAATGGAATTTAATCCTCTGTTGCATAGTGCTACCATATGGTTTAATATTACTAAAAAAAACAGTGATAGACGGTAAAATCCATGTTTAGTGTTTAAATCATTCAGTCATAACTGGTCCACATCATGCATTAAAATATCTGGTAATTATTATATAGACTCCAGCTTGGTTCCTTGATTCAATCGAGCCAAAATAAACCAAAATCGATCCAATCAAGGTTTTATTGACGATTATCTTCCAGTAGAAATAAGTACAATTGTGACTCGTTATAATCTAGTTCTGTATTGGCCTTTTTTAGGAAAATGTCTAATTCCAAAATCTCTGGAGTCGCCATCCTTTCAGAGAAGAGGAGACGCTCTATGTTCCTGAATGAATGAGGTCATATAGGACAGAGATTATTACTATTAAGACCTATAAAATAATTAGTGTCCCTTCTTTTGACCCTAACTGGGCCATAATTATAAAGAGCCCTTTATAGCAGAATTTGTATTGTGTTCCAAGATGGAAACGCTATGAAACACAGGGTTAAAATGTCAGATATTAATTATAAACATCCCTAGTTTATGTTTTGTCATGTTACAATCTAAATAATAGTAAAAATATTTATCAGACTAAACACTTTAGACTAAAAATGCTTTTCAACACCATTTTATTCCTCCACAGATAAACTCAATTTGTTATAACTGACATAGCGTCCATCTGTCCCATGTACAAATTCACCAAATTGGACTCTTGCCATTCGCCAAATTGATCAAATCAATGGTTTTTGAGATACTTAAAGAAAAATCCAATTTAAAATCAAGAAATTATTTATCAGTTTATTTGCCAAATAGAATCCAAAATATTCCTCAGCAAATTGTCAAACAGCTTTTTGAATCCATTTTATTTCTCCACAGCATACATTCGTCCTATTCTCAAATTTCACCAAATAGGACCCAATTGGACTCTGGCCAATCACCTAATTGATCAAATCAACAGTTTTCAAAACTTCTGAAGAAAAATCAAGCTTAAAATCACAAAATTAGTCTTCGATGAGTAGCATTTTTAATCCATTTTATTCCTCTGCAACAGAATGGTGTCAATTATCCAATTGTCCAAATTTCACCAAATTGGACACTCACCAATCGCCTAACTGATCAAATCGACAGTTTCTGAAAAAAATCAAAGTTAAAACCATGAAATCATTACTCAGAATCCTCGCCCAACAACGTTCTGAATCAGTTTTATTCCTCTGCAGAAGAACAGTGTTATTTATCCAACTGTCCAAATTTCACCAAATAGGACCCAATTGGACTCTTACCAATCGCCTAATTGATCAAATCGACACGTTCGAGACGTCTGACGAAAATCAAGGTTAAAATCATGAAATTAATTCTTTGATTCAGCTTTTCGAATCCATTTTATTACCCCACAGACAAACTCAATTTGTTATAACTGACATAGCGTCCATCTGTTGCATGCCCAAACTGCACCAAATGGGACCAAATTGGACACTCGCCATTCACCAAATCGATCAAATCGACGATTTTCGAGAAGTCCGAAGAAAAATCAAGGTTAAAATCATGAAATTATTACTCAGATTCTTAACTTAACAACTTTCTGAATCTGTTTTATTTGTCTACAGAAGAACAGGGTAAATGATCCAATTGTCCAAATTTCACCAAATTGGACCCAATTGGATTCTCGCCAATCGCCTAATTGATCAAATGGTTTTCGAGACGTCTGAAGACAAATCAAGCTCAGAATCATGGAACTCCTCCTCAGATTGTGGGTTCTGAATCCGTATTCCCCTCTTTGTGGCAGGAGGAGCTGTTGACCTTCCACTCAGGTGTTTTCTGGAAGCCAAACAGGCAGCCAGCAGCCTCCACTCCAACGCTACTCTCGCCCACTCGAGGGCTGGAAACAGCTTTTCTCCGGCTAGTGTAGATTTGTGCGGATTAGGCCTCTACAGACGCAGAATGGACCAGGAAGCTGTTTTGGAATTGGACGTTGTTCCTCCCCTCTCATCATTACCCTCAAAACCCCCAACAAAAGGCCCCAAATCTCCCACTGCCTTTGAACCTGTGTTTTCCAAATGAAAGACATGTCCAGTGGAGGGTCTTTTCTTATTCTGCTTTATGCCCAGAGACAGAGAGGAACTGGGGGGGTTGGGGGGGGGCGGCTTTAGAGCCTCATTTTCCCTCCTGCTCGACCTCCTTCGTTTTTTCTTCCGGCCTTGAGCCACTTGTTGGAGGAAAAGGCAGATTTCTGGAAACATTCCTGGAGTTTTCTACCCTACCCCGACCCCCCCGACCCCCCCCCCTCTACAATCAACCGAAGCTCTCATCCCTTATTTCTGAGTGAAGGGGGAAAAAAACGCAAGAGGAAACATGGTTAAAGGAGAAGGATGAGGAGAAGGGCCGTGGAGACAGCTGTTGGAGAGGTTAGTTAGAGATTTCCAGCCATTAACTTCGCTCCTCGCCAGCTCGCCCACTTCAACCAGACAAGAGGGGGGGGACGGGGGGGGGACGGGACCCAGCTTGATCGTGTGGGTGGAAATTGTTTACAAGTGGAACCCTCGATTCCACAATGGAGGACAAGAAAAGAGACGACGAAGACGAAGAGACGGAGACGAAGAAGAATGCCGGGACGGAGGAAACGTTTTTCTTTATTGAAAGAGCGAAGCGAATCTGGAGCAAAGAGCAGGAAGCAGAGGACGAACGAGCCAATCAGCAGCGAGACGGACGCTGGTGGACAATGAGTGGAGGAGCTATGGGGGGGTCCTGAGGGGGGGGGTCCCCTCTTTCTCTATTTCTCTTTTCAAAGGCAGGATAAACAAGGAAATGAGTCTGTAATCATTTCCAGAAATCGCCTCCCCAGCCTCCGTTCATTAGAGGTCGAGTCTGATTAAAGACGCTCGCCGTCCCCAACGAGACGCCGTCTCCACGCCACGGAGGACGAGACCAGCTGGTCTGTGTGTTTCAGGGCGATTTCACACCTTTCACTGGTTTTAGTCGGTTGGGTTTCGTTGGACGAGACGAGAAAAAAACTACAAATCAACATCTTCAACCACTGACTGAGACGAAATAAATACACATTTTTTGTTGACAAAAAGACAAAACAAAATATACTTAATACATAAAAACTTGACCGAACCGTCCCTGTGTCACACTGAACTAAACAAAGGTCTGACTGATTTATTTAGATTAACATTACTATCAACCTGCTGTCAGAGAATAAAGAAAAACTACTGACTACACTAGAATAAAATACTTTGGATTTACTTTGTCTACACTAGAATAAAATACCAGGACTTTCAACGTCAATGTGACCAGAATACGGGTCGACTTACTATGACTAAAACTAACAGAGGCATTAAAGAAAAGACTAAAACTAAATGGAAGCTGCTTTGAGTTAGATTATTTGGTCTACATTATCATGCACTAATTTCACAGTTTAAATGAACCACATCTGGTCCAATCGCGGTTCCATTGACGTCTATCTTCCATTAGAATTAAGCCATAATGACTCGTTATTATCTTGCTGTTATAAATTCTCTGTATTGGTCATTATCTAATTCCAAAATGCTTCAGGAGAAGAATCTGGCAAAGAAGCTGCTTGATTCTACTGAATGAATGAGGTCATATTAGAATCCCCATCTTTTGGATCCAACTTCACATCCTCACACCAAAGTTGGTCATCAGGACCAGGATCTCCTAACGAACACGACCTTAAGCCTCCAACGTCATCCATCGAACGCTGGAATATAAATAGAAAACGCATGAAACAAAAGGTGAAGCCACGTCACTGAGTCGCTGAGAACAAACTGATGTGATTAGAGGACGTTGATTCGATTTAAGTGACGGTGGAAACGTCTGAATCTTAATTAATGAAGCGTCATGTCTCCTCTTCTCTGTGTCTGTCAACTGGAATCTGAAGAAACTCTGGACTCAATTAGACAGAAAACGTGACCTTTGATGAGATTATCAGGAACAAAGTCCATTTACTTGAATTACAGGAGTATTTGTCTTTACTTGAACGTTTATTACTGTAAATTGACTTTAGACTTAAGTCACTCTACTTAATTTAAATGGAATGAGCAAGTTTTCCTTTAGTTTCAAACATTAAAAAAACAGTTTCTTGATGTGTTTTTGAGTTAATTTGACTTATTTAACATCACCTGTCCTGTTTTATAAGTATAAACTACAGTTTTGCTGCTTTGGGCGTTAAATCATCCACTGACTTATTGCAATTAGGAAATCGAGTATGGAGTTATTGAATTAAATATAATCAGACAAGCAAAGCTGCCAGTTTTAGGAAGAAAGTGTCCAAATAATCAGATTTGAGGTGCTGAAACCAGAGAATTTGGACATTTTCTCCTTAAAAATGACTCAAATCGATTAATCGATTATTGAAATAGTTGATAGTTAATTGTTAAACGATTAATCGACTAATCGTTGCAGCTCTACCTGTTTGATTTCAACTATCTTCAGTTAAAGGTGTTTTACTTTCCAATGTATCGTATGTTATTACAGTGATTAATATATATATATATATATATATATATATATATATAAAATAGTTGGTGTCTAATGATTAATCGATTAATCGTTGCAGCTTTAATGACTTATTTGTTTGTGACTTATTTTCTTGTTACAAACGACTCAGATCAATTATCAATATTTAGCTGTAGATGAATGTGATTGGTAGCAGCTAATTGATTAATTGTTGCAGCTTCAGTAAAAAGGGTTGAGTTTTTTTAATTTATTTTGTGATATGTTTTATATATTACTTTACTAACTAGAAAAATAGTTGTAACAAAGAAACTAGAAGTTCTTCATTAAGTGATCAATTCATTAGTTATTAATTAGTTGATTAATTGATTAATCGTTGCAGCTTTGACTGTCAAATTTCAAAATGATTATTTTTTAGAAAATAATATATATACAAATGAACCTTTAAATGACAAGAAACCAACATGAATATAACATGTACATTTTAAATGAATTAAAACTGTATTTAAGTTTTAACTTTCTCATTCTGACTTTATAATAATATATGAACATTAAATCTAAATAACAAAACTGAACAAAAATCAGCTGTACACTATGAATAATTAATGAAATTGTTAATATTGAAAAGTCATTCACTATCGATCTTTGCTCTAGTTTGTGCTGGTTCTTAATTAACTTCACCTGTGTGATTATCTAATTACACCATCATTCACTTCAGTAACAGCATGAACTCATCCAGTTTATCCACTTTTTTCTGTTCATGTGAGAAAGAAATTAAATGTAAAACAGGGTTTTCTGTGTGTGTGTGTGTGTGTGTGTGTGTGTGTGTGTGTGTGTGTGTGTGTGACTGAGTGTTACAGTAGCTTCACGTGTGGCAGGAAAACACCTTTTTATTCCCCCACATATGGTTCTAGTGGACGTCACGCTGCCTCTCTCATTCACATGCAGAGAGGTTCTGCTAAAACATCTTTTCAGTTTCCTGTACAAAAAAATAAAATAACGTGAGCTGGAAATCCTCTCAGGCCATGAATCAGCAGCGTCAAAAGCTCAACAACGAGAAGAAACTGGAATAAATCAGAAGCTACGGGTGGAAAAAACATCACTGAATGAATATTAAAACCGTAAAAAAGAAACAAGGAAGAAGGAAAATGTCTTAAAAAAGCAAATGGCAATATTACATTGTTAAACTGAGATTTATCTTATGACCCCATGAAGCAGAAACCGCCTCCTTAACTAATCTGTAGTTTATTGAAATGATTAATCGATTAGTTGTTGGGTAAAATGTCTTTTTTTGTCCACAACCCGAAGATCATCAGTTTACTATTATAGAAGAATAAAGAAACCAGGAAATAATCAGAGAACAGAAGCTGGAACCAGAGAATCTGGACATTTTAGAATTAAAAATGACTCAACTCGACTAATCAATTATCAAAATAGTTGGTGATTAATCGATTAATCAATTATTCATCGCATATCTGTACTCGACAGTAAAAGTACTCATTATGCAAAATGACCCAGGTTAGTGTTGTATTTAACAATATATAGTATATACATTACATTTTGTCTTTGGGTTGATGATTAATTGATTTTTTGAAACGATTAATCGATTAGTTGTTTGGTTGATAAATGGTGTAAAATGTCGATCAGTGTTTGTCAAAGCTGCAGATTGAAGCTAAAATTTTAGAAGAATAAAGAAACCGGAAAATAATCAGACAAGAGAAGCTGCAACCACATTTTCTTCCAGTCTGTGATTAACGTACTAGTTGTCGACTAATCGATTAACTGATTAATCGTTGCAGCTCTGATGTGCAGAACTAGTCACCAAACATCTAAACCGTTTTACAGCAAGAGAAAAAAACTGTATTCAGATCGATTTTGCTGTGAAAATACTCTTGATGTGGATATAAAACATATAATTGTCACATAAAAATAAAAAGACTCAAATCGATTAATCAGTTGATTAACGTGATAGTTGACAATTATTAATGAGTACCCTGCATAGGTAATGATTCATACATTATTATATGCAACAAGAAGATCTTTCAGTTAAAGCATCAATATACAACAAGTGTTTTTTCCTAATATCGATGATCAAAATTGTTGGCGATTGTTGACAACTAATCGATTAACTGATTAATCGCTGCAGCTGGAGCTGAGATCAGAGAAACTCAGAAAGAAGGAACGGGCTTAAAAGCCAAAGGGCGGCGTGGCGCGTTGTGGAAGGTTAGCAGCCTTTTCCCTGCCCGGGGAGGAAGTGTTTGCCTTTTATTGGTTTCATATGACACCACAGAAGCTCTTTAAGATGTTGTAGACGCGCTGGTAAAAAAACGCAGCCGGCCCACCGCCGCATTAAGGCCCCTGTGATCTCGGCCATATTTATAGGCACTGTCTCGTGTCACATGGCTTCCATTTCTCCACTTGCCGAGACCCCCCGTGGAGGCTTTTACTAGGACCCAGGTACGGAGGGGTCAGCGGCGCCTTCACGTTCACCTTCATATCGGAGATTTTACGAGAAAAGACTGAAACAAGCAACGAGTTGCTGCAATGGAAGAACTGAAACTGGGATTACACTTTATAGTTGGAGACTTTCTTTGTGTCCTATTTAAGTAAAAAATGAAGTGAAATACTCATTTTTAAGTGAAAAAATGAGGATAATCCCATGTATTTGATGGGGTATGAATCATTATGGGCTTAAGTGTAAATATATAAACTCATTACTTCATTTTTATGAACCAAGTAAGTTTTCCTTTAGTTTCAAGCATCAAAAACTGCAGCATGACGTGTTTTTTAGTTCATTGTCCTGATATCTGATTATCACACACACTCACTCACACACACACATAATAATTCAGCAAAATGTTTGCTGTTTTGGGTTTTTAAGATAAATCATTAAAATCCTATTGGGAATTTGTAACTGTGATTTTCCACAATAAAAGTTATTCTGTTAATTTGTAGAAGAAAATGAAAATTAAATATTCCCCCACTTGGTTTTAAATAAATAATAATTTGTTAGTTAGTGAAAAATAGGATCATTAAAATGCAGATTTTACATTTAGAGCTACAAATAATGACTATTCTATTTAAACGATTAATCAATTAGTTGTTTGGTTTATAAAATGGTGTAAAAAGATAAGAGCCTAAAAGACTAAAGAAATCAGAAAATAATCATATTTTAGAAGCAGAAACTAGAAAATTTCAACAATTTTCTTATTCAAAATGACTCAAATTGATTATCAATTATCATCATAGTTGGCAACTAATTGATTAATCGACTAATCGCTGTAGTTCTGTTTATTTCAACTATCCGTGGTTAAATGTCCCGTATTCTACATGTTTTCTGGGCTTTATGTGAAGTTGTGACGTCACTAGCATCACATTTGAGGTCGATGCAGTGTGACTATAACTGTGACATCACAACTTCACAGGAGTCCTGACAGCTGTTTTTATGGATTGAAAGTTCAGAAACATGTGATTACTGTTATAGAAGAAGAAAGAAGCAGGAAATAATCAGATGTGTGAAGCTGGAACCAGAGAATCTGGACATTTTCTCCCGAAAAATGAATCAAAGTGATTAATCGATTGGTGATTAAAGTAAAAGTTGGCAACTAATCAATTAGAGATAATATGAACCAAACTAACACTGAGCTGCAACTAACGACTTTTCTGATTGAATCTGTCAATAATTAACTGGTGAATGATGCTTCTCTGTCTCTGAGGTTTAATCTACATTTTAATTCTGTTAATTATAACTTGTGATTCTTGAATGAAAAGTGCTTTTTAATAAAATCTACAAACGCGTGATTCTGCTGCTATGAACAGTAAAACATCGTCTATGAACGGTGGGTTTTAACTCTCCGTGTTTCCCTCGCTGCTTTTTAACAGGACATTTTCTCCTCAGTCCAACTCTCAAAACGTTTCTTTCAATTTGTCAATATTCCTCGTGTTTTTTTTGCAGCAGAACTCGCATGCAGAACCTAATTCGTACCAGAACCGACTGGGTTTGGTGGAACTTCAGAGGAAGAGGTTGTGGTTTTCCCCATATTTTAAGATGAAAACCACAGAGGATATGAAATTATGGAAACTGTTGTGCTACAGGATTTATCTGGAGAAATTTAATGGTGAGTTAAGTCAGGTTCTGGAACTGGAGCCTGAGGCCACATTCACACGTTCTGTCAGCAGAACAGAACCAGCCAGGATCCGTTTTACTGGGAAAACTGAACTGGAACACTACAGGGAATTCTGGGACGGGAATCTGGAATATTACTGAACTAGTAGAGCTGCAACTATCTGTCTCAGATAGTCTCAGTCGACTGAGATATCGAATAATCGATTAGTTGTTTGGTTTCATTAAATGTCTTTTTTTGTCCACAACCCAAAGATCATCAGTTTACTATTATAGAAGAATAAAGAAACCAGGAAAGAATCAGAGAACAGAAGCTGGAACCAGACATCTTTGATGTGTTTTATAGCTGCATCGATTAATCGATTAATCAATTAATCGATTGGTTGCTAACTATCACATCAACCACAAACTATTTTCATCATTGATCAATCAATTTGAGTCACATTGAAATAAAAGTCTTTGGTTCTGAAGACTAAAGAAACCAGAAAAAATCTAATTTGAAAAGATTGAAAATGTATGTTCTTTGTTAAAAAGATCAAATCAATTGATCGATAATCAAAACAATTGGCAGTTAATCAATAAATTGTGGCAGTTCTGCTTTTTATTAAAAAAAACACACACTTTTTCAAATCTGATTTTTTTGTGTGTTTTGGGGTATTGTTGTGTCACTGTTGTGTCATGCCATATTAATTGTCAACTATTTTAATAATTGATTAATCGATTTGATTAATTTTTAATTCTAAAACATCCAGATTCTCTGGTTCAGCTTCTGTTCTCTGATTATTTCCTGGTTTCTTTATTCTTCTATAATAGTAAACTGATGATCTTTTGGTTGTGGACAAAAAAAGACATTTTAGCTTCAATCTGCAGCTTTGACAAACACTGATCAACATTTTACAACCAAACAACTAATCGATTAATCGTTTACTAATTAATAGAATATTTTCTTCTTCCTCTGGAGTTGTGGACTTGAATTTCTCCTGTTTTTAAATCATTTCTGATGTGTTCTATTTTACTGGAGCAGAGAGGAACGTTAACGTTGCTGAGAACCTTATGGGACAGCGATGATGTTCCAGGTATTAGTCAGAGCCCCAGGTTAGGCCAGAACGCATCAAAACGTAAATCATCGCTCTTCTGTTGTTTCGTTGGCTTAAAGCAGGTACATGAACGAGTAGATGAGTGTTACTGAACCAGTTTGGCAGCTTGAACCGTCTGATGAAGACTTCCTATCTCCCTCCTTCCTCTCTGTTCTGTAGCTTTAGCGTTAGCGTTGGTTTTAGTGGCCACTAAAAACACGCCGTTAAACACAGTTTAGAAAGTTCCTAAAAGCATTTTTCCCCTTTAGTGCTGGCACTTTAATCCGCTCTCGGGTTTCACGGGGAACGGCGCTCCCACGCCGCCGAGGCTTCTTGTAAAAAAAAAAAAAAAAAACAGCGAAGAAGGAGCAGGAAAGAGCGATCAGATTTATTGTTTTAATCAGAGAAAGAGGTGTTTTCTGTCCCCGAGTCTGGATCCACGACCTCTGACCTGTGTCAGACCTGCAGGACGCCGCGTCCTGGTTAATCTCTGCCGTCGCGCGTTGACGCGATTGTTGGTAGATTCTCAGACGCGTTTCATCACTTTATGACATCGATAGAGAATAAGACAGAGGCAGCAAAGACTGTTGAATTCTAAATCAGCAATAAAATCTGATTTCTGAAGGTGACAATACATCATCAGTAGAAAAAAGCCAAAAAATATGTTTTTATTATCATGTGAAACGCTGCTCTAGTTAAGTTAAAGCGCAAAAAGCAAACATGTTTTATTCATACTGACTCATCATATTTATATGTATGTGAATGAAAATTAGAAAAAGTAAAGTAATAAAACAGTTAAAAGTGAAATTGCAGCAACTGCTCTAGCCACGCCCCCTTTTTCTATTTTAATTCACAAATTAAATTGGGTTTTTAACTATAAATGAACAACAAACTTTTGTTCGTTTAGTCAAATTATTAAAGGGAAAATCTGCATTTATGCTGATGATGGTATAATTTGACTTATCGTCATATTTATACAAACGCATAAAGTTAGTAAAGTTTTTCTATTTTAATTCACAATTTAAATGAAGTTTATAAAGATAAATTCCCCCAAAATTTCCATCACACATCCTCAAAACCATATTTCTTTTAACGAGTCCACATCGCTCCACATGTTTTTTGACTTCAGTTTGTTCTTTTCTTCCTCTCGTTTTATGTTTGTTTTGCCTCCACTGAAAGAACTTTTTACGTGATTATGATGGGTTTTAAAATCCTCCAGATGTCTGAATTCTGGTGTTTTTTCTGTTTGTTTGCTGGATCCCAGACGGTCTGACCGGGTCCAGCCTAAAACCGGGTCAGATCCAGCGGTTCTTCTCTCTCCTGCTTCCACACTCTCGTAAAAAATCGTTTTTATTTGCATTTTTTTCCCCATCATTTACAGTCGTGTGGGTGCAGCAGGCGTTTGAAAGGCAGAGGAAGGAGTAAAAAACTGAAAAAAAAACGTCTTTCTCTCGTCTTTGGGGGACGAGACGAGAGTTCAAGGGAGTTCAGGCTTTCCAAAAGGTCAAAGGTCAGGTTCAGAGGGGACAGAGGTGAGCTGTTTGGAGTTTTAAGGACTTATTTTTATCTAGTGTTTGAGACACTGGTGAAGTGTCAGGAGGAGTCACTTCAAACCAGTGGTTCTCAAATAGTGAGGCTCCATCAGGGAGCGATAGACCTCAGGGAACATGCTGTTTTATTTATTTATGGAGATTTTTTTTTTCAAAGAATAAAGTGCAGTTACACCTCCACTACATTAGGGGGCAGCAGAGTGTGAGCAGGGAGCATACAGCACAGAGTATGAGTATGAAGTCTAAGTCTAAAATGATGGAGGCAAAGAAATTAAAAACATGGTCAAACATGTTTAATTAAGGATTTAATTTTATTTTTAATTTCAGATGCACTTTAGATCTTTTCTGTTAGTTAATAAAGCTATTCTTTGTTGTAAGTTGGTCCATATTTCCATATTTCACAGTGTTATGCAGAGGTACTTAGAACAATTTATAGACAAATGATTCTATTTATAAAAAAAATGAAAGAGAAGACAAAATGAGCTTTTTCTTGGGTTTTTTTGTGTTTTCTCGAAGTGAAAAAATGAAGCCTCTTATACACATACAATTTTTTTCTTTAGATTTTCACCATTCATGCAACAAGCTCCATTCTAGAATATTCCTGTCAAGTTTCATAATAGTTAGAGTGAGGGTGATTTACATTTATTTCAACATGGCAGCTTTAACAGAGCTGAAAAATAATGTTTGAGAATCATTTTAAATTAAAGGCAAAATCAGGTATCGTCCTAGTTTTTCTAACGGTTGTGATTCTTTATATTATTTATACACAATAAGCTGCAATTAATGTCTATTTTGACTTAATCTGTAAATTAGTGAAGCAATTAATACAGATTTAATGATCTAAATGATCAACTGGTGTATTCTTGGGATCTGAGAGTGTGAATTTGGTGCAATTTAATCAGATGGTGGCGCTGTAAACAACCCTATTTGAATGAATAGAAGAATCCTCAGACAGTGAATAAACCTTCACCAAGGTCAATAATCTTCTATACATCATGCACGACCAATATTTGGATATTCCCAAAACTAATAGGACGGTTCTGAGCTGAATCAACATCTGTTGACCAACAGGAGCCACTAGCAGATGATGAGAT
>JAYKQN010000013.1:24205000-24272500 GCA_036785175.1 Eupleurogrammus muticus
TCAGAGTTTAATAATGAACGGGTCGCCGCCGTAACGGATACATGCACCTGCTTTATACATCAGTCAATTACCTAATTACAACCCCTCCCCCAGGGAAAGGTGATACCTGGACCAACCCTCATACCTGTGTGTGTGTGTGTGTGTGTGCGTGTGTGTGTGTGTGTGTGTGTATGTGTGTGTGTGTGTGTGTGTGTGTGTGTGTGTGTGTGCGTGTGTGTGTGTGTGTGTGTGTGTATGTGTGTGTGTGTGTGTGTGCGTGTGTGTGTGCGTGTGTGTGTGCGTGTGTGTGTGTGTGTGTGTGTGTGTGTGCAGTCTTTCTTTCTGAGGCGGATCAGGTGCCCAAGGACACTCATGGGAAATAGTTCCTCGTGAGACGGCTCCAGTTCCCGCACCACGAACTCACGTTCACGGCGCCGTGAGAACGTTATTTATTTTATTTTTTTTTAACGTTTGACGTGTCGAGGAGACGGGGTTTTGTTGATGGGACGACGCTGTTGAATTTTTACATGTAATTTATGTTACAGCAGAGATGATTATCTAGAAATCAAATGATGTTAAAACGTCGTTACGATAAATAAATAGTGGTTTAAAATGAATCAGCTCTAGAAAATTAGAGCTGAAAACTAACGGCTATTTAGGTATTTAATTAATTATTGATAAGTGATGTTTTAGTTATTTCTGTTACATATATCAATTATTTTACTACAAGTCAGTTATGTTGGTTTATAATCTAAAATATTAGATTTACACTATTTATACTATTTTGATAGTTGACTGATCGGTTGATTATTAAAATGATTAATCGTTTAGTCGTTTGGTTCATAAAATGTGATATTGTATAAAAGTCGTGAAGTGGTTGTGATTGGAATTATTATTTAATTCCAGAATATCAACATTTAAAGCAAAATACTTTGGTTCTAGAGACTTTTTAGAGAGACTCCACAGAAAAAACGTCAAGGTGAGACTATGTGTTTTTTATAAACAATTATTCAATTAATGTAATAATTGGCATCTAATCGATTAATCGACTAATCATTGCAGCTATTTTTAAAATCATCAGTTTACTATTACAATACAATGAAGAAACCAGGAAATAATCAGAGAACAGAAGCTGAAACCAGAGAATCTGGACATTTTATCATTAAAAATGACTATCAATTAATCAATTAACAAAATAGTTGATGATTATTGTGACAGTTGGCAACCAATTGATTAATCAACTAATTATTGCAGCTCTATTTATTATATAATTATTGATTTTAGATAAATATCTGATGGCAAATGGACTCAGGTGGATACAGTAAGGCTGCACCTGATCATTACTTTGATATTTGATTAATCTATTGATAATTCAAATGATTAATCGGTCAGTTGATTGGTTCATTAAATGGTGTAAAATGTTGATCAGTGTTTCTAAAGCTGCAGATTGAAGCTAAAATGTCTTTTTTTGTCCACAACCCAAAGATCATCAGTTTACTATTATAGAAGAATAAAGAAACCAGGAAATAACTCTTAAAAAAGACTCAAATCAATTATCATCATAGTTGATGACAGTTAAGACCTAATTGGTTAATCGATTAATCGTTGCAGCTTAAAATTAAAAAGTAGTGTTTTTTTAATTTTAGTTTCCTAATGAATATAAAACATCAAACTACTTGTTCCTGTTTAATTATGAATAATTATCGTAAAGTGTCGTGTTGCTGTTTGTTCAGCATCATTTACTATGGAGCCGTATCACACACAGGCGGAAGAAAAAGTAGATCCTACCCACTGGGATCATTTAGAACAGATCCTGATTAAGACTAATTATACATTTATCCTGAGAATATAGGTTAAATTGTGAGATCTGGTATTGGATGTATTGATATTCAGAAAATCAATCATCATGATCAGTGAAGCTACTGAACACGAGTAAAGAAGAAGTTTGGACGTTACCTTGGACGTTTCTTCAGTTTTTTGGAGGCTGCGACTGTGTTTCTTCATTAACAAAACTTGGATCTTCAAGGTTTTTCCCACTGAAAGAGTCAAAAATAAACTTCTATTAACAAAATGGATCAGCAGCATTATTAGCATCATTAATTAAAAAACACAGATGGATTCAACCAGTTTTCTGAAGTTTTATGTTGAAATACACGATGGAGGCGAGTAAAAACATGGACGGACTCTGAGGCGATCAGGGACACTTCAGCTGTGATTAAGTCAGAGTCTGCGGCCTCTGGAGGTCGTGGGGGGGCATGGTGGGGGGGGGGGGGGGGGGGGTTATGGTGGGGGGGTGAGTGATGAAGCTCTCTCTTCGTAAAGAGGCAGCGAGCAAGGGTTGAACGTTCAGGATCACTAATGTTAGTCTATACATCCTCATCTAGGTTTCCCCCCCGTGACCTCTGACCCCTCCCCCCACCGCTCTCTTCCATCAGCCAAATGCAAGAAAAAAAAAAAAAACACCGCCCCCTCCCCCCCTCAACCCGGTCGACGGCGTTTTACCACGAGGGAAAAATCAATTTCTTATTAAGCTTATTAATAACAGCTACGGTGTAAATATGAGCAGCAGCAGGAGCTGGATGCAGGAGGAGGGCCGGGTCCTGATGGGGGGTCAGGGGGGTCAGGGGGGTCAGGGGGGGCGGGGTCACGCAACATGCTCCTACAAATCAATTTTCACACAGCAGGACTATTAGGTTATTGAGACATGGGACTGGGGGGGGGGGCGTGTCCTTACTGTAAATTACCCAGCATGCCGCAGGCTGCACGGATCCTCACAATCTATTAAAAACGCGGCACACGTCGTTGAAGGGGAATAAATGAACTTAAAGAGATGCCATGTTCCTGTCGTATACGACACAGACACGAGTTCACCTCCAGTGGTGACATCTGCAGCTGGATGGAGTAAAAATAAATATTTAGATTTGTTAAAAAAATGAATGAAGTTTGGTACGCTGCAAAAACTGAAAACTTAACACGGGAAATATCTGGTTTTTGGTACAATTAGTCCAAGTTTAAGTAGAATTATCTTGTTCTACTGGTGGAGAATTTATGTTATTTTATGTTTTTTTCTGATTTGGGTCACATTGGTTTTGTTTTATAACAACAAGACTAATATTTCGTTAAAAAAGAAGATTAAAATCACAAAGAAAATCAAGTGGACTAAGACTTTTCTACCCAACATTGGACTAACTGCATAAAAAAAATAGTTTACAGGAGCTTCGTAAATAGTTCTGGAAAAAAAATCTAGATCTGGTTAAATATTCAGGAAACAAATTATATATAAACATAATAAAAATAAGTCTGATTTAACAATGATTTTCCTGGTGAACTCACATTATATTGAAAATATTCATATATAAATCTATGCTTCAGATATGGAGGATAAATGGAAGAAATGATGATTTGTTTTGTTTTTTTAGATTTAACGGATTAGTTGTTCGGTTCATAAAATGAGATAAAATGTCAAACACTGTTTAAAGATTCAATATAAAATGGTAAAAAGAAGAAATAAAAGACTAAAGACACCAGAACATAATCAGATTTGGGAAATTGGACCCAGAAAGTTCTTCTATAAAAAGTTAATTAACATAATAGATGGCAGTGAATCATTTGTTGCGTGTAGAGACACATATTATAAAAGGTACGAAGAGGTCAAATCAATCACGTCAGTTACGTGTGTGACCTCACTAAGACGAACCCCAGTCAACTCAACGTGTAGAATTAAGATTCCTGCTAAAATAAAAACCTACATTCACTAAATACTAAACACAGTCCACAACAACCAGTTTACTATTATAGAAGAATTAAGAAACCAGGAAATAACCAGAGAACAGAATTAATATATAAATCGATTATAAAAATAGTTGGTGATAAACGGATTAATTGGTAATTATGGTAATAGTTTCCTTGACTAATTGATTACATCATATGTAAATGCTAACTCTACACACATGAAACACACAGTGGGTCATTTTCACTTAATTATTAACTATTAATTTTTTTAGCTGTTATTTATCAGATTGTGGGGAAGTGAATTTATGTAAAAACATAATAAAATATAAAAACCTGAATCTCAACTCAACCCTAATTACAGCAAAACCATAAAGTTATTAAAAACATTAATTATATACTGTAAGTAAAAATGAAACCACAAAATAATCAGATTTGAGAAGTTGAAACCAGAACATTTTTGGTATTTTCTTCTTAAAAAATGACTCAAATGACTCAGTTGCAGTATAGTTCTACTTCATTAACAATCCTATGTAAAATCACAGTAAAAAATTGTGCATTTTAAACCATTGGCCTAAATACACTATGTCAAAACCACACGAAACACACTTTATATTATTACTAATGTAAAAACATAATAAAAAATAAATCCTGAATCTTAATTCAACCCTAATTACAACAAAACCATAAAGTCTAGACACTAGAATTGTTAAAAGAATGATGTTCTTCTTATATGAGCACCAGAGAAACCAGATAATAATCAGACTTGAGAAGTTGAAATCAAAGAATTTAAAATTAGAAGAACTAATACTATTCAATTAATCAATTAATCAATTAAGGATTAGAAGATAAAAAACAAAAGAACCACTAAATACAACAAAAGCGTCGTGTTGTTGTGCCTGGAGCGTCGTCCAGAGACTAAACCTCGGCCTCAGGATTCCAGGCTCGTCGTTCCAAAAGCGAACGGACGTCTCAAACAAATCGAATCAGCGCCGGGTCCTTCCCTCCTTCCTCAGAATAAAAAAGCGAGGGCCCGCGAGGCGACGCGAGAGAAAACGGCGAGCCGGTAGCTGCTAATACAGCTAATGCAGCGACGTCAGGGCCGAGGCGATTAATGAGACGCCGGCGTCGCGCGGCTCAGACGCTCTAATGTCTCCAGAGCCCGGCTTTAATCCATCACCCAGAACCTAACCCAATTACAGCCTGACGCTTCACTACAAACACACACACACACACACACACACTTAGAGGAGAGTGTTTGAGTGTCATCAGACAAAAAAAGACACACACACACACACACACACTGTTACGCTTTTATACACCAGATTTTTAGTATCACGGATGAAGGTTGTTTTTAATCAACGACACAATGTAGAGATTTCGTTGGTCTGTAGTCACTGATTTTCACAATAAAAGTTCTGTTTTTTTTCTTATTTTTTCTATTATTTTAAATCTCTATTGTGTCACTAATGTTTCTGTCTCCCTCTGCTGGTGGTGAACCGGTAATTACACAAACACAGAGGAACAAAATGTGAAAAAAAGGTGAATTCATTGTTTATAGCTTCACAAAAACCCTGTGAAATAATCTCAAACTACTGTTAAACACAGATTAACCTTTTTTTTTGCTAATTTATTAATCAACTTAATCAAAGGTTCAACCTAAACTGACTCCAAATAGTTGTGATTAATCGATTAATCGTTGCAGCTCCACTTTATATATAAAAGACCATTTTTACAAATCAGATTTTGTTTCTTGTGTGTTTTGTATTATTATTTTTCATATTATAAATCATGTCATTACATATTAAGTGAGAGCGGCAACAATTAGTTGATTGATCGATTGGTTGCCAACGGTCATATTAATCACCAATTATTTTGTTAATCGATTAATTGATTTGAGTCATTTTTTAGTAATAAAATGTCCAACTTCTCTGGTTCCAGCTTCTGTTCTCTGATTATTTCCTGGTTTCTTTATTCTTCTATAATAGTAAACTGATGATCTTTGCCTGCAAAAAGACATTTTAGGTTAATTCTTCAGCTTTAGGAACCTGTTTTTAACCAAACAACTAACCGATTAATCATTTCAATACTCATTAATATTTGTCAGTTGCAGCCCTATAATAATTCCCACACTTGTGATGATAAAAACGACACGACTCAACAAAATATTTAGTCATTTTTATACATTTTTAGGTTGTGGACTGTTTATCTGGACGAAAAAAGACATTTAAGGTTGAATCTTTAGCTTTGGGAAAACAGTGACTGACATTTTATGAACCAAACGACTAATCGATTAATCGTTTCAATAATCTATGGATTAATCAACTATCAAAACAGTGTTTAGTTGCATCCCTACTTTTTAAAATAAAATAATAAAGTCTATAACCAAAATCTGTGCCAAAATTGACTCTACAATGTCAAAAACAATAGTGATAAACCACCTTATTCATATACCTTTTCATTTTTACACATTTACAGGGTGTAAAGAAGCGTATTGGACCTTTAAGCTGCGTCTCCCGTTCACAGCGAGGCCTCAGCGAGGCTCATGTTAATGAACCCTGATCACCAGGGTTAAGTAACTTAATGTGTTCCTGTTGTCGTCCCCGTGCAGCCGCTCTATCTCTTGTTATGATCGTAATCGTAGCGCGATGCTACGCTAGCGTCCCCCGGGTCCATCAGTGCTGCGTTTTTCAGCCGACGAGGCCCGGGCCTCTGCATCTTTTATGAGCCCCCCCCCCGTGCAACATTTATGATTCACCCTGAAGGCTTTAAAACAATACTCCACCGCTGTTTCCCCACCGGGGCCAGGCTAACATCTGGAACGCGCCGTGTGCACCGGGAACGTCTGGATGCCATGAAAGGATCTAATGTATATCAGGACCAAAGGAACCGTACTGAAAGACTCAGTCTGAGTTCTGTGTGTCATTACTGTATTTAACACACACATAAGGAACCTAACTATAGGGGAGGGTTTATATACACACATAGATATATACACATAGATATATACACACAGATATATACACATAGATATACACACACATAGATATATAACACAGAGATATATACACACATAGATATATACACATAGATATATACACATAGATATATACACATAGATATATACACATAGATATACACACACATAGATATATACACATAGATATACACACACATAGATATATACACATAGATATACACACACATAGATATATACACATAGATATACACACACATAGATATATACACATAGATATATACACATAGATATACACACACATAGATATATACACATAGATATACACACACATAGATATATAACACAGAGATATATACACACATAGATATATACACACATAGATATATACACACATAGATATATACACACACACACATAGATAGACACACACACACATAGATAGACACACACACACACATAGATAGACACACACACACACACAGATATATATACACACAAAGATATATACACACACAGATATATACACATATTGGTTGTGTTTTATTTAAGTATTGATTACAAAGTACTAACATTTTTTAATCATCATGGTAAAACACACGGATAAAACAAGCACACAAGTGTGTGTATTTAAAAATAGAGCGGGGTAATGTCATCAATCAAACCATCAAAGTCCTCATCCTCTGTTTCTGATTCCAACAGCAGCTAAATCTCCATCAAACATGTCAGCTTCACTTTCTTCACCATCAGAGTCACTTTCCTCTAAATGATGCGTTATAATCCGCTGGAAGTTGCTGCGCTACCGTAGTCCTGGTCTGGATGGAGAAATGGCACCGAAACAAAAGCACCAAGATGGAAATGTTTAATTTTCATTTCTTCTGCTGCTTTACTGCTTTTAGTCGAATGGTGACCATAGGAACGCTTCTCCCACTCGTTCTTTGCTCTGTGATCCACTGATCCAGTCTTTGCTCTGTGATCCACTGATCCAGTCTCTGCTCTGTGATCCACTGATCCTGTCTATTCTCTGTGATCCACTGATCCGGTCTTTTCTCTGTGATCAACTGATCCGGTCTTTGCTCTGTGATCCACTGATCCGGTCTTTGCTCTGTGATCCACTGATCCGGTCTCTGCTCTGTGATCCACTGATCCGGTCTCTGCTCTGTGATCCACTGATTCGGTCTCTGCTCTGTGATCCACTGATCCGGTCTCTGCTCTGTGATCCACTGATCCGGTCTCTGCTCTGTGATCCACTGATCCGGTCTCTGCTCTGTGATCCACTGATCCAGTCTCTGCTCTGTGATCCACTGATCCAGTCTCTGCTCTGTGATCCACTGATCCAGTCTCTGCTCTGCGATCCACTGATCCAGTCTCTGCTCTGCGATCCACTGATCCAGTCTCTGCTCTGCGATCCACTGATCCAGTCTTTGCTCTGCGATCCACTGATCCAGTCTTTGCTCTGCGATCCACTGATCCAGTCTTTGCTCTGTGATCCACTGATCCAGTCTCTGCTCTGTGATCCACTGATCCAGTCTCTGCTCTGTGATCCACTGATCCAGTCTTTCCTCCAACTCGTACCACCTGTCTTATGTCTTAAACTCAGCTGTGTAGCTGATTTCCTTCAGTTTAAACTGTGCTTTATCACCATTTTCAGGTTGTTAAAACAACGATGTTCTGCATAACGCACATCCCCGTTATTTTATCTACAATCCATGCCCACACTTCCCCTACATACAGACATAGGGAGCACCAACATTTAGAAGACTTTAATGTGCACTTATAGTCAGGTAAATACGGTAGAATACAAAAATACAGAGGCCTTTCCTGCCCCCCCGTCCGTCCGTCATGTCACATGCAGAGTAACAGCTCTGTCAATCCAGAGGATCTATGTGCTGGCTTCCTCTAAATCAGGTGGATTGACTCCTTAAGAGTTACTGGAGCAGCCTGCTTCCATTAGCCACTCCCAACGGCAAATTAACTTAAATGTACCCGCTCAATAAAGTTCAAGACAATCATTTGCATGTCAATGTCCTCCCTCCTTCGCTTTCTCTCTTTCTCTCGAGGCCTTTTTCTTTTTCCCAAACACATGAGCTGACTCCTGCAGAAACAACAACGCTGGGATTCCAATTAGCCAGAGAGCTAATTGGAAAGAGGAATTGGTTCACAGTTGGGGGAGAAATGTTGCAGCGTGGTGTTGAAATAACCGGAAAAAAAACAGGCAAACGGGAAACGATTTTTTACTGGAAACAGACCATTTTAGAGTTTCAGTTTCTGAAAAAAGTTCTATTAGTGAAACTTTCTAATTTAATTGTTTGTTAGTTATTCTGCAAACTAAAGTGTGTTTATATTCTTATTTATTATACTACTACTACTCTACTGGGATTTGTCTCATGTTGGAAAACTGATAATTAATCACGTTCCTGCTGTTTAATCTATCGATTATTCATCATTTTTATCATTTAACATTAAATTTATCAAGTTTTCTACTTCAAGCAATCTGTGTGGAGATGGTATTATATATAATATAGGGGCAACATATATTATAAGTATGATATTAGGGTAAAATTTTCAGATCAAGATTAATCAGTTAGTTGTTCAATTGAAGCTAAAATGTCTTTTTTTGTCCACAACCCAAAGATCATCAGTTTACTGTTATAGAAGAATACAGAAACATACACTTATACACTGAGTCCTGGTGGCTGTTTAACCCCCAGAGGAGCAAATAAATAAATAAATAATGAATAAATAAATAAAACAGCACTTAGAGACAGAGAAATGCTGAGTCAGCAGAAACTGGAAATAGACGAGTCATGACAAGCAGCTCATTAACATAACGTGAATAAAATTAATGTGTTTTATCCTTAACAGGAGAAATTAGAGTAACTATATATATCCATATAATATATATTTATATGTGTGTATTCCTTCATCCTAATATTTATATTAGGATATTTTACAATTTTAGGACAGAAACACATTATTTTACAGGATGTTTGTGTTTATTTTGAGAACCGATTAATCGATTTAAGTATTTTTTTTAAAGAAGAAAATGTCCAGATTCTCTGTTCCAGCTTCTGTTCTCTGATTATTTCCTGGTTTCTTTATTCTTCTATAATAGTAAACTGATGATCTTTGGGTTGTGGACAAAAAAAGACGTTTAATGAACCAAACAACTAATCGATTAATCGATTAATCGTTGCAGCTTTACTCATTACAGGTTAGAAAGTTTGATGTTAAAGAGTCTTAATCATGATCTGTCTGTTAAAATATGATCAAAAACTAAATATTGAGCAGATAAAAAGTAGTAAAAGGCAACAATTGGTTGATTAATCAATTAGTTGCAAACTATCATATTAATATATTCTGTATTGAGAACCAATTCATGGAATTTGGACATTTTACAGAAGAAAATGTCCAAATTCCAATTCAAACCTGATAATTTTATAACTGATTGATAGATTGGAGACATTTTCTTCTTAAAAAATGACTCAAATCAATTATTCAGTTATCTAAATCGTTGGCCAATAATCGATTAATCGTTGCAGCTCCACTCAAGTTTAATGTTATAGAGTCAATGATTTTTTAAGTATGAGATTTGCATCATATGAGCTGCAACAATTAGTTGATTAATCAATTAGTTGCAAACTATCACATTTATTTTGAGACCAATTAACCAATTAAAAAAGAAATGTTCTTCTTTAAAAATCCATTATTCAGTTATCAAAGTACCTGGCGATTAATCGATTAATCGCTGCAGCTCCTCTTTGTGAGGGTCAGTGTGATTGGAGGCAGATTCTCATCCTGACAGGAGTCAGGAGGTTTTTTTACCTGATACAGCAGAAGTCAGAGGAGCAATGAACGGACGCCGTTCTTTATCTATTTGTGTATCAGGGTGTCGGACAGAGGGACTGAAGCTGGTCACGACGACTGCGACTCTTCCTGACTCCTCCTGACTCCCCCTGACTCCTCCTGACTCCTCCTGGTTTCCTCCTGACTCCTCCTGACTCCTCCTGACTCCTCCTGACTCCTCCTGACTCCTCCTGACTCCTCGTTTCCTCCTCGGGCGTCTTCGGCATCGGATGTCGTCCTCCCAGAGACGAATAAGTCAGGCCAACGCGTCTAAAGCCTCTGAGGAGAAGCTCGCCGCAACGCTCAAGTGCTATAAGTGCCCGGGAGTCGTCTTACAAGAAACACTTATTGCATTTTGTATTGAGCATGATGTTATGAAAAATTAATACAGGGGATGATGTGTCTCCTCCTGTGTGTGTGTGTGTGTGTGTGTGTGTGTGTGTGTGTGTGTGTGAATTCTCAGCGTCCGTCCAAACGCGTATAAACACACACACACACACACACATGCCAGCCTTTATTTTTCCGTAATAAAGCCCTGTCACACAGTTAAAAAGGTTAATTTCATCCTCACACACACTCACACACACACACACACACACACACACACACGTTTCTCATTCTTTTGGATTTCGTGTTTTTTTTGGTGGATTTCGCGTCATTTCTCCGTTCGCTGTGACGTTTGCTGCCGCTTCTCCTGCTTTTTGTGTTTGCTGCGTTCGGGTTCTTTATTCCCTCAGGGTGAAGTGCTCATATCGACTCTGCTATTGGCAAAACAATAGTGATAAAACTACCTTAAAGTAAAGCGATATGTGTACAGAAAACAGCTGAATACGACACACTCAACATTTACACCAGGCTATATATATATATATATATATATATATATATATATATATAGCTTCACATTTCCTCTTTCTTTCGTCTTATACAATAGTGAATTGATGATTTTAAGCTGCAGCGATTAGTTGATTAATCGATTAGTTCAGTACATGCATTTCAACTTGTATTTTAAAAAATGATTATCCATGGAAACATGAAATATGGGAAATGGTTCATAAACAAGTCTTAAACAATTATTAAATAAATTCAATTCAAAAATATTAAATAATGAATGCAACGATACCTCCTACATTATTTGAGGGAAATGTCCAGATTCTCTGGTTCAGCTTCTGTTCTCTGATTATTTCCTGGTTTCTCTATAATAGTAAACTAATAACTTTAAATAGAACCGTAATGATTAGTTGATTAATCAAATAGTTGCCAACACTAAATGGTAAAAATGGATGATAAACAAGACTGAAACAGTTCATGGAGAAACCAAATGCAGAAATATAAAATTAGAGATGCAACGATTAGTCAATTAATCAATAGTTTGCCATCTAGTTCATTAATTGACGTCTTTTATAAGAATCGACTGGTTTCATATTTTCATATTTAAGAAACTGGAACTAGAAAATTTGAACATTTTCCTCTTAAAAATGACTCAAATCGATTAATCGAATATTAAAGTTGTTAGTGATTAATCGATTAATCATTGCCACTATGTATTATGTACTGTATTATTGTCTATTATGTTATTATTACACATCACCAACTATTTTCATAACCAATTAATTCATTTTTTATTAGAAAATGTCCAAATTCTCTGGTTCCACATTCTCTTCTCTGATTATTTTCTGTTTTTTAATTTTATGAATCAAACAACTAATCGATTAATTGATTAACAATAAAGTCTACACCCAAAATCTGTGCTAATACTGAGTCCACAGTGACTGACATGTAGAGAAAAGCCTGAATAAAACACTGATGTGTTCGTGTGAACCTGTCAGCAGATCATGTTCTTTGCCTTTTTGTTGAATAACTCAGTGTTTGAACTCGTTGCTGTTAGTTCAGTCTTCTTCTCCGCTTCCAACTTTATGTCATTTCATTTCATTTTGGAAAACGAACGCCGCCAACCTTCCGTTAAATGCTGGATTATTTCTTGAGTGGATCAAAGGGAAAACAATTCCACCCAGAAAACAATGTTCTCCGTCATTTTCCCCCGAATTTAAGTTTCCGAATCGGAGCTTTCGCCGTTAAACAGGACGGGATTAAACGTCTGATTAAGGGAAGAACATTCGCTGCTTGAATCAGAGCTTTAATCCCTTTAAAAAGTCGCCCGTGTGTTCACGTTAAGCCTTTTCCCAGTTTCACGTGGAAACACAAACGACCAGATTGGTTTTCCAGGACGTGGGCGTACCTCGGGATGTCGTCCCCGCTGGCGTCGCCGTGATCGCTGTGGCTGCAGCTTGGAGACGATTCAGGAAGCGATCGGAGCTGGAGGAGAAAAAGGAGAAAAGGTCACGATGAGGTTTGCAGAAACAGATTCAGATGGAATGAGACGTTTTGTTTCTATGACGGAGCTCCTCGTCTGGACGTTGATGGATGGACGGTGAACTCCTGACCCGGGGAAAACGTAACGGGAAAAGTCAGAGGTCACGATATTGAGTTAACAAGCTGCCGCGGCGTTGTTTAACACTGGATGTGACACACACACACACACACACACACACACACACACACACTTATGAAAACGTTTCATTCAATGGGAAAAATTCACACATAAAAACTAGACAGAACATGTAAAAAAAATTGGACAAAACAATTGATGGATATAATTCAAATATAATAATAAGAAGAGCTGCACCGATTGGTTGGTTGATTAATCGATCAGTCAATTAGAGGTAACTCAATGATTATCTATTTAGTAATCTGACTTTATAGTAAAAATGGACATATGTGTTTAAGGCAATAAACAGTGAACACAAATATTCTAAAAGAGCCGCAACGATTATTCAGTTAATCATTTACTCATCAAATATTAGATTGTTTTTCTTTAGCTTTGAGAAACACTCATTAAATATTTCACCATTTTACACCAAAATGAACCAATCGATTAATCAACTAATCGTTGCAGCTTTACTCATGACAGGTTAGAAAGTTTGTTTTTTTATAGAGTCAATGATAATTTATGAACATATTAGCAATAATTAAATTCCATATTAGCTGAATTAAGCTGAATCATATTGAGCATTATCTCATTCAGATTTTACCTGTAATTCACCTGAATCAAAAGAACAAACTCAGGTTAACGCGAGGTAACATGCTTTTTTAATTATTATTTTTTTTTACTGTCCTAGAATAAAGTGCAGTTGCACCTCCACTCCATTAGGGGGCAGCAGAGTGTTCACAGGGAGCATACAGCACAGAGTATGAGTATGAAGTGTAGACACCAAGTGACACCATGAAAACATATTTAACAGGGATGAGAAGACAGGCGGAGAGAGACGGAGATAAAGAGACAAACGAAAGTCTCCCAAAGCTAAGACGAGGAAATATGACGAAGCGTCTGTAGCGCTTGGTTCACTGTGAAAGACCGGTGTGTTACTGAGTCTGAAATGTTGGAGACAAAGACATTAAAGACATTACACCACAATCACTGATAAGACCATTTATGTAGTTTTATTTTTAGTATCATATGGTTTGACATGGTCAGTCAGAAAATGTTTTATTAAGGAGTTAATTTTATTTTTATCTCGTTCTTCTTTTTCTTTCTCTGAGCTGCAGCGAGGCGCTGACCCGGAGCTGCAGCCGTGAACCCGGGTTTAGATCAGTGGGATTTTCTCATCTTTTCCCCCGGAGCTAAAGGCAATGAAAACGCGACATGTCAAACACACATAAACTAAACGCCGGGATAAGTCAGCGCGAGGCTCCGCCCCCTTCTTAATTTCTAGTTCTTGTTTTGGAGAAAAATGGCCCGAAAACGGCTGCAGGCGACGCGCCGGATTCTCAGGGAAGAAAAAACGTCCGGATCCTCGATGATCCTAACGACCTCCTCACGTCCTCCTCCATCCGCCGCTGACCCCTCCCCTCACCGCCATCCCAGGGCCGGCTCGCCGTTACTTCCGCCACAGCGGAGACGGGAAAACACACACCCCTCTGCCCACTGCCCCACACACACACACACACACACACACACACACTCACACACCCCCAGGCCGGGCCCGATAGGTCCTCTGCGTGTAAACCTCGGCGTCTCCTCCCCACCTCGCCGTGGCGTTTCCTGCCTCTGGGGCCCGGGACACGGACAGCGAGCCGCCCGCCGCCGCCCGGCGCCGTGACGATGAGGTGTCGGGGCAGCAGAAAGGTAGGCGAGGGTCACGCAGAGTTTGAGCCGATCTCCGGAGACCGGAGTCGGAGCGCTGCGAGGCACGGAGGCCGGGGCCGAGGCCGGGCAGCGGGAACGCCGCGTGACTCCACGCCAACCACGCCGGGAACAAACAGGACGCCGAGGCCGTTATAACGAGGTCACAGATTAATTACCTCGCTGCGTGCATCATATCCAGCTGTCAATTTACACACATTACATGTCTGCGGGGGCGGCCTTTCAAAATAAAGCGCTCCCTAAGCAATACAGAAAAAAAAAAAAATATATATATATATATATATATATATATAGAGAGAGAGAGAGAGAGAGAGACACACGCACACACACACACACCTAAGTTAAAGATTTTTTGAGAATTGTTAGTCAATTATTCGATTAATCACCAACTGATATATATTAGATATATCTCCAACTGTTTTGATAATAAATAGGAGGAATTGTCAGCTTTTTTTACAAGAAAATGTCCAAATTCTCTGGTTCCAGCTTCTAAAAACTGAAATGTTCACTTCAATTCAACGGGGCTGCAATGATTGTTCGATTAATCGATTAATCGCCAACTAACGTGTTATTCGGCAATCAGTATTCAGATAAACGATTAATTGGTTTATGTAATTTTTTAATATAAAATGTCCAAATTCTCTGGTTCTAGCTTCTCTTCTTTGATTATCTGTTTTTTTTTCTTGTCTTCTATAATAGTAAACTTATTATTTTTAATAGAGCTGCAACGATTAGTTGATTAATCGATTGGTTGCCAACTGTCACACTAATCATCAACTACTTTGATTAATCAATTCTCATTCATTTTTTATTCTAAAATGTCCAGATTCTCTGGTTCAGCTTCTGTTCTCTGATTATTTCCTGGTTTCTTTATTCTTCTATAATAGTAAACTGATGATCTTAAATAGAGCTGCAACGATTAGTTGATTAATCGATTAATCGATTAATCGCCAACTATGACGTCACATAGGAAGCAAAACTGGACAGAAAATGTGAAAAATCACATTGAGAGATATAAGAATTAGAGATGCAGCAATTAATCGATTAGACGATTAGATGCCAATCATTAAATAATTGATTAATTGTTCATGATAAAACTATAGTCTCCACCCAAATCTGCTGAAGGGTATTTCAAGTAGTTTCAGTTTTTTAGAGTCTCACAGGTCTAAAAAGTGACTTTAAATCTTGATATTCTGGTATTAAATAATAATTCCAATCATGACCACTTCATAACTTCTTTACAATATCAAGGAAAAAGTGAGAGCAATTTTTCTTTTTATATTTTTATAATGCAGAGTCTGAAAATTCCTCCACACGGACGTTTCTGTTTGATAAAAGTGTATTTTTCTGTTTTTCTCCCGGAGTGAACCTACGCAGGGAGAACATATTGTCTTCTCTTCTATTGATTTCACATCTCTGCTCACTCAGGCCTCTCAAGGCCGCCGGTAAAATGAAAATGTCTTTCTTCCCATCTCCATCTTTAATTGATGGCGGGTTCGGCTCTTATCCGCAAACACTCACTTCCCCGCTCTTCACTCCTTCGTATTAAGTGTGTGTGAATGTGTGTGTGAATGTGTGTGAATGTGCCCGTTGCTGGTTTATCCTCCATGTGATGCGGTGGCGGCTTTAAGAGCTTATGGATCAAAAGGAGGATGTGCGTTGGGAGCAAAACAAGACATTAGAAGCTCTTTATTAGCTAATTGCACAGACAATGGGCTTGAAGCTGCTCTATAAAACAATATCGTGACAAAGGCGACGCCCCATTTGCATTAATTAAGCAGAGGGTGGTGATCTGATCAATAGAGTGTTCCTGATAAACCGAGGTTAGAGCCTATTCTCAGAGATAAGAGCACCATATGAATGTGGAAGGTACAAGTGGGGCATTAGTTTCATATAATGCAAACAGATGCAAAGCTAAAGTGGGTGTGAGATAAAAAGCTTTTATGTGTGTGTGTGTGTGTGTGTGTGTGTGTGTCTTGTGTTAGCGATCCAGCTGCAGCCGACGCTGTCGTCAATTATCGCTTTTTTTCTTCTGCTTTGAAATGTCGGAGAAATTCCGGTGCAGCAGGAATCTACAGAGACGACTTTGGTGAATCCACGGATCCATCAGCAGATTTAATTTGTAGTTAAAATGCATTGAACTTTCTTTATAAAGTAAATTATCAATTAATCATGTCACTAATTGATAGATTAATCAAACTAGTCAGTCAGTTGCAGCCCTAATACTTTACTATTTAAACTAAACCTCCTCCTCCAACCTCCTGTAGTAAAATGATTGATGAATGGAGGATAATAGAACTAATTACGTTGTTATAAGTTGTTTTTGAACCGTTATTGAAGTGAGACAAATCCAATTAGAGCTATAACGAGAAAGGTCGTCAAAGCTGCAGCTTTATAGTATTAAACATGAATCAGCTGATGATATTTAGCCAAGGTGTCTTCATCATATGCAACATTAGGTTGATTCATCATGACGACATTATTAAATAAATCACTTTCAGCTCCACCTGTGACCATCGTTAAGGCTCCTGATCTCTACATGAAACTGATGATTCTTAAGTCGATAATCTTCGTCCTAAAGGAATCGCAGACGTCGTCGAGGTGTCAAACACGTACGTGACCTCCGTAAACGTTTCACCCGGGTGCCGGGCTGTGATTGGCCGATCCAATCAAAGCATTTGAAGTAGCACCTGTCAATCAATCAATCCCTCGTTAGCGGCCCGTCCAGCTAACGGCGTGTGGACGGACGTGTAGCCGCCGTGTCGCCCAGGGAGCTCAGCACACGCGTGTGAGGCGTAAACGGCGTGGCGACGCCCGGCGGCGGCGGACCCGTCCACACATGCCCAAGACCCCCCACGACACGACGGCTTTTTACTGCCGGAATTTACTGGATCCGCTGGAATGCAGAATGCAGGAATCACGTGAACATCGTCGCCTCGTCTCAGGGTCTGTTTCTGCTTTAATGAATTCTAACTCGTCTGAATAAAAGGTCTCAGGTCCAGACGCGGTGCACGCTGGGGGGCTCCCACCACACACCTCTGGACCAATGTGTCAGGATTTTGGCAACAGAATGAAATCAGGTCACCTAAGTTGTTAATAAACAGTTATCATCAAGGCCCAACGTGTGTGTGTGTGTGTGTGTGTGTGTGATGTTTTACAGTGTGAGCGCTGCCCGCGGCCGCGGCTGCAGTAATGATTTACTAAATGTCAAATGAACAGTAGTTGGGGAGGAAACACCACGCAGGCGTGTTGGCTGGAAGCTCTTTAGCATTTCACGCCCTGATTGTGAGACGGCTCCTTCGGTCAGCGGCGTGTCCTGGGAATTACTGCCCTAGGATCACACACACACACACACACACACACACACACACACACACACACACACACACACACACACACACACACAAACTCATATGGACACACAGCTGCTAACAAACCATCAAACAAACAAACAAACAAACATAAACACTCTAAAAAGGGACAGAAGAAGATGAAAATGAAAATGTAAGAACTTCTTTATGCGTTTTTTTTTAAACGCTAACATCGCACCTAGCTACGATGTTTTCATTTCATGCCAGAGTAAAGAACAACAACAGCTAGCTGCTGTTTTCTTGAGTTTATTTATGCTGCTTCAACAAAGTGTTGCTTTGCTGCAATAAGTTTGTGATCACCTGAATGTTAATTGTAAAAGATGATTCAAGAGAGAGCATAATGTAACATAAGCATAATGTAACCTGATGTAACATAAGCATAATGTAACCTAATGTAACATAGGGGTAACGTAACCTAATGTAACATAGGCGTAATGTAACCTAATGTAACATAGGGGTAACGTAACCTAATGTAACAAAGATGTAATGTAACCCAATGTAACAAAGATGTAATGTAACCTAATGTAACATAAGCGTAATGTAACCTAATGTAACATAAGCGTAATGTAACCTAATGTAACATAGGTGTAATGTAGCCTAATGTAACAAAGATGTAATGTAACCCAATGTAACAAAGATGTAATGTAACCTAATGTAACATAAGCGTAATGTAACCTAATGTAACATAAGCGTAATGTAACCTAATGTAACATAGGTGTAATGTGGCCTAATGTAACATAAGCGTAATGTAACCTAATGTAACATAAGCGTAATGTAACCTAATGTAACATAGGTGTAATGTAGCCTAATGTAACATAGGGGTAATGTAACCTAATGTAACATAAGCGTAATGTAACCTAATGTAACAAAGATGTAACGGAACCTAATGTAACATAGTCATAGTGTAACCTAATGTAACAAAGATGTAACGTAACCTAATGTAACATAGGCGTAACGTAAATGTATCATAAGCATATTGTGAGTATACCATAACATAATGTAACATTAGTGTAATGTCAATTTAATGTAAATGTGACAATGTAACTTATCATGTGTAACATCAGGTACATTACATGTTGCTTATGTTACGTGTCACGTTACGCTTCATTCATGTTGCAGATTACGTTACACATTGATTAGGTTACAGGTCACTTACATTATCAGTTATCAGTCAATCACATAAAGCATCGCTTAAGTTCCATTTCGCTTATGTAACATGTTAGTTATGTAACATTGCTTACTGGCTTGTCACTCATGTTACGCATTGATTAAGTTACTGGTCACATGAATTGCTTACGTTACACGTTGCTTAAGTTATGGGTCACAGGGGTTACGTTATGTATCACTTATGATATTAGTTGCTTACATTACATGTTACTTATCTTACTTATCACTTACTTTACATTTACATTACTTATGTTACACATTCATTAAATTACTGGTCACTAGTTACACATGGCTTACGTTACATTTCACTTACGTAACACATCAGTTATGTTACTCCCATCACGTCGCTTACGAAATCCCTTATTTAAGTTTCTCGTCACTCACGTCTGAACCAGAGTTTCTACACATGCACCTGGTGAAATTCAGTATCTAATTTCAAAGTTTCACCACCAACAACAACTGCAAAAAAAAATAGAGAAACTAGCACAACTTTCCGTGAGCGTTTCCGTCTGATGGCGGCCTCTGACTAGCCCCTCCCCCCTCCTCCATTATCGCCACCAAAACGCTGAACTCTGACAGCTTCCGAGCAGAATGGAGCACGAGCCATCTGCACAATAATAGCTTTTATGAGTTTCTTTGAGCGTCCCCGGGTCTCCAGGGTGGGCATCGCAGCCGGCGGCGTCCTGATGCGGGCTGAGAGGTTGCCATGTCTGCCGTCTAACCCCCCCACTTTCAGCCTCCTCTCCCGGGTCCACAGAGACCGGGGAAGAGATGCTGCGGCGTCCCGGTTCCTGATCGCCGCCTCTCCTCCTCGCTTCTCCCTGCATTTGCACTCTGTCCCGGCGCCATCATTTATTCATTCAGCCCTTTTTTGCTGGTGTTGTTTTTCCCCTTCCAGCACTTTGATTTCTTTTTCCCCCGATTTTTGTGAGGAAAAAAGGACCCAGATGGCACCGATGGTGATTCCTTCGTACACGCACACACGCGAAGAGGCAGTCACACCACATCTCTGAGCATTAATGCTCCACTTGTTCTTCCCCCCTGACGGGTGTTTGTTGACCACCAGGCTATGAATAGTCCTGGGATCTGTTGACCAGTCCAATCTGCCAACAGAGACTTTATGCAAATGTAGGTCATCATGCTTGGCACATGCAATCGGTGTGACGAAGGGGGAGAGGTGTGTGTGTGTGTGTGTGTGTGTGTGTGTGTGTGTGTGTGTGTGTGTGTGTGTGTGTGTGTGTGTGTGTGTGTGTTAGTCCGGGGTCTGTCTTGAAGTGACAGTGGCTCCTGTTGTCCCTAATGAGGCCGACCGTCCTTTCTTTACCTCGACGTACACACACATGCACAGAGAAAGACGTCACGTCGGCAGCAAGCGATGCATCTGACAGCTTGTTTTTAAGGAGGGGGGGGGGGGGGGATTAACATCCCAATTAAGCAAAGAATAGATTTAAATTAAATGAAAACTTGCTTATTCCGTCATGTGATTAGGATATTTAGGTGACACTTTATGCTAACTACTATCTATAAATGGTTAATTAAACCTGATTGACGGTTATTTTACTCTTTGTATTGTTCCATTTTAATTTTATGTTTATGTAAAGAGGGAAAAAAACAGTCATCAAATAACAGATTACTAAAGTATGTGAGTAAAATCACAAGCTAATTTGAAATAAACTAAACTAATTCTGATTGAACTTTGGGAATAAACCATGAACTTTATTATAAAAATATAAAAGCAAAGATAGAAAAGAAGTCAACCATGAATTATTTTAAAAATAGATTAAATAAATAGGTCTTATATGCTTAAAGACTTACTACATAATATTTATTAACCAATTGCAAATAGTAAGACATTTTAGGTTCAATCTTCAGCTTTGAGAAACACTGATCAACATTTTACACCATTTAATGAACCAAACGACTAATCTATTAATCATGTCAACCATCATATTGGTCTTTAGCTGAAGATCTAATTAATGAAAAAGCAGCATTTTACTGATCAGAGCTGGAGGAAGTGGCACTAGTTTCAGCTTTATGAGGTTGAATCTGGGATTTGTGAGAGTTTTATTTATTTCACCTCAATATCTCAGATATTTATTAAAAACCATGTGACAACCATAATCGACAGGTTGATCAGTGATCGATTGGCCTGGTCTTAAGAACGTTTCCATTGATAAAACAGCAGTTTTCTCTGTAAACTCTGAACCCACCAGAGTCTCAGGCTGAATCACAGGCGTCAAGTTGGAACCTGCAGCTCGGCCGAGAAACCGGAGACGGGACGGAGCCGGTCCTTCAGTCGTTTCCACGGCGACTCGACACCTCCAGACCACAGGAGCAGATCCGTGAAGTTTCTCCTTTTTAAAAGTCAAACATCTTGTCATCGCCCCAGGGGGCCGCCGCTGCTGATTGGTCGATGTCAGCGGGTTGACGGCCGCCTCCCTCCGCCCGTTCCCCGCGGCGACGCAGCGGGGTCAGAGTACGGCTGTTGTTGTCACGGCGACACCGTCCGTGATTGACAGGTGCGTCTACGGTTTCAGGTTTGATTGACACTAAACGGATCAACTTTAAAAAATAGTTTTTGTATCAATTTAAAGCAGAAAATCTGCCAATTTTTACTTAATACATCACTTTAGTTTATTATATTATATTAATAGTATTTATTATGATCGATCAGTGCATCTAAAGTTTTCACTCGATTTGTCTGATTTGTCTGGTCTGACGCTCACATCGATCAGATGAGCAGGTTTGCGCTTTGAAAAATATATAGTTTTCTCATTTTTATCAATTTAAAGCAAAAATCATGTAAATTTTCACTTAAACTTGACACTTTTCCTGTGTTCATTATTATACTCTGAGCCTATTCATTTATTTGTTGTCACGGCAACACTGTCAATGATTGATTGACACTAAATCGATCAGATGAATAGGTTAGCACTTACTTTAGTATAGAATTTTTTAATCAATTAAAAGCATAAATCACTTAAAATTTCCATTTTTGACATTTTTCCTGGGTTTATTATTTGTATAATTATTTTATTTAAAGTTATTGTTATCTGTCTAATGAGATATATTTGTACTGCAGCTTGTTTAACTCATTAAAACTAACGAGCCTCTCCTCTGATTGGCTGATTATAATGGCTTTCTGGTTTCTTTATTCTTCTATAACAGTAAACTGATGATCTTTGGATTGTGGACAAAAAAAGACATTTTAGCTTCAATCTGCAGCTTTAGAAACACTGATCAACACTTTATACCACCTAATGAACCAAACACTAACTGATTCAGTAATCAATACACTAATCAACTCCCAGAATAATTGCAGCTCTCCATTAAATCAGATTACTTCATTCTCTTCATCATTTTCCTTCTTCCTGTTGGCAAAACGTATGAATTCAACTTCTTTACAGACGACACTCCGCTCTATCCAATAAAGCACAACTGCAATGATAAGTCAATTAATCAATTAGCTTCCAACTATCACATGAATCATTAACTGTTTTAATTATCAGTTAATCAAGTTAAAGTCAAAGTTACTGATAAATGTCCAGATTCTCTGGTTCCAGCTTCTGTTCTCTGATTATTTCCTGGTTTCTTTATTCTTCTATAATAGTAAACTGATGATCTTTGGGTTGTGGACAAAAAAAGACATTTTAGCTTCAATCTTCACTATTTCATGAACCAAACAACTAATCAACTAATCATTACAGTAAATTCTAGATTAGTAGACTCAGAATAGTTGTTAGTTAGACATAGACATATCATTAGGGGTTATGGTAACTAATCGTCTCATTGAAACTAACGAGCCTCTCCTCTGATTGGCTGATTGTAATGGCTGTGATTGGGGTGGTGACTGTGTAGCTGTGATGTCACAACTTCCCAGAAGTCCCTTCAGCAGCTGGTTTTGAGGCTCAGTTACAGACCGTCAGTTCCTCGGTGGACTGATTGATTTGTAGCGTGAACAATATTTATAGGAAATCTTATAATCTGCTTTTTCTTCTCCACGTTGATGATTTTCTCTATAACATCACAGCTGGTTTAGATTGAATCAACACTCGTAAAACAGAAGCTCGCTGTCCCCACACGGAGGAACAGTAGTTTTATTATATTTGACGGGACACTTGTGTATTTTCACAGCGAACCCGTGATGTCGTTTCATTTCTGTCTAAAGCAAATATCTGTGATTGAATTTTCCCTCAGAATTCCTTCAATGTGCCGGTGTTTATTTTAACTGAATGTGTTTGTGGACTGGAGGAAGTGTGATTATACGGCAGCCGGCCCCTGCAGAAGCGGGGGGGAAACCCTGCAGCAGCAGGAGGAGGAAGAGGAGGCGATGAAAGAGGCGATGACCGTGAGTCCAGGATCCTTGACGCAGCAGGACACAGAATTTATGTTTTCATGCGTTCTGACAAGGACCTGGCATAAATAGTTTATGCAGGACTATTATTCTCTGTATGTAAACCGACCACTTTCTGTATCGCCGCGCTGGAGGTCATGAAACAGCAGGTCATAAATTTTTATGGAAAAATTTCCTCAGGCATAAAAAGAGCGAAACTGAGCAGTGGTGAGCAGGAAGCAGCTGCTGCTGAACACGTCCATCCACGCGTCTGATTACTGGAAACCTGCAGCGGTTAGTTGATCAATCGATCGGTCGCCAACTCTTAGCTTAATGTCCAAATCCTCTGGTTCCAGCTCCTCAAATCTGATTATCGTCCGGTTGCTTTATTCTGCTATAATAGTAAACTGATCTTAAATAGAGCTGCAACGATTAGTTGATTAATCGATTAGTTGCCAACTATGTCCTCACATAGGAAGCAACACTGGACAGAAAATGTGAAAAATCACTTAAATTCTCATTGATACGATGCCGTTATAACGAGGTCACAAATTAATTATCTCGCTTTGTGGAGCTGTCCATTTACACACATCACATGTCTGTAGTAGCGTCCCTTCAAAATAAAGCGTTTCCCAGGTAATACAGAAAACCTGAGCATGATTAATCAAATAATAAATCAGTTGCCAGCTGGTCCATTAATGTCCAGCTGTTCTGATAATCAATAGGATGAAATGTCAGCTGTTTTAAAAGGAAATCAGTTTCCAAGTTCTCAAAATTGAAATTATTGACATTTTCCTCCTTCTTTACTCTTCTATAGTAGTTAACTGATGATTATGAATAGAGCTGCTCAATCGATTATTTGTCAACTATTACAATAATCACCAACTATTCAATTAATCGATTTGAGTCATTTTTAATGATAAAACGTCCAAATTCTCTGGTTCCAGCTTCTGTTCTCTGATTATTTCCTGGTTTCTTTATTCTTCTATAATAGTAAACTTATTATTTTGAATAGAGCTGCAACGATTAGTTGATTAATCAATTAATCGCCAACTATGACGTCACATAGGAAGCAAAACTGGACAGAAAATGTGAAAAATCATCAGATCTTTGGGTTGTGGACAAAAAAAGACATTTTAGGTTTTAAACACTGACGTTTTCCAAAACTAATCTGAAATATTGAGGATACACAAGTACTCTAATAGGGTATAAATGGCGTTTCAGGGCGTGTATGTGTACATGCATTTATTATACATTATATGATCAGCGTGTGTGTGTGTGTGTGTGTGTGTGTGTGTGAGGCTCCAACACTTGTTCATTACTTCTCTTTTGTCACCTCCTGCTTATCTTGCTGTGGCAGCAGGTGCTGCTGGGTAAGACAACACCTCCACGGGTCGGGCTGCTATCCTAAACAACTGTGGTATAGTAACATAACCACTGTCCATGTAACGAGTGTGTGTGTGTGTGTGTGTGTGAGTGTGTGTGTGAGTGTGTTTGGGGGGCTGGGGGGTTAGATTTCACCCTGATAGCAGGGGCAGCCGTGGAGGAGGGCCAAACATATGTTCCGAGGGCCAGGAACAAAAGCACTGACACGTTAGCCTTTTCACGGAGATGACCTTTCCGCCGCTCGCCGTCCCGGCGTTCCTCTCGCTTCCCGCCGCTGTCCTTTCGTGTGCCAGCTCGCCCCGCGGGCCCGGCTCGGGCCGAGCGCTAGAATTCCTCCTCGTCTCCCCAAATCTCCCTTGACTAAATGTCAGGATCGCATATTCCCCGGATCACACCGAGGGCTTCAATTAGCAGCGCCGCTCTAGAGGAGAGTCACGGTCACGTCTGTCTGTCCACAGCATCCGTACATCCACTTTATGAACAATCAACTACCTAATACGACCTTAACTAGTCCAGACCAACAAGATCATCAGATTACTGTTACAGAAGAATAAAGAAACCAGGAAATAATCACAGAACAGAAGCTGGAACCATTTTAGAATTAAAAAATGACTTAACCTAATTCACTGATTCCCAAAATAGATGATGATTAATGTGACAGTACCAACTAATCGATTAATCGACTAATCATTAAAATGTGCAAATTCCATTTTTAATTGAATCTAATCACAGGGCAAACACCCATGGATGGATCCACATCCATAAATATCCTCTTTGACTTTTAATCCAGATTCATCAACATTATTCATTTCATTTCCTTTCTAATTGATTAATCAACTAATCGTAGAGATTACTGGTTTCTTCTTTAACCATGTGCTGTATTTCAAGCTTCTTATGTTATGTACTGAACTAAATCTGCAGCATCATGCTGAAACACGTCGTGGATTCCATGCACGTTACTGCAGACGGATGTTCTAACAGAATCTTCTCGCTGCCTGCTGCAGCATTATACCATAGCTGCTGAGGAGGCTCTGGGCGTATACGTTGCTCTGATGTGAACAAGAGGCCTTTGTTTGTTTCCCCGTCTTCCAGAACTGTTCACTTCAACAAACCGTGGAAAGTTTCCCGATTGTTCTCGGGGCCCGGGAGGCGACTCCGTTGTCCGAGGCCTGATGTTAATTAGGGAACAATGATTTAATGAATTCACGCTCCCCTGAACAGCCGACGCCATTCTCAGCGGCGTCGCATCGGCGTCTCGGCTTCAAAAAAAAGAAAAAAAAACACAGGAAACATTCACACTGCGGCGGCTACACATAACACCAGGGACACAAAGAATCTCCATTGTTCCCGGGGTTCCTATAAATATCTAGAGGTTATGCTAATAGATATGGGACATAGCAGGGTGATTAGTGTGTGTGTGTGTGTGTGTGTGTGGGAGAGTGTGTGAAGGCACATCACATCACACTGTCAAGACAGGCCTCCCTCGCCCCGCCGTGCACTAGATCCTGGCACTTCATCCCCACTTCCTCCGTGAGCGCACGCCGTGGACTGGTTCTGAACTGGTTCCCCTCCACTGGAGGCTAGCCCGGGACCAGACCCCGCGTCGCCTCTAATTAGGGGAGGCGCCCGGGCGCGGGGCATAACGAGCTGATGAATAATTAGAATTGGAGCAAAATTGTGCAGCCGGGGTGGCAAATCTGGAGGGACAAGTGCTGAAAACAAGGCAAGCGGCATTAAGTCCGCAGTCAGTCAAATCTGTGAAGTTGGCCGGCGGCGTTAACACTAGGCCTGTGTGAAGAGGAATGAAGCTCCAGCGCTGGTGGCCGGCCAACGCCACCCCCCCAACCCCCAACCCCCCAGGGCCGATTAACGGGAACAAATAAGACGCGGCGGTGGTGATAAATGAATCCATAAATTGCCAGCGCCGAATATTAATTCCTCGCCGCGCCGAGGAAGGTTTTGATGAGGGGAGGAACGCCGATGTCTGAGAGATGATTGACGGACGTGATCGGCCCCTAGTGATGTTCTCACTTCCAGGAGGAACGAGCGAACGCCTCGGACAAACGGTTCCAGAGAAGGCGACGTGATGGTTTAAGTTCTGTATGAAACATGTGACTGTGGTGGAAAAATCATGCAAAGTGGACAGAAGGCACTTTATGTAGATGTGATACGGTAAAAGAATCCATGAAACACGGAGCTGAGGAGGAGGAACAAACGGTTTGAAATTAAAACAGACACACGTCAGCTCTAAAAACTTCTATCGTTTACTGAAAATTCCATTTTTTTGTTTAATATATGTTGTTGTGATGGAAAAAGTGATGTGAAAATGTTTTATTTTATATGTTTGTGAGTGTATTCCTGTAGAAAGTGTGTGTTCCTGTAGAAAGTGTGTGTTCCTGTAGAAAGTGTGTGTTCCTGTAGAAAGTGTGTGTTCCTGTAGTAAGTGTGTGTTCCTGTAGAAAGTGTGTGTTCCTGTAGAAAGTGTGTGTTCCTGTAGAAAGTGTGTGTTCCTGTAGAAAGTGTGTGTTCCTGTAGAAAGTGTGTGTTCCTGTAGAAAGTGTGTGTTCCTGTAGAAAGTGTGTGTTCCTGTAGAAAGTGTGTGTTCCTGTAGAGAGTGTGTGTTCCTGTAGAGAGTGTGTGTTCCTGTAGAAAGTGTGTGTTCCTGTAGAGAGTGTGTGTTCCTGTAGAAAGTGTGTGTTCCTGTAGAAAGTGTGTGTTCCTGTAGAGAGTGTGTGTTCCTGTAGAGAGTGTGTGTTCCTGTAGAAAGTGTGTGTTCCTGTAGAGAGTGTGTGTTCCTGTAGTAAGTGTGTGTTCCTGTAGAAAGTGTGTGTTCCTGCAGAAAGTGTGAGTTTTTATTTTTATAAAATATATTTAGTGGCATAGACACAAAGAAATGCTTCAGCTAGAACTCGAACACGGGTCTGCTGCTTATGAGGCAAGAACACTACCCCCTACACCACCACATGGATCCATGTCTATAAATATCCCCTTTGACTTTTTAATCACCTTCATGCAAACTTTTTGTATTTATTCTTATTTCTAAATGATTAATCAACAAATCATTGCACACTTTAAACCTTACTATAATTTTATATTCAAATCCATTAATTGATTAATTGGTGATTAAAGTGATAGTTGGACACTAATCGATAAATCATTGCGGCTTGATAATCTACTATCTAAGCTTAACACATAATGTATGATAAGTCCATATAGTGTCTAACAAATAGTAGATAGTGTGTCCTAAAAACATATATATTATATGAATATAATATTAGAAAAAGATTTATGATTTACATCTCTTAATGTGCTTGCATTGAGTTGTGAATGTAATTCATAGTGAGTACTTGCATTATTCTGCTGTTCTTATATATTAATTGAATTATCTTAAACCAAACAGCAAACACCTAAATGCTAAATATACATTTTTCATGCTGTAAAGATTAAACCGTTAAATCTGTAAACTCAGGAGGTAATTTTAACGTGAAGGTGTGATTCTCTAAAAGTGGAACGCTGAGTCACCGCTGGTAAACTGAGGCGACGCTACACGAAGCTCTGACTGACGGTTCAGGTCACGCAGCCCCCCTCATTAGCATGCACGGGGTCGGGGGGCGGGGCGCTGCCGGAGGGGAGGGGGGCCAAGGGGGGGGGGGGGGGGGGGGGGTGACGAGGGGAGAATCCAAGGTCTGTGGCCCCCTGTGAAGAAGAATCCCCGACAGCAAACATGGCCGCCGCGGCGTTAATTAGCGCTGCCCCCCCCCCCCTCGCCAAGGTTGTCCGCCCCCCCGGGTGGTTTAACACGCCGCTGCTCTTTCCTCTGCCAGCTGGGCCACTTTTTCAGACGTGTGACTTTCACCTCCTCCACCTAGCGGCCTGAACGCTGACGGATTTATTGGACAAATTTAACGTATAAGAATCTGTGTAAAAACAGGATCACAGCGACGATGGCGAAGGGTCACTAGGCTGTTGTTTTATTTTTTTGGTAAAAACTTCATTCTCTGAGCGTTGGACATCAGTTGATCCAAAGAGTGAGAGAATATTATCATGTTTGACGTTCTTTAAAAAAAGACGCCCAGTGAAAACATCTGTGTTCTGTTGAATTATTCAACAGGCGAACTGGGAATTTTAGCTTTTTAAGTCTGAGGAGTTTTAAGTGCAAACACACACACACACACACACACACACACACACAAACACACACACACACACACACACACACATACACACACACACGTATTGGATAAAACAGGGGCTGCAATTAGGGCCGACACTAACGACTATTCTGTTAATTATTACATTTATTATTAAAGCACAACCCAAAGATCATCAGTTTACTATAATCTATAATAAAGAAATAATCAGAGAACAGAAGCTGGAACCAGAGAATTTGGATGTTTTAGAATTAAAAAAATGACTCAAATCTATTAAGAAAATAACTGGTGATTATGTGATAGTTCATCACTAATCAATTAATTAATTACTGCAGCTGTAATGAAGATAACTTATACTTATCATATAATATATAATAAGACAATAGGCTGTAATTTACAGCTATTTATGTCCATTGTTGTATAATATATGACAATATTATCCAGCAAAAACTGTTATAGTGGTAAGTTGTAATATTTTTACTTATATTTTTTAGTTTTTTATGTTCTTGCATTAACTTTTGTTGATAAGTTTAAAGTGTGTACCTGCATCATTCTGCTGTTATATTATATATTATAATATTAATCGACTCATCTTTGCAGCTCTAACTATGTCAAAGTGGAAAAAAATAACATCAGGTCATAAAAAACGACACCAGACATTTAAAAGATTAATACATCATCCAACAAAAATGAATTATTAACCTAATGAGACAATAAATATGTTCAGAAGGGTTGTAACCAGAACAGTGACAGGTCAGATCTCTGCTGTTATAGGAGAATCCTGACGCTGTGGAGGAACTGAGGTGTCACCACGCCGTGTTTCAGGGTCAGACCGGGGACAGCGTTCAGGAAACCCACATTTCTCTCTGTGAACGCAGCGTTTTCCTCTTTGCAGCTAATCATCGCTGTTTCTGCGTTTCCCCAGCCGCTCCTCCCTCGCCTAAAAGGATTTTCTTTCCCCTCAATTTCCCAAAGCGTTCACATAAGGCTGTCCTGGTTTTTATATATATATCATCGTCGCCAAATACCCATTCCGCGCTGATATCTGAAAACATGTGGTTAAAATAATAAGCGTTGTGCAGTGGAAGCAGAAAAACGAGACAAATCATGCAACGATAAACACGACTTTTCCCCTTTTTCTCCGATCTTCCAACTCATTTGAACTTAATGCTGCATTCGTCATTGTGATAAGCATCAGCGTGCGGCCGCTGTGCGAGCAGAGGCAGGCCGATAGGTTGGGCTCGTTAGGGCTCGTTAGGGCTCGTTAGGGCCACCTATTACAACATGTAGGAGACTTCTTATTAGAAACGAGCCTCGCAGCCCGTGGCTTTTTTCTTCTTTCCTTCCAAAAAGGAGTTTTTGTTCCGCTGGGTTTTTCCGTGCAGCGTCATATCATTAGGCCGCCGAGAGGAGGAGCGTCTCACGCCGCCGTAGCTCCCCGGCCCCTTCTGCCGCTTCCATTAGCGTCCTCATGTCACATTTCATGTGCAGCGGGAGGGAAAACGCGTCGGATGTGGGCTGAAGGGGGAAAAAGCCGAGCCCTGGGCGACGCAGCAGCGGAGACTCGTGGCTTTAATGGTGATGAGTAGTGATCACAGACTCTGGTCATTAGACTAATAAGACTGTATTTAAATTAGCCAGGATGGCTTTTTGCTTTTCCTTTTTTTAATCCTGCTCTTCCTCCATCCTCGTCCTTCCTGCTATTTTCGTGGTCATGCACTGAAAAACACGTCTGCATGTTTCCATCTTCGCTCCGTTTCTCCTTCGTGGAACGACTTAATTAAACGAGGCCTCAGCCTAATTAATAATTATTTCCCTGCTGTCAAGCGGAAGAATATGTTTTTGTTCCCCCATGTTTAACATCAGGAGGATATGGAAGCTACGATTTGGACTAATTATCTGTTTTAAAGCTATTTACGAGTTTCCTGTTTCAATTTATGGTGAATATGTCGTATGTGAAGTAAACTTTATTATTAAACAGATGAAGTGATGATGCCTCAAATAACACAACAGACAATGAGGTTAATGCTCTTTATGTCTTTTTATGAATATAATCAATGGTTTATTTTATCAAATACTGATTATCAGCGATGGGAGAAGTACTCAGATCAGAAAAACTACAGTACAGACAGTACTGCAGGAAGTTTTCAGCACCAAAATGTAAAGTATTAAAGTTGTAGTACATGACTGATTATTATAATTATTATACTGTATATTTGTGACATCACTAAGTTCTGGTTCACAAATATGTGTTTTTTAGTACTCGAGTAAAGTAGTGGTGGAAAGTAAGTATATTTACTAAAGTACTTTCATGTGAAAGTATTCAATAGTATTCTGTATATTTCACTACAAAATGTAAAAGTACTCATTATACAGACTATACACATACTTTTACTTATGGTATTTCATATTTTTGCAGTACATGAGTAAATGTACTTCATCACCACCTCTGCTGTAGGATAACATGCAGTACTGGGAAGTAACTAAGTACTTTTACTCAAATACTGCAAATACTTTCTCATTTACCCAAAGTTTCTCACCCTACTAATTAAACACGAGTACTATAATAATACAACAGTACTTTGACTTTTGACATTGATAAATAAAACATTAAAATACTCTCATGTATTTAGTGGTTAAAACAAGTATTTGATGTATAGTATACTACAAATATACAAGAAGTACTTTTACTTCTTATACTTAAAACGCATTTTCTTGAGTTTTTCTTTTTATACTTTTACTACAGTAAAGTACCTGAGTACTTTGTCCTGCTTGTAGCATCACATGTAAAGTACCCAACCCTACGTCCAGTACTATAGTATAAGTACTCATTACTCTCCTCTACTGCATCAACATGTTTATTTCCCTCTGATCAGACCCAGTCTGATCTTTTTCAGCTTTCAGCTCCTGTTAAAGTCTCTGAATGTCAGACGCGTTGCTGCAGGTTCGTAAAGGTCCGGATCCTGGACCACGTGATCCATGTGGACCATGTGATCCACGTGGCTGGTCCGGTGGGGGGGGGCGGCGAGGACCACGGCGGCCATGTTCTCGCTCCATTTCAGACTGAAAATCCCTTTTAGCTTTTTATATCTTTATATTGTTTATTGGGCGGAACGCTGCAGGCGCTGGTGTGATTTCACAGGCTGACAGTGACCCTGTGTGTGTGTGTGTGTGTGTGTGTGTGTGTGTGTGTGTGTGTGTGTGTGTGTGTGTGTGTGTGTGCGCGTGTGTGTGTGTGACCTTGCGGGGCTGCTCTGCCCAGCGGGGTGTGTGTGTGTGTGTGTGTGTGTGTGTGTGGGGGGGGGCAGCGGGGAAGGGGAAGCGTGGGGTCGCGACCCCTGGCGGTTCCACGTGTTGGCCGAGGACGCTAACGCGGCCTGACGAGGTTTCTATTGGAAACATATTCTCCGGGCCCTCGCCGCTACCCCCCCCCCCCTCCTCCTGTGTTCCCCCCTCTGACCCGTCGGAGGCCGAGCAGCGATCGCTGACCTTTTCCCTGACACCGGATTGTTCCGCCCAGCACCATCGGATCAGTGTTTACGCACCCCAGGCCGAGCCCTGGGGGGGGCTGCCTACACCGCAGCACACACACACACACACACACACACACACACACTGTCTCTCCTCCCCTTCGTTGTGTGTGAGTCCTTTGTTTTGTGTAAATTGCTGTTATGCAAGGCCGGCCCAGGAGAGTGTGGAGAAACGTCTGAGTGCATGAACCACAGAAAGCCTCTTTGTGTGGGGGAATCCTCGTAGATCCACGTCCTGACACATGCTCCGGGTTCCGTGTGCCGGGCCTCGCCTCATATTAGGACCAGATACGGCGTCTACGACCCAGAATGCATTTCATTGTTCCAGCCACACACACACACACACACACACACACATGTCCCCAAAAAAATAAAAGAGAAAAGCCTCAAGTTTTCTTTTGTTTGTTTGTCAGAAAAGCTCCTAATGTTGAGGAGGATCTCCATCGTGTGTGTGTGTGTGTGTGTGTGTGTGTGTGTGTGTGTGTGTGTGTGTGTGTGTGATCTCCCATCTGGATCGTGTAAATCAGCCCGTCCCTGACAGATTTACGCAGCGTCCAGCTTGTGTTTCTCGCGGCTCCAGAGGCAGGAAAATGTAAACTTTTTGAAACCGTTCATCACAGACGAAAAACTACGATCAGAGAAACGCGATTTTTAGGGTGAGACAACGTGAGTTTCCTGAGTTCTGGGTTCGAGTCATTTCTGCAGGAAACAATGAAGGAATCACGTACTTCATGTACTTGTACTTTACTTGAGTATTATCATAAAATTATTAATAATATATTTTATTCATAATTTACTCAAATTTAATTGAATTAGCTTCACATTAATAAATAAAACATTAAAATACTCAAGTATTAAGTGAATAAATAAGAAGTATAACAGACAGACAGATATATATAATAAGTACTTTGCTACTTTAAAGTATCTGAGTACTTCATTCACCTCATAGTGAAGAATAAAGAATCGTTGGAAATACTTGGTACAACTGTACTTTATGTGCTGGACGTGAGTAAAATACAACTGTGTGTGTGTGTGTGTGTGTGTGTGTGTGTGTGTTGAACAGCAGCAACAGGGGAGCTGACATCTAACATGGAGGTTAAGTGACAGACCTTCTAGACCCTCAAGACCTTCTAGACTCTCCAGACCTTCTAGACCCTCCAGACCTTCTAGACTCTTCAGACCTTCTAGACCCTCTAGACCTTCTAGACCTTCTAGACCTTCTAGACCTTCTAGACCTTCTAGACAGATGTTTCCAAAGACCGTTTTCACTGACCACTACTGTTCAATTATGATCTGGATCCAGGACCACAGACCAGGACCTGAGAGGAACCCAGAATCCATCTGCTGTGGTGTTATAGAAAGGTTTTAAAAAAACTGTTTTTCTGCAAACTGGAGACATTTAAAGACCTGGTCTTCTGATCTGAACTGGTCCAGATTCAGCAGCGTTTTCAGTTCTTATTAAAAAAAGACGCAAATCAATTAAGAAAATAACCAGTGATTAATGTGATAGTTGATCACTTATCAATTAATCATTGCACTTTCTTCTGAAAAATGACTCAAATCCATTAATCTATTTTAATTATAGAATATCCTGGTCATGTGATCTCAGAAATTATATGTCCTTTCAAAATAAAAGCCCCAATTATACACTTAACTGTAAAAACAGAATTTACATCACAGCTTTTTAGAAAAACTAAGTTAAAGCATCTGTGGAAACACTGAAATAGAGTTAATGTGCAGCTGTGGTTTAACATGTGTAAGTGTGAGGTAAAAAATCCTCATTTTACTCCATAAACAACCAATAAACTGATAAAATAAAAGTATTTCCTGCTCCTCTCCTGAACTCCTGTTTCCTCACACAGACTCAGAGAAAAGTTAAACCGTCACGTTTTCCTTCCTCAGGTTGATTCCTCAGCTGCTGCAGCAGCTGAATCTACAACAGCTGAATAAACCATGTGCAATAAATGGTCGTGATCGGCCAATCAGAGGCCAGGACTGGCCCTGACCGCCACGTTAACGTATACGGTATAATCATGTGGTACATGTGTGTGTTTTACTCTTTACTCTGATACTTTAACTACATTTTCTCTGACAGAACTTCATTATTTTATGTTATTAGTTATCACAGGCCTTTAATGTGTAGACACTATGAGGTAGACCTGAGTAATCTAATTATATCAATATATCATCAATACAATAAGAAAAGTGTTTGATTTATTATCACTATCACCCAAAGTTTGGCTCAACTAATCAACTTTAATGTTCACTAGTCATTAAGAGTAGATAATTAAAATGATCAATAATCATTGTTATCAACTAATAAGAAATATTTTATATCAGTATATGTTCTAGATATTTTACGCTCCTCTACATTTATGAATAAAAGTAGGTTATTAAACATAAAATGGACCAAGTTATTGTTTTTTTTTAGCGTTAATATGTTTAAATCATATAGTTTCACTTTTTTGTATAATTATAAATATTATAATTATTTATTTTTTAGGTATTTTCAGTTTATCTCTGTATTAGCTGTTGAATGAATAGCAAAAAAAGTGATAAAAAATGTTCTTGTATTGATATTGTATATTAATTGGATAAAATCTTCAGTCGAATCCTAGTAAAGTGAATAAAGACACACTCCACTTCACCACCTGGACAGGTAGGAGGTTATGATGTCATCACAGGGTATGACATCATCGGACCAAGACAGCGATGAGACGACAAATCAGCGAGAGAATTAAGACGAGACTGTTTTACCTACAAAAGGTAAAAATATGCAAGAGTTGATACACACACACACACACACACACACACACACACACACAATAGCACATCCATATAGAGAACAACACACACACACACACACACACACACACTAACACAATAACAAAAATCCAGCAGCAATAGTGGCAGCGTAGATTGGTGAAAGCATTACATCGTGTATTGATGAACTCCCTGTGCACACACACACACACACACACACACACACAGACACACACACACACACCCCACCCCTTCTTGAGGCACTTTAGACAATGAAGACAACAGTCTCTGAGCAGCAACCTTGGCCTGAAAAGAGAGTGTGTGTGTGTTTGGGTATATATGTGTGTGTGTGTGTGTGTATGTGTGTGTGTGTGTGTGTGTGTGTGTGTGTGTGTCTAAAAAACCAAACCCCAAAATGCATGTCCACATCGCTTGAGTGAAGAGAAACCAGAAGAATATCTGTCAATATTTTCTGTGCTCTGTCATCGTCTAGTTTTTTTCCTCCATTGATTGACACCTGGCTCCAGACCCACTCAGCCTCTTAAAATACCAGGCCCGGCTTCAGGTTTCAGGCCCCGGCCTCGGGCCCCGCTATTGTCTGGTGTGGGAGCTCTGGCTCCATTAGAGCCCTCAGCCCATTCAGCCCGACCAGGGCTCCGCGGGGCGGGGGCGGGGCTTAGTGGGGGGCGGGGGGGGCGCGTCGCCGTGACAGCAGCGCGGCGGTTCTGGACAGGTACAAGGCGCCTTGGCCCTTCGCTTCTTCCCGACGCCGCCCTCGGCGTTCGGTTCCGCTCGTCACGGCGGCGAGATCAAAGCTGCAGCAACGACGGGACCTATCACTCTGACTCAAAAACACAGACTCACGTTACAGATCCACCACATGAAAGACTGGACAGATGCTGCAGGACCAGCAACGACAGGGGGGGGCAACGACGGGGGGGGGCAACACCACGTTCACTGGGGGGGGCAATAAACTGAACATTTAGAGAATGATTTCTGCAGGGGACATGAAAATAAACCCTCCTCCACCATCATTATGTGACTCTTCAACCTGACACCACTTCAGCTCTCAACTACTGAAGTGGAACTTTCATTAGTATCTGATTAATACACAGCGTTAATGTGAAAGGTTTTAAATACAAAAAAAGAGTGTTCAGTGTTTTATTCACTATGTTCAGTGTTTTATTAACTATGTTCAGTGTTTTATTCACTATGTTCAGTGTTTTATTCACTATGTTCAGAGTTTTATTCACTATGTTCAGTGTTTTATTCACTATGTTCAGTGTTTTATTCACTATGTTCAGAGTTTTATTCACTATGTTCAGTGTTTTATTCACTGTGTTCAGTGTTTATTCACTAAGTTCAGTGTTTTATTAACTATGTTCAGTGTTTTAATCATTATGTTCAGTGTTTTATTTACTATGTTCAGTGTTTTAGTCACTATGTTCAGTGTTTTATTCACTATGTTCAGTGTTGTGTTGACTATGTTCAGTGTTTTATTCACTATGTTCAGAGTTTTATTCACTATGTTCAGAGTTTTATTCACTATGTTCAGTTTTATTCACTATGTTCAGTGTTTTATTCACTATGTTCAGAGTTTTATTCACTATGTTCAGTGTTTTATTCACTATGTTCAGTGTTTTATTCACTATGTTCAGAGTTTTATTCACTATGTTCAGTGTTTTATTCACTATGTTCAGTTTTATTCACTATGTTCAGTGTTTTATTCACTATGTTCAGTGTTTTATTCACTATGTTCAGTTTTATTCACTATGTTCAGTGTTTTATTCACTATGTTCAGTGTTTTATTCACTATGTTTAGTGTTTTATTCACTATGTTCAGTGTTTTATTCACTATGTTCAGTGTTTTATTCACTATGTTCAGAGTTTTATTCACTATGTTCAGAGTTTTATTCACTATGTTCAGTGTGTGTTTCACTATGTTCAGTATTTTATTCACTATGTTCAGAGTTTTATTCACTATGTTCAGTGTTTTATTCACTATGTTCAGTGTGTGTTTTACTATGTTCAGAGCTTTATTGACTATGTTCAGAGTTTTATTCACTATGTTCAGTGTTTTATTCACTATGTTCAGTTTTATTCACTATGTTCAGTGTTTTATTCACTATGTTCAGTGTTTTATTCACTATGTTCAGTGTTTTATTCACTATGTTCAGTGTTTTATTCACTATGTTCAGTGTTTTGTTGACTATGTTCAGTGTTTTATTCACTATGTTCAGTGTTTTATTCACTATGTTCAGTGTTTTATTCACTATGTTCAGAGTTTTATTCACTATGTTCAGTGTGTGTTTCACTATGTTCAGTGTTTTATTCACTATGTTCAGAGTTTTATTCACTATGTTCAGTGTGTGTTTCACTATGTTCAGTGTTTTATTCACTATGTTGTGTTTTGTTGACTATGTTCAGTGTTTTATTCACTATGTTCAGTATTTTATTCACTATGTTCAGAGTTTTATTCACTATGTTCAGAGTTTTATTCACTATGTTCAGTGTTTTATTCACTGTGTTCAGTGTTTTATTCACTATGTTCAGAGTTTTATTCACTATGTTCAGTGTTTTATTCACTGTGTTCAGTGTTTTATTCAATATGTTCAGTTTTTTTCACTATGTTTTTCACCATATTCACAGTATTTCTCACCATATTCACACTGTGTTTCACCCTGTCCAACCTCAGGCATCAGAACACCACCCGTCCCTCTTGGTGCTGATGCTGTTATTGCCGTTTTTCCTCCTGCTCTCAGCATCAACACCATCCGTCTCAATCAACCATCCGTCCTGCAGGGACCCAGCGTCTCGGGGCTGAGACCTGGACCCGGACCCTGGACCTGGGCCCGGCCACGCGGCCACACATCCTGACTTAATGCCATTTGGAGTAATATCGCTGTGAGCAAACAGCAGTTAACTGCGTTAGGGCTCCGCCGGCATCCGTCATCTTTATCCATCAGCTGCAGGTCTGACGTGGATCTGATTTGCTGCTCTGGAACCTCTTGTCCCCGTCTCTGTGATGTCACACGTGCCCGTTCCTCCCCCCCCCCACCGCTGAGGTGGATTATTTGCGGAGATGAACTTCCTCTTCCTCCCATTACGCAGCTCTGTGTGCCCCCACCATAAAAATAACGCTAATTTTTAAGGAGGCGTCTTCGATCCGTTTCTGTTTTTTTTCCTTCCTCCTCAGCAGGAGGGGGGGGGGCTCCCTCCCCTCTGACACTGACCTCTGACCCCCTTGACCTGCGAGGGCGGCCCGGACAAAGGAGGCCTTTCCCTTTTAATTCCGCCCAGGGAGCGTTATATGGGACCTGACCCGCCGGAACCTCTTAACCCCGCGGACCTCCGGCCTGATGTCCGTGATTTAGGGAAAATTTCATTACGGCTGCTCCGGATGGACGGCTGCCTAACGCGATGTGAAGCCGCAGCGACTCGGCCTGATTAAAACGTCACTTAGCGGAAAAAAACACGACATGTCGAGCTCAGGGGAAGCTGAGCTGAACTGTGTGTGAAATCAACTCGTTTGCTTCTGATAATCGGACACGAACATCAAACTGTTGAATAAATAAAACTACAGATTCAGCTGCAAAATACACACCAATATATATGCTGAAGGAACATACAAACACTTCATTACAAGTAAAATAACTGCATTCCTAACCCTACTTAAGTTACAGAAGTAGTATTATGAGAGTTGATTAACCATTGATTATTATAACAATGAATCGATTAGTTGATTGGTTCATAAAACGTTATAAAGTAGGATCAGTGTTTCTCATAATCCAAAGATCATCAGTTTACTATTATAGAAGAATAAAGAAACCAGGAAATAATCAGAGAACAGAAGCTGGAACCAGAGAATCTGGACATTTTAGAATTAAAAATGACTCAAAACCAATAATCGATTATCAGATTCTCCTCAGATTCAGGAGTGTGTTTTTTTGTGTCTTCCTTCAGCAAACAGCAAACATTCAAACCAGCAGACGCTGAACATAAAACTGTGTGTGTGTGTGTGTGTGTGTGTGTCACTGATAAAAACCCTCAGACAAACAAGGGGAACAATCAGATAAAATAGTTTGCGTCTGCCCTCGTGTCTTCGGGGCAGATGCAGAGATGTCTGCTGCTTTAAGGTGGACTGACCCTCATTCTTCTGCCTCTATTCTCTCTGTTTATCTCAGCTTGTTGACCCCCCCCCCCCTCGGTTTGTTCGTCCTCTGCAGGCGTCAGCGGGGCGGTCTGAGGTTTGAGGGATGCCCATAAATCAGCTCCACTATCAGCCAGTGACACATTCAACATCCAGGCAAAGTTTAATGGCGAGCTGTAAAGGTTTATGGCTGCAGCGTTCTGTGTTGTGGAGTGTCTCCGCTGGGGGCCTATCAGCGCCTCCTTATCATCCCACTGTGTCACACACACAGCGGACGCAGACGCAACCTGGAACCTGCCGCTTTATATCAGCTGTGGATATTCAGGCCTGGCCGTACCGTCGTATCGTTGCAGGGTCAAAGGTCGCTGATAAAGGACGGGAGAAGGTGTGAAAACAGAGACACGTGTTTGTTCTGAGAAGAAGGTGGAGAATAAAATAAGCCCAAACTCCCACTTGGTCAACACTGTAATCTGATAAGGACGGAGCAGACAATGTGGAGTGGTGTCTACAAGAGAAAAAGACATCCACTACAGACACGTTGGATTTGATGCATTTACCCACCAGAAAAGATGAAAACCGAGACAGAAAAAGTGTTTCTACTTCTAATCTCTACAACAAAAAACAGCTAAAATCACAGTATTACAAATTAAACCAGACATTACTATTGATATCAAAATCCAAAACGTTGGACGTCATAGATCATAGAAGTTTACTTTATTGAAACTATTTTATTATTGCTGCTGGTGCTGTCTGGTGACAGGAAACAAACAAAGGTGGAAAAAATAGAATTAGAAAAAAATAGATTAAATATTAAATGTTTTTGTGATTTGTCAACACAAAAGTTTGTCTTGTTTGTTTTATCTTGTCATGTTATGTCATGTTACATTATGTCATGGCATATTGTATGATGTCATGTCGTACTATGTCATGTTATATCATGTTGAGTTATGTCATGTTACATTATATCATATCATGTCATATCGTATCATGATATGTCATGTTATTATATGTCATGTTATATCATGATATGTTATGTCATGTTACATTATATCATGTTATACTGTATCATGTTATGTCATGTCATGTTAAAACAATGTTATGTTATGTTATATTATATCATATCATGTTATCTTCTATCGTATCATGATATGTTATGTCATGATAAAATATAGCATGTCATGATATGTCATGTTATAATATAGCATGTCATGATATGTCATGTTATAATATAGCATGTCATGATATGTCATGTTATAATATAGCATGTCATATGTCATGATAAAATATAGCATGTCATGATATGTCATGTTATAATATAGCATGTCATATGTCATGATAAAATATAGCATGTCATGATATGTCATGTTATAATATAGCATGTCATGATATGTCATGTTATAATATAGCATGTCATGATATGTCATGTTATAATATAGTATGTCATGATATGTCATGTAAAATATAGCATGTCATGATATGTCATGTTATAATATAGCATGTCATGATATGTCATGTTATAATATAGCATGTCATGATATGTCATGTTATATCATATCATGATATGTTATGTCATGTCATGATATGGCATGTTATATAACAGCATGTCATGCAACAGTAGATCCTATCGTGTTATATCATGCCATCAACCAACCAAACTCCTGAAATGAAAAAAAAAATCTTTAATGCTTTTAGATCAAATCTATTAAACTATATTTTCATTTATTCTGTAAAAAAAACACAACTGACGCTCCAATAGAATTAATAAATCCAGCTGTCAATCAAGGTGAGTAATGGACATAAATTAAACATGTGTTTAAACGGTTTAAAGACAAACTGGGTTTCAGGTGGATTTCAAGCTGCAAACATTACACAACCTCTGGCTGGGGGGTAACTGGACGACACCGAGAACAAACAGCAGCTTTTTCCACTCATCAAATCAAACAACAAACGCTCCTTTATCTTTTTACTCCATGAGAGTTGCAGCTTTTCCACAGATAAGACGCTGACAGGACGGCTCCGCTGCCATTAACACCGAATGTGACGGAATCAGCATGTGATGCTGTGGACGAGCACAGAACGAAATGTGGTTTAAAAATACAAAAAAACATTCTCTGTGATTATGTTGAACAGAAACAGGAGACTAAGTGTTACAGACGGAGTCTTCCCCTAAATCACAACAAATATCCTCATTCATCACATGACGTGACGCAGCAGCAGGAAAAACAGCAGCTTGATTCACAGAAAACACGAAAACCTAAAAAAACACGGTTCATCAGACAAGAGAAACCACAAACACACAGAGCTGATTCCAACTGGAGGAAAGTGCTGGTTTATGTTTTATAGCCAAACAACTAGAATCTGATGGAAGCAAACGGTTCTCATTGATGAGGACGAGCCTGAAACACTCAGAATCAAATAAAACTATGATTTAAAGACAATAAATACTTTACTGGAGTAAAAGGAAAATACTGAAGAACTTATCATCATATCAATGATGTTATTAGCATTATACTAGTACAGTATATTACACTACTTGTTTTTATCAATGAAAACATGTGAGTGTTTAAAAAAATATGATTTGTGGAAAAAACATGTAAAATGTGTAAATTAGGAGAAATGATAAAGTATTAGTATAATATATTAAGCTGTTAGTTAATACTAGTAAATGTACTATGTGTTTATGTATTACTAAGTATTGTGATGTGAGAGTTATTATCTGTACAGTAACAGTATCAGTGTGTGTGTGTGTGTGTGTGTGTGTGTGTGTGTTTGTGTGTGTGTGTGTGTGTGTGTGTGTGTGTGTGTGTGTGTGTGTGTTATAGTGTGTGTGTGTGTTATATTGTGTGTGTGTGTGTGTGTATGTGTGTGTGCTATAGTGTTATGTGTGTGGGGGGGGTCAGGTGTGAGTGTGTGGTTTGATTGCAGCATCGTGGCGTTGGTCAGCTGATAGCGAGCAGACAGATGACAGGAGGTGTGTGTGTGTGTGTGTGTGTGTGTGTGTGTGTGTGTGTGTGTGTGTGTGTGTGTGTGTGTGTGTGTGTGTGTGTGTGTGTGTGTGTGTTATAGGGTGTGTGTGTGTGTGTGTGTGTGTGTGTGGAGACAGTCTAACAGTCTACGTCTTATCTCAGGGTGGAGACACGAGCTGCAGCTTCCTCACGCAACCCTGGGGGGGGGGGGGGGGCAATTACCCATGAGTCATCAGTGCTCCCTCCCTGTTCTGAGTGTCAGAGGTTCATCAGGACGCCTCGCATCGTTTTATTCGCTCTGAGGGGGGCGACGACCCTGCAACGTTTTCTCCTCATCCACCTCCAGGGTCAGGGAGCTGAAGCCCCCCAACAGAGAAAACGCCTCTTTTCTTTTCTTTTTACCCCTGGTGGTGATTACAGCGTCATGACGGCGGTGAGAGGGTTAAGACGTGAGTTTAGGCTGAACAGAGAGAAGGTCAAACAGATGTTGAATCTGAGGAGATGAAGTGTGTCTGAGCACAGACGATCTGCTGCTGTTTGCTAACATTTACAGGGATATTAAGTCTGTGAGTGAGATATCCATAAAGTAGAGAAAAATCCATACAGCAGCGCTGCCGTGTGTGTGTGTGTGTGTGTGTGTGTGTGTGTGTGTGTGAGGCTCTGGCTCCTAGCTGTCTGCGCCTCGCTCCCCGCCGCTCACTACACACCACATTATTTTTAACCCACTGCCTCCAAGAGGAAGCAGGAGACGTTTGGGCCTCTGAAGTCCAGCACAATGAGGAATCAGCACACACACACACACACACACACACACACATTCACACACACACACACACACACACTCACACACACACACACACACACACACACAAAATCACACAGAACACATGCACGCTTGTGGAGACATACACACACACACACACAGAGCTGCACTCATGTGCTCAGACACCTACAAACACACCCTGATACCTGCACACACACACACACACACAAACACAAACACACACACACATGCAAAGAATAACACAGACACACAGCAACAAAGACACACACACACACACAAAATCACACAGTACACACACACGCTTGTGCACACATAGGAACACACACAGAATAACACACACACACAGCAACATGCACACGTGCACACACACACACACACACACACAGAATAACACAGAACACACACACACTTGTGCATACATAGAAACACACACAGAACAACACACAGCAACATGCACATGTGCACACACACACGCACACACACACGCACACACACACACACACAAAATCACACAGAACACACACACGCTTTTGCACACATACACACACACACACACACACACAGCAACATGCACACGTGCACACACACACACGCACACACACACGCACACACACACACACACACACACACAGAGCTGCAGATGTGTGCTCAGACACTCACAAACACACCCTGGTACTTGCACAGACACACACACACACACACACACACACACACCCAGCAGCCTCACCTTGGCCCCGCCCCCGTCTCCATGGCTCCTGTCCCCGTTGACCCAGATCCAGCAGGTCACCTTGGGTCAGTGGGCTGTAAATGAACTGATGCTAATTACAGTAAACACCACGGCGTCGGGAGAGAGTGTGTGTGTGTGTGTGTGTGTGTGTGTGTGTGTGTGTGTTGGCGCGCACCAGCAGTGAAACGGGCCTTAATTCACGGAAGAGGGCGGGTCCGCGTATCGGCCCCTGAGCGGCAATCAGGAATGTTTAATTGTTGGCGTTGATCACGGCGGGGGGCGGCCAGGCCTCTCATCTATTTCCTCACTTCCTGTTCTGAACACTTCATCATCGCCGTGGTGATTGCTGCTGAGGTACACGCCGTCATCGGAGGAAACGGAGGCGACGAGGAAAAAGACGTTTATTTAAAGCAGCGAGTTGACCTGTTGTTTTACTGATGTTTTACTGTTTATATCATAGTAATGTGATTAATGTGAAATGTGGTAACTAATCGATTAATTTAATAATTCTGGTGCTGATCTATCAACTAATAGTAAAATACTAAATTACTAAAATCAACCTTGTATAGACTAGACTGGCTAAGTACACATTCCACCATCACACTGAATCACTGAAAACTCGCTAATAACACAAAAAACTACAAAAAATTGTATAAAATATCGTTGAAGATTCAACATAAAATATTTAAATGTTTTAAATGTGGAGCCAAACTGGGAAATTTTGGTAGATTAAAAGGAATAATACTAAAAATCTATTAAATTGAAGATGCCAGATAAATGCAGTGATTATAAAAAATGGAAATACTCAAGTAACAGTACTTATTGTGAGTAAATGTGAACTACAGATTTTTTATATTGGATTTTACTAGTGTGAGTAGAATAATAGTAAAAGTACTGCATCATAATATTCTGCAGCACAGTGCAAATAAAAAAAATAAATATAGATGATAAAATATTAAAGTATTTTTGTCAGATAAATGTGGTGGAGGAGAAAACAGAATAAGGATAGTACCTCACAATAGTACTTAGATGCAGTACTGGAGTAAAGGTACTTTAGTTACCACGGGTTAAAGAAACGTTGTGGTGCGTTCAGGGTCCGCTCAGAAAAACGAGGACTCTGTAAATATAGATAAAACATCATGATGCGTTCAAATGCAACATTAATGTTGGGAAATTTGGCTTTTTGTCAGAAAACTGGATAAATACAGAGACGTTTGTCTGTTTTTCCAGCAGCATAAAACAAATAGTGAAGTTGTACACGTTAAAACGTGAAATTTTTGCACATTTCTGAACCTGATCCTTGTTCTTGAGTCATATTTAGGTGAGAACTTCTACTGCTAATCGAGGTTCTGTCTGTAAACACGCGTCAACGTCGAGCCGCCTGCTGATTGGTGGGTAAACCCCCCCCACGCCCCCCCCCTCGTCTCCACCCGCCGTCTCACATGACTCCACATTGTCTAATTGACTCCACTCCCTGTAACTCACCCAATCAAACGCTCCCATGATGCCTCGCGGGGGGAAGCGACTGGCTGACTGAGTGGTGCCTTGTAAGTATTTAACCTCCTGCAGTGGAGACACACACACACACACACACACACACACGCACACACACACACACACACACACACACACACACACACACACACACACACACACACACACCGACCCAATCACTCAGTCAAGGCAGAAAATCAGATTGACTCAACCTTCTAAAGGCAATGCCATTGAAATCAGATTACAGATGAGGGAGCCCACAATTTCCAGAAACCACAAACGCTGTGGCCTTGAAAACATACACCTCTTCCTCCCTGGCTGACACACACACACACACACACACACACGCTGGCAGGGAAAAGTGATCAACAGGGAAAGTGATGGCTGGGGGGAAATTGAAGGTAATTAAGTCCAGCCCTTCTTGTCTGAATCAATGAGATGAGAGGTCGCAGGCCTCATCTCACGTTGCACTTTCCTGTCAGAGCCTCCTCTTTACTTCCCCAAAACCTGCTCCAAACACACAGTAACGCAGTACACGTAGTACAACTACTGCAGTACAAGCTGACGCTACGCTCATCTGCAGCTTCGGTTCCATTCACATGCAGATTTAAGAAAATCTGAGATGTAAAAGCTGTGGTCATTTTTATTTTCCTCTAAACTTATCACATGGTGTTATTTCATTAAATATTCAAACGTTCTAATGTTTCACCAAAAATCAAAGATTGGAGAGAAATAAAAGCAAAAAGGACCTCTCAGAATTATCTGCTGACCCTTCAGAGGGCCGCGACCCTTAGGTTGGGAAACACTCTGAAAATATATATATATATATATATAACTGTACTGTAGTAATTTCATTTGATGCTTATTTATAATTTACTGCAAAATCTACTGATAGAGTCAATGTTATATTATAGTTTATTAGAATATTAGTTAATTAAATACATGTAAGTTAATCAACGTGGAGATAAACTAAGAAACTTTAGGTAGATTAGGAAGAATAAAATGTAAAATAATATTAATATATATTAATATGCATTAAATCTGCATCTAAAAGTTACTTACAGAGTGATAAGAACTACAATTTAAATTTATTATTATTATTTTTATTATTACTATCATCACTAAAGTACAAAACTTGATCAATATCTCACATGTTGAATAGTAGAAAGTAAGAATACTATTAAAACATGTTTATGTAATAAAATCTTCATCTAAGAGTAATTATCACATGGAAATACTCAAGTAAAGCACTTTATTCTGTAATTGTACTTCAATAAATATTTGAATTAATGTATTTTTGGTTGTTTGTTAGAAATAAACTCAGGACCCCTCAGATTCATCTGGTGACCCTTTTAGGGCCTTGACCCTCAGGTTGGGAACCACTGGGTTTATATGTGAATATATGAGTAAAACAGGTCAAACTACAAATATAGAACTATAGAATACGATGCTGGTGCAGAGTAATTAAATCAATGTTTATATTAAAGAGATTAAAGCTATCATCTCATGGAAATACTCAGGTATAAGTACCTGTCGATGATATTTAACTGAAGTATTTGAGTAAATATTCTTTATTTTATTTGTAATCTTGTCTGGACCAGATTCATCAGGCGACCTTTAGGAAACCACTGGATTCATCTGAACGTGTCCGTGTCTCAGACGTCCTCCTCCGTCCTCCCTGACTTCCTGCGTCCAGCCGCCGCCGTGTGGCCCCGCCCCCTCCCCCCTCCTCGCCCCCCCTGACGGCGTCCTCCACATTGTTCTCACACTTGAAAGCCGGCGGCGCTTTGTCAGCCTCTCGTGTGCTGCGTCGTCAGATTCACACGCTGAGACGTATTTTTAGCTCGGACCGGGTCTGGTCCCCTTTGTTCCGGCGATTCTTGAGCAATCTTTAGACCCCCCCCCCCCCCCACCTCCCACACACACACACACACACACACACACACACACACACACACACACACACACACACACACACACACACACACACACACACACACACACACACCTCCATTGTATTTTTAGACAAAGGTGAAACATGGCCGCCCTGATGAGGGTCAGGTCTGAGGAGAGAAGTCACAGCTGATTCACCTCCACTCATATTCCACACGTTTGTCGAAGCTTTTATATCAGAAATGTGTTTTTTTCCTCCATTAAACCAGTGGTTCCCCCTGGGGGGCGCAAGGCTCCATCAAGGGGGGGCGTTTGACCTCGGGGAACATGCTTTTTTAATTTATTTACGTCTTAGAATAAAGTGCAATTGCACCTCCACTACATTAGGGGGCAGTGTGTGTGTAGGTGCATCTGAATTATTTTTTATCTCAGATGCACGTTAAATCTTTTCTGTCAGTTAATAAAGCTTCTTTGTTGTAAGTTGGTCCATATTCCTTTTTTTTTAATTCTCTTATATGTTAATAAGGACACAGTGTTATGCAGAGTTATTGATAACAATTTATAGACAAAATATTATTATTATTATTTACTTCTTCCATGGGGGGTGACAGAAAGAAATTGAGAAGCACTGGATGGTTTATTCTGTTGCTGATTTGTGGGAGTTTTATTGAAATTTATATCATTAAATTTGGCCTTTGACACACACACACACACACACACACACACTCTTAATAAAACTTTTTCCTACAAAATCACCACATGAACACTTATAAATAAAGAAAATTAATTCTAAGAAGCTGTGGGTTGTGGTGATAATTTATAGTTTATCTTGGTTTATTTCATTGCCCCCTGAGGCTAAAACTTAAAAGGCGTAACAACAGAAACGGTTGAATTAAAATAAATAAAACATAAAGCTTAGTGTTGCTGTATTAATCTGAGCAATAAATAGATGATTTATTAACTCAATGTTAAAGCAAGAAGGTAAAACCTGTGAAATGTGGTCAACAGACGACATGAATGAGTCCATCTATTTATGGTTAGGGCTGCAGTGATTATTGATTAGTTGCCTACTGATACATTAATTGATTATCGATCGCTTTAGGAAAAATCAGTTGACGTTTTGTGTAGTTTTTTGTGTAATTAGTGAGTTTTCAGTAGTTTAGTAGAATTTAGTTTTTACATGTTATTAACAAGTTTTTAGTCTGTTATTAGTGGATCATTATTCATTATGTTATAGTATATATAATTATATTATTATTATACAAGGTTCATTTTAAGAAAGATGTTTAATTTTGTATTAGTAGTTGATAGATCTGCACCAATATTAGTCCATTAATCAATCAATTAAAGTTGTGAATAGAACTGATCTCATTATCTGAACAACAAACATGAAAGTTGGTTGAATAAAACAAACTTATTTAAAATATATAGTACAATATAAATGTTTGCATGTTCACTTTATGACAGTATTACATTAGTTTGGCTCAATATTAATAAAAAAAAGCAGTAATATAAAATCCATGTTTTACTGTTTGGTTGTAAAAATCTCTTTTACTTTAAAGGATGAAAAGTAAAAAGAAAAGTCACATGACCAGGAAATCGTGTTTTTACATGGACTGATGACATGTTTGAACCTGCAGAGCAGCTAAATGTGAAATACTGCAATGCATTCTGGGACAAAATTAGAAAGACTGATATGCAAAAATGCAGAAACACTGATCACCATTTTACACCATTTAATGAACCCAACGTGCAGAAACTTCACACACACACCATGAATGTTGCTTCTGTTGTGTTTTTGCGTGCGAGGAAAACATCTGGTGCACAAAAAGCTTTTGTTTACGACGGCAGCGTTCTGCAAAAATCACATCCAAGTGCATCCATCCTCCACAGTGACGTTCACTGGAAACATCCAGAAAACAGATCCTCATTAACCCCGAAGTGATCCAGGAAATTTATCTCGTTCCAGCCGTCTTTTGATCCTGGCCTTAATGCACCATTAGGATTATGCTTTATGTGGTGTCTGAGCAGCGCTCGCTACCTCCAGCTTGTTATGAGCAGCCTGATCAATATCCACATATTTGTGGTCCTGGATGGAGAGTGTGTTTTAGCTCGCGGAGTAAATTGAGCCCAAACTTTTCTGTCAAAGCAGTAAAAGACATCTCGAAAATTTGTGTTAAATCAGAGGCAGATGTGTGTGTTTATAAAGATAAATTGAATTAAAGGCCTGGTCCTCTGGCCTCTAATCAGGCTGCTGCTGCTTCGCTGGCTGCTACAGGTAATGCTGCTGAAAGGGCAACGAGGCCGGCTCCAGGAAATGAAACACGGTCGCCTCAACGTGGACTGGTGAGTAGTGGCTGGACCCCCCCACTGCCAGATAGACCCAGTACCCCCCATCACCCCCCGACACCCCCATCACCCCCCATCACCCCCATCACCCCCCAACACCCCCATCTGCCCCTTTACCTCTGGTCAGAACCTCAGCTAACTAGAAGAAAACGAATTAGGCCTCAGAGAAGAACGTCTGTTTCTGCTACTTGACCCGAACTTGTGCTACACACACACACACACACACACACACACACACACACACACACACACACACACACACACACGCACACACATGCACAAACACACACACATACGGATGCACACACACACACACACGCACACACATGCACACACACACACACACATGCACACACACACACACACACACACACGCACACACATGCACAAACACACACACATACGGATGCACACACACACACACACGCACACACATGCACACACACACACACACATGCACACACATACGGATGCACACACATGCACACACACATACACACACACGCACACACACATATACACACACGCACACACACGCACGCACACACACACATATACACACACGCGCATGCACGCACACACATGCATACACGCACGCACACACACACATACACAAACACACGCACACATACACAAACACACGCACACACACGCGCATGCACGCACACACATGCACACACACATACACACACGCGTGTGCGTGCACGCACACACGCACACACACACGCAGGCACATGCATGCACGCACACACATGCACGTATGTGCGCACACACACACACGCATGAGCACACACATAGAATGAAGCGATTAATCATTTATGAAAAAAATTGGTTATTTTCTAGTTTGATATTTTTGACAATGCAACTTGATTTTAACACAGAAAAAACGTGCGTACATGTTGGTGACATATTCACACATCTGAGAGTTTTACTTCACTACTTAAAACTTTTTATTGCTGCAACAATTAGTTGATTAATCGATTAGTTTCCAACTATCACAGTAATCACCAACTTTTCATTTATTTTACATTTTAGCTTCAATCTGCAGCTTTGAGGAACTGATTAACATTTTACACTATTAATGATCCAATCAACTAATCGATTAATCGCTGGTTATTTATTATAATATATTGTAGTGATATGACAAACATCATCTGTGTGATTCAAACAGAAATGATAATGCATCTGTTTATTATTGTTAATTATCATCCAAGTAGTTATTTCAACCTTAAATATCTTTTCTTTTTGTCGAACTGTCAAATAGTTGGTGATTAATGTGATAGTTGGCGACTAATCAATTAATCGATTATTCATTGCAACTCTAATTCAGATTTAAAAAAAAAACAAGATGGTCAATTTTACAATGTATTATTTGATTATTGTGCTAATTGTGCTATTACTGTGACGTCTGCTTTTATCTCAGCGTCTGAATAAACCAGAAAATAATCAGAAGCAGAGACTTTGACCATTAAGCTCAGCGATTGGTCGACGTGTGGCTGCAGCTCTGTGAACGCTCTCCTGGTTTGTGATTCCACCTTCCAGACATTCCTGGTTCCTTAATTCCATTACAGAACCCAAACACCAGGCTGTCGCTGCACAGTGGACGGAGCGGGTCTGAGGACCAGATGGGCGCCGCAGGGCGTCAGCTGGGGCCCGTTAGCGCGCCTCCACGCCGCCATTGTCGCGTCTACATTCCCGGGTCATGTTCTGGAAGTGCGGGGTCGCGCCCCTTCACCTCCGCCCCCCCCCCCCCACCGTGATGTAATTACAGACGTTTGGCTGGACGTCCCTGCAGCCGCCCCCACCCCCCCACGCCCCCCCCCCCCCCACCCCACGCCACGCCCCCCCACGCCACACCTAGACCAGAATTTCAGAATTTCAACTAATAAACAGATTTAATCCATTACTAGTTATGTTATTGTTTTATTATTAGAGCTGCAAAGACTAATCAATTAACTTGACTTGATTAGTTTTCTGGTTTTCTGGTGTAAAATCAACTAATCGATTAATCATCACAGCTCCTTTTTAAACTATGAAAAACTCTCTAATCACAGACTAAAATGTGCTAATGGCAGCTAATAAAAATTAATATCAAATTAATGACCTAATATCACACTAGTAGGGTAGCAAAGACTATTGTGATAAGGAATTACTCTTGATTATTGAAACGATTAATCGATTAGTCGTTTCGTGAACCTAAAATGTCTTTTTTTGTCCACAACCCAAAGATCATCAGTTTACTATTATAGAAGAATAAAGAAACCAGGAAATAATCAGAACAGAAGCTGGAACCAGAGAATCTGGACATTTTAGAATAAAAAAATGACTCAAATCAATTAATCAATTATTAAAGTAGCTGGTGATTAATCAACTAATCGTTAAGTTGAAGTTGTATTTTAGACCAGATTACTTCTGGAGTCTGTTCAGGTTCAGAGCTGCAACTGACAACTATTCCAATAGTTGATTATTGTATTGATTATTGAAATGATTGATTAGTTGTTTCATGTATGAAACGATGATGATAAAAATGTCACAGATTCAAGTTACAACATCAAACAGTCGATTTTAAAGATTCTTTAAAAGATGCTGTGTTTGTTCTTGATGGAGAAGTTTTCTTCTTAGAAAAATGAATCACATTGATTATTGATTATACATATGATTGATATTCAACTATCGAAGTAGTTGATGATTAGCGTAATCATTGATTTCCAGCTACAGTTGCTGCCTTTAACCAAACACACGTTTCTGATCATAGAGACTGAGTGAACCAGGCGTTGAACATGACACCGTTGGACATGGGATCATCAGCTGCGATCAGCCTCGTCTTATCGCAGCGGTGTAACACATCCTCGCTGCTGTGATAAGCATCATCTATCACTCTGAGCTGTGGCCATTAACAACGTGGCTCCATTAGCGCTATCTGCTCCTGGAGCGCGTCATTAAACGTTGTTTGTGTCGGACGGATGCAGCTTTTAGCCTTTTAACAACCACGCCGTGTTCTCTGGGGTCAGAGGAGGTGGAGATAGAGCAAGTAAATGAAATAAAACCCAGGCTTCTGTTGAGGAATAAACGATAAATGAATAAAACCGAGGATGCTAGCATCATCCTGAACCTTTAAAACATGTTAAAACTTCCCCAAAACCTTTAAAACCTGCTCCAGAACCACTTACTGTTCTTCAAAACCTCTGAAAACTGCTCCATAAATACCTAGAAAACCTCGTACAGAACCTCAAAAACTTCCTTAAAACCTAAAAAAACTGCTTCAGAACCACCTAACATCCTTCAAACCTTCTGAAAGCTGTTCCATGACCTCATGATCTTCTTCAAAACCTCAAAAACATGTTTTAGAACATCTCACACTCCCAATACCTATAAAACCTGGTCCAAGACCTTAAAAACGTCCTCAAAATCGTTTCAAACCTGCTCCAGAACCACTTACTATTCTTCAAGACCTCTGAAAACTGCTCCATAAAGTTGAAAATGTCCCCAAAACCTGCTCCAGAAAACCTAGTACAGAACCTCAACAACTTCCTCAAAATCTGAAATAAACTGCTTCAGAACCACCTAACATCCTTCAAAACCTTCTGAAAGCTGTTCCATGACCTCATGATCTTCTTCAAAACCTCAAAAACATGTTTTAGAACATCTCACACTCTCAAGACCTATAAAACCTGGTCCAAGACCTTGAAAACTTCTTCAAAAACCTTTAAAACGTGCTCCAGAACTTCTGAAATGTCCTCAAAACCTTCAATCTAATATTTTTTACTTTTTCTTTTCACACATGTATTTTGACTTGTCTGCTCATGTGTTTGAATTGGACCAAAAACAAACGTATTAGATGAGGACGTACAGGTAGCTCCAGACCATGTGACCCTGTGATCATGTGACCAGGCTAAGCTCATCATGCTACTGCTAACGTGAGGAGTCTCTGGCAGATTCTGTTTTCACCAACTTGACCTAAATCTGTGTGTGTGTGTGTGTGTGTGTGTGTGTGTGTGTGTGTGTGTGTGTGTGTGTGTGTGTGGAGAGATGGGAAGTGAAGGTGATCAACATCTCAACATCTGTATCTGGATCCAGGGGTTGGCCAGATGTTCTAAAGTCTACAAAAACACCACCAGTCACTGAAGGAACAAATAACAGCTGCTGGTTTTTATCAGTAACCAATTAATTAATTAATTAATCTCCTCATCGTTAAACTACTTTTATCAGTCAATGAATGAGCTTGTTGCATCTCAACAACCAGGAATGAACATTTATTCTCTTCCAACATGACTCAACTTAGGCAACGATTAACCAATTAATCGATTATTTCCAGCTGTTACATTAACACACCGTTTTACGTCACATGGTTTCTAATTGATTAATTGGTTTGTCACTGAAATGATGTCATAAACGTCAGGAAAGTGAAGTGGTAGATCTGTAAATATAAAAGTCTGGTTCCTGCATATGTTTTACCATCTGGGAGGGGGAGGGGGGGTCTCTATAAGTAATGGGTGAGGTGGGGGATTAAGGAGGCGGGGTCTGGGGGGGTCTGGGGGTGTGGGGGGGGGGGGCTCCTGCTCAGAAGATGAAGACAGTTATATTTGTATGAACAGACAGTGGAGTTCATTGTCCTCCACGTTTCCTGCAGCCCCCCCCCCAAATGACCCCAACTCAATCTGGAGAGGTATCTACACACACACACACACACACACACACACACACACACACACACACACACACACCCTCTGGTCCTGATCGGATGACATCATTAAGAATCATTACTGGGACACCAGGAAGTTGCAGAATCTCCGGCTGCAGCAGATCAGGTTAGTCTGGAGATGAGAGATTTAACACACACACACACACACACACACACACACACACACACACACACCAGAGCTATTTCAACCTCTGGATTTCATCTGAAGGTACGGGAACCAAAAAATAAAATTAAAAGTCCAGCTCAACATTGATTCCTGTGGTTTTCTGCAAAGGTTTTAAAAGATCAAATGTTTCTGTTTGTGATGCTATTCTATGTTATTCTTCCTGTTATTTATTTATTATATTTACTCATAATTCAACCTACTGCTCCTCTATCCATATATAAATATTGCCATCGTCCATTTGTCACTTTATATTTGATTGAACTTTTACAGTTGATTCATACAGATGTTGCTGCTTTCTTTACATCATTTATGTCCAGGTGTTAGTAAAGCTGCAAATCAATTAATCAATCAGTAAATTAGTTGCTGATTTAAACTGTTGCACTGATCAACAAGTCATTTTGTAATTGATTTATTTAATAAATTGTCTCTATTAAATTCTAATTCTCAGGCTCTGTTATCCTGCTGATTTAAACTGGATAAAAGGCTTTGTGTGTGTGTGTGTGTGTGTGTGTGTGTGCATATGTGTGTGTGTGTCTTCCTCTGGATCCTGAGGAGCTCACACACCAGATCTGTAGGTGACAGGAAGCTCAGAAGCTGCTGATTAGAACAATGAGAAGAGTCACTGTCACTTTAAGATGCTGCTGCCAATGCTAACACTGCTAACACTGCTAACACTGCTGATGCTAAAACTGCCGCTGCTAACACTGCTGTTAGCACTGCTGCTATTACTGCTGCTAACACTGCTGCTGCTGCTGCTAACAATGCAGATGCTAACACTGGTAACACTGCTGATGCTAACACTGCTAAATCTGCCGCTGCTAACACTGCTGCTGATTAATCAACTATCCAAAGGCTAATTCTAACGTATATACACAGCACTAACCTGGATTATTAGCATATACAGAGCTGCAACGATTAATTGATTAACCACCAACTATTTTGATTAATTGATCATTTTTATTCTAAAATGTCCAGATTCTCTGGTTACAGCTTCTGTTCTCTGGTTATTTCCTGGTTTCTTTATTCTTCTATAATAGTAAACTGACGATCTTTGGGTTGTGGACAAAAAAAGACATTTTAAACCAGTAATCAACATTTCACCAACCAAACAACTAATCGATTAATCGACAGAAGAACCAAGAAAAAATGTCAGGTTTCTTTCTCTATTCTACACATGTTGTTACAGTTAAACCTCAGTTTATCCGACTTTAACTATAATAAACTTTAACAGGATGAAGCATCTTGAGTTGAATCTTCAGCTTCAGGACATTTTAACGTCTTTAATGAACCAAACGACGAATCGATTAATCGTTTGATGAACGGCTGGTGGTTTATCTGCAGCGTTTGACCCTGTATGTGTGTGTGTGTGTGTGTGTGTGTGTGTGTGTGTGTGTGTGTGTGTGTGTGTGTGTGTGTGTGTGTGTGTGTGTGTGCTTCATGAATAGGGGCCTGTGATTGGAGCAGGGAGGAGTTCTGGAAAACCTTTAGAAAAGGGAAAACAAAAGGTCTCCTCTGCTGCAGCGGGTCCCTGAGGACCCGAGGCCTGGGCCCGACTCAACCTTTCACACAATCCGCCGCCAACAATGCGGCGAGCCCCGCCCTCCCCAGACTCCTTTTCTTTTTTTTCTGTCCCGCGGCACGCCGCAGCTGCGCGGAATCACATTTAGGTGTCAGAGGCAACAAATGTTTCTTTAATTGGAATAGTGGTATTAGCTCATGTTTCCTCCCCGTGCTTTATGGATCCCCCGCGCCCATTGTTTGGGAGTTCGCGTTGACGTCGCCTTGGCGGCTCCGGCTAATCGAGTGAGTGTGTGTTTGGACGCGGTTCAAGAGGAACTGGCGTCACACACACACACACACACACACACACACACACACACACACACACACACACACACACACACACACAGTCAGTGTGAGTCTACGTGCTGTGTCCCGTCTGTGCACATGTTTTACTTTTCACTTTGACACTTTTCTTTTTTTTTTTTTTTTTTTTTAGCCCCGCCCCCTTTTAGTTTTCACCATGGTCACATGGTTTAAAGGGATTAAGCCAACAATGTTAATTTGAGAACAAATTAGGACAAATATTTTGCCCTAATTTGTTGATTGTTTATTTTAATTGTTTATTTAGACTATTTTTTTCCTTTCCTTTTCCTTTTTTTTTTAAAGATATAGTATATATATACACACACACACATATATATGTGTAATAAGTACAATGTAAATGGGACAATGTCAAAACTGTCATGTAACTCATGTAAAAATGGTGTAAAAACTTAATCAGATATGTTTAATTCTTTATTTCATATTGTTTTCTCTATTGCAACAGTACTTTATCATTATTTTTAAAAATCTGTGATATACAATTTTTACAGTTAGTGAAAAGAGGGCTTTTATTTTGAAGGACATACGATCTATGAGGTCACATGACGTGTTTTCAGTTTATTCGTAAAACAAATTATTAATTTATTCATTGATTTAACTTTCAATAAATTAGATTATTTGTATTTAACCAGTTTAGACAAATAAACATATCTATGAACAATCATTGTATAAAAACTGACTCTTGACCTTTAACCTTTTGTTTAAAGCTAATCCACAGTTATTCCCTTTCTCTGCTGGCAGCTTGTCAGTGACAGGAAATGACCATGAACATGACCTTTAAACAACAGTTTCACTTCCTGCTTCATTTGACTATAAATCCTCATGATTTTACTTCAGTTTAGTGTCTCTACTGATTCTATTGGCTCAATAAATATCAGATTTGACGCTGTGTGTAATCTGTGTTAATCAGAGGATTATCACCCCGTTAGAAACCAGCATAAACACTGTGAAATAAAGCAGAATTAAATAAATAACAATGGATTATATCCATGTAGAGCTTGAACCTGATACTGACGTGTTTAGAGATCAGATTATTCTAATCTATCAAAGACACAACAATCCGTATTAATGTGGGATTTTAACACAGGATCAAGGCAACTTGGTCCAACCAGGTCAGAACGCAGATTTAACAAAGAACTGGTGCTGATTCATGGACTGCTGTTTCTGGGGTTTGTTTAAGGCATGAGAAGAACACGACGTGTCCTGTTGTTCTGGTGGGTTTAACATCACGTCAGCACCAGAGGATCCAAACTGGTTCTGTGAGGTCAGGTCTGGTTTGGGAACAGGGTTCAGCATCGCAGTTATTTTAGGAGAGAGGTTCAGTGGAATCTGGAGGACGAGTTTAAGCCACCGACAGGGCACAACTTTTATATGGAACTTTAATGCATGTTTTGTGTGTTTAGACACTAGAAAACAGCACTTTCACACAGTAAAAATGTTTAGACATTTAAAAAAAAATGCACTTTAGTGCATGTTAAGACATTTTAGAAAATCCACTTTAGTGCATGTTAAGACATTTTAAAAAATGCACTTTAGTGCATGTTAAGACATTTAACAAAAATGCACTTTTAAAAAAGGCACTTTAGTGCATGTTAAGACATTTAACAAAAATGCACTTTTAAAAAAGGCACTTTAGTGCATGTTAAGACATTTTAAAAATGCACTTTAGTGCATGTTAAGATGTTTTAAAAATGCACTTTAGTGCATGTTAAGACATTTAACAAAAATGCACTTTTAAAAAAGGCACTTTAGTGCATGTTAAGACATTTTAGAAAATGCACTTTAGTGCATGTTAAGACATTTTGAAAAATGCACTTTAGTGCATGTTAAGACATTTAAAAAAATTCACTCTAGTGCATGTTAAGACATTTTAGAAAATGCACTTTAGTGCATGTTAAGACATTTTGAAAAATGCACTTTAGTGCATGTTAAGACGTTTTAAAAAATGCACTTTAGTGCATGTTAAGACGTTTTAAAAAATGCACTTTAGTGCATGTTAAGACGTTTTAAAAAATGCACTTTAGTGCATGTTAAGACGTTTTAAAAAATGCACTTTAGTGCATGTTAAGAAATTAAAAAAAATGCACTTTAGTGCATGTTAAGAAATTTAAAAAAATGCACTTTAGTGCATGTTGAGAAATAAAAAATGCACTTTAGTGCATGTTAAGACATTTTTAAAAAATGCACTTTAGTGCATGCTCAGGCATTTAAAATTATACTTTAGCATTTACACATTAAAAGAGCACTTTTGTTCACAATCAGACATTTAAAGGCACCTTTTGAATGTTTAGACTTTACAAAAGGCCACTTTAGTTCACATTTAGTGGTTGATTCTATCAAACTGATTCATTCTCAGATGAGTAATAAATTCACCATAATGTGACATATGTGACATCACAGATCCCGGATTCTGGGAGTTTGTATTTCAACAGAAAGTTTCATGAATGTGTGTTTCCATGTTTTCTGTTTGGTCTGTTTCCTTTCAGCATAAATGAGTCCAGGTTCTAATGGGTTAAGTAACGACTGGTTCTGTTGGTTCAAACGTCAAACAGGTTTAATCAGGTGAATAAAGATGAACATTAACTCACGTTTCATCAGTATTAAACTGCACAGCCTCTTTTGATATTTTTCAGACCCAGAAGTACTAATACATGTAGAACAACGTGTGTGCTGTATGTTCTGATGACATCCGTGTTTTCTCAGATTCAATCTCTAATCTGTGTTTTCTGATGAACAACAAAACAAAAATAAAAACCTGTTTTCCTCATCCTGCTCATCTTGAGACGGAACAGGTGTTTCCTCCCAGATCGGTGTCAGCCGCGGATTAAAGTGTGTGTGTGTGTGTGTGTGTGTGTGTGTGTGTGTGTGTGTGGCAGAGGGATTGTTGCCCGGAACTGAAGAATTAAGAATTACACCGTTCTGCATTCAGCCGGGATTAGAAGCGTGGATTAGGAAGCAGAATAAGACGCAGATAAGTGCTAAATTCACAAAATAATCTGTCAGCTCAGCGCGTCTTTGACGTGTCTTATGTGAAGGTGGAATTAAGACGGCTTTGTGTGTGTGTGTGTGTGTGTGTGTGTGTGTGTGTGTGTGTGTGTGTGTGATTAATCCAGAGAGGATGATGACAGTTTAACTGGTTCATTATAATCTAAAGACGTTCATTATGTCGACAGTGGTCAAACACTTTCTGTTTTCTGTCACAGATAAACCCTTAACGTTCATCATGGTTCATTGATTAATCGATTGTTTGTTTGGTTCATTAAATGTTGATCAGTGTTTTCCCAAAGTTGAAGATTCAACCTCAAAGACTGGAATCCATCAACTGTGTATTTTCATCCCCAAACGCTGCAGCTAACGACTATTTCGATTAATCTACCCATTAGTGAAACGATTAATCAATTAGTTGTTGATTAATCGATTATCAAAATAGTTGGCGATTAACAAACTAATCGACTGAAGCTGAAGATTGAAGCTAAAATGTCTTTTTTTGTCCATAACCCAAAGATCATCAGTTTACTATTATAGAAGAATAAAGAAACCAGGAAATAATCAGAGAACAGAAGCTGAACCAGAGAATCTGGACATTTTATCATTAAAATGACTCAAATCGATTAATCGAAATAGTTGGTGATTAATCAATTAATTAAAAGTAAAATAGTCATTATGCTAAATAATCCAGGTTAGTGCTGTGTATATACATTAGAATTAGCCTATGGATAGTTGATTAATGTATTGATTATTGAAACGATTAATTGATTAGTTGTTTGGTTCATAAAATGGTGTAAAACATGTTCAGCCACATCGACAGTCTAAATAGTTGGTGATTAATCAATTAATCGTTGCAGATCTGTAAAAGTAAAAGTAGTCATTATGCTAAATATCCAGGTTAGTGATACATTTAACAACATATAGTACATGTACTTTAGAATTTTCCTTTAGATAGTTGATTGATCTATTGATCATTGAAATGTATAATTGATAAAAATGACTCAAATTGATTATCAGAATAGTTGGTGATTAATGTGATTGTTGGAAACCAATTGATTAATCATTACAGCCCCAGACTAAACTATGGAAAAAATCACTAATAAAACACTAAAATGTACCAAAAATTCTAATTCCAATATCAAATATCCTACTAATAACTAATAATTAATAATTAATTAAAACTACTAGATCATCGTTTACTGTTAATCAACTAAAACATACATTTTGAGTAGTTTTTAATGGTTTAATGTTTATTGTAAAGCACTTTGAATAACTTGTTGCTGCTCTGTACAGTTACAGGTGTAACTCAATTTATCGATTAATCGATTAATCAATGATCGGAGCAGCCTGCGACTGATCGAGCGACGCGACGGCGGTCGCAGCAGAAGCAGCGAGAGTCGATACCAACGTCTTCCTGCAGACAGACACGATGAGACGGGATCAGCTAGTCAGCAGCACCTGCTGCACACACACACACACACACACACACACACACACACACACACACACACACACACACACACACACACACACACACACACACACACACAGCTTAATCTAATCAGTGCGATGGCTAGCTCGATTAATAAAGCCAGCTATTGACTTCTAATTGGCGCCGCTCTGCTCTGCTAATTTCCTGGGACGAAATTACACTAATGCGGTTTTTCCTGATGGAGGATCCTCGCTGGGGGGGAGGGGGGGACTCTGATAACAATCGCAGGCTGTGGTTCGTCAGGAGGAGTCACATGACCCACCTGACCACACGCTGCAAACATCAGGTCTCAGCCTGGACTCAGGCGTGTTGAAAAACATTAACAACACGTACGTTTTATTATGGGATGAACCGAATTAAACCTTTTAATAAAAGGTTATCTTCATTATTAGAGGTTATTTCTACTTAATATTGGGTTATTAGGGGCTATTAAAGTCACAGTCCACAGTTTACTATTATAGAAGAATAAGGAAACCAGGAAATAATCAGAGAACAGAAGCTGAACCAGAGAATATGGACGTTTTCTCCTTTTTCCACCTATTTTGACCCCCCATGGATCCGTGTTCTGGTTCTGGTGGATCAGCAGAGATGGTGAAGGTGTCGTTATTCAGGTTAAACATCGGCAGGAAAACACGGTGAAGCTCAGAGAGCCTGAGTCTTTACCGCGGATTAAAGTGTGAATTTCCTGTTCTTACGGCTCCATATGTGCAATCTCTTAAACCTCCAGCGACAATCCTTCACAAACTTGTTCTGATCCGTCTGCAGCGAAACACGTGTTCTGATGCTGCATCAGGACAACGCTGATCCCTGCTTTTACTCACACTAACACTAACAGAACACCTAAATAACTGCAGGTTCTCTTTTCTTAAAAGTGAAAATAATGATCATTTTAATATTATTACTACACAACATAATAGGAAGTTTAAACATGGAGGATTTTCAGAATAAAGCAACGATTTACCACAAAACGTTTATATCATATATACGTTTATGATGGTTGTTAAACTGTAAAGTATATCATTCTGAAACTAAGAAATTTGTTAAAAAAATTAAAATGTTGATTTGTCTTTCACGTTTTAAATGTCCCATATCATAGAAAGATTTTTAAATGTGTATTTTATTATAAGGAAGGTTTATAGGTGATTTAGTAATAAGATTTAACGAGATGTAACAAGTGTGTGTGTTGGTTTCACTGGTAATATATAAGGAAAAAATCAGCCAATCAGAGAGAGGCTCGTTAATGTTAATTAGTATGAGTCAGAGCTGCAGAGAGAAAACGTGAAAACTTAAACTCCTCTGGTTGTGACATCACAACTTCCCATAAAACCCATTGAAACTGTAAACTCTAAGTGTGTATTAATATTATTACTCTAAGTTTCAACTTTTCAACAAACAGGTAAAGTAATACTTTAGAATAATTCTTAATACTTTACTGCGGTACTACAATACAATGACCTGGAACATAAATATATATCAAGCTGATGACATAAACCTTAAAAAATATATAAATACAGCTATGAATTATTAAAAGATAAATTATAATAATAACACTTTATTCCAAAACAATTTTTGTTCCAGTTTCGATGAGGTGATTTTGATGTAAAATTCTGTATGAACGAACATTAAAATGTGAATTTTGTCTCATGGAAAATTTGGATTTGCACTAAACTTCACATGAAGCCACAAAACACCTAAATACAACTTTTTACACTGATAAATAATCATTTATTAGTTGAATATTGTATTCTCACATAAACTTACATCATGATTGTGACGTTAAACTACAACATTTACTGCATTTGCCCAGATATTACAAGACTTACGGTAAAAAGAAAAAGCTGTTTCCCTTTAACACTGAGATATCAGGTAAAATAAGCAGAAAAACGTGAGAAAACTCACGTTTGAATCTAATCACAGACGACGAAGATGTTTACATGTTTACAGCAACAGAGACAGATGATTCTCGGATTTTCGGGTAATTGAATAAAAAAAAAAAAAAAAAATCTACAAGCTGCCGTGTGTTTGGAATTCTACCGCCACCCTTCGGTGCATAAAGCTAATGTTTAGCCACACACACACACACACACACACACACACACACACTCTTCACAGATCTAATCACATCCACTGAGTGTTGGATTTCCAGCTGAAAACACTTGGAAACACAAGTTGGTCTTTAAAAACAGCGAGTTAGGGAACCGCAGAACGGTCAACACGAGCCGACCACAGGAACCACACACACACACACACACACACACACACACACACACACACACACACACACACACACACACACCAGTGTGAGCCTCATTTATGCAGCTACAGACACGTTTAAGGTCCTGAAATAACTGATCTGACAGAAACACACTTAACAGACGCATCTGTGGCTGGTGGACGTGTATTTTACCTAAATAAACTAAAAAAATGTTGATCAGTGTTAAAGCTGCAGATTGAAGCTAAAATGTCTTTTTTTGTCCACAACCCAAAGATCATCAGTTTACTATTATAGAAGAATAAAGAAACCAGGAAATAATCAGAGAACAGAAGCTGGAACCAGAGAATCTGGAGTTTTTATCATTAAAAAATGACTCAAATCGTTTAATCAATTATTAAAGTAGTTGGTGATTAATCAACTAATCGTTGCAGATATAGATTCATTGAGCTAAAGTTGTATTTTAGACCAGATTACTTCTGGAGTTCAGTCTGTTCAGGTTTATCAATCAATACCTATTATAGTTGACTATTTCAATAGTTGATTAATTTATTGATTATTGAAATGATTGATTAGTTGTTTCATTTATGAAACGATGATGATAAAAATGTCAATCACAGTTTCAAGATACAAAAAGAATAAAGGAAGGATTGAATGATAATAATAATATTTGATTATAGGGAAGATGCTTCAAGGTGATTTAGTAATAAGATTTAACGAGATGAATCAAGTGCGTGTAACATATAATCAAGAATCAGCCAATCAGAGAGAGGCTTGTTAATGTTAATTAGTATTAGTCAGAGCTGCAGAGAGAAAATGTGAAAACTTAAACTCATCTTGTTGTGACATCACAACTTCCCATAAAAGCCAATAAAGCTGTAAAACATGGAGGTTTTTTACTTCACTGCAGCTTAATATGTTTGTTAATTGTCATATGTAGTGTTTTATTAATGCAATTTTAATATTTCTCACTCTAAGCCGGTGAAATAACTTAAAAATACAAATCGTTTGTTACACGGAGACTTCTGTGAAGTTGTGATGTCACAAGTATACAGCATCAGAATCCGCCAATCAGAGAGAGGCTCGTTATAATTAATGAATGACCTGGTTTTCAGGTCAAAGCTGCAGAGGAAAACTTCACTTCTAAAATCAGCCAATCAGAGGAGAGGATAATTAATATTGATCACTATTGGAGCTGCAGAAAAAATGAGAAAACTCTGTTGTTGTGACATCACAACTTCCCATAGAGCCCATTGAAGCTGTGGATGGTCTGAGGAACCAACCAGAACCTTCAGGTTTGTTCTCGCTCTGATAAATAAAACCAGAGAAAACCCAGATAGGGACAAAGGCCTTTTCCTCATGTCCCAACAAAGCCTCAGAAATAAAGACGCCGTGAGGAGGGAACCAACGAAAACATAAACGCAGAGACTCAGATTCAGATTCTTCTGTGAGACTGATCACGACACGAGGAGGAAACGCTGCCGTTTATCTGCACAAAAACACGTTTCTACATTTATTTATTTCAATATTCTATTTTCTGTGTAACATCTACATAAATTAATTCTGACTCCTGTCGTCTCATCACATGTTGAGTTATTCAGATTTGTTCAGATTTGATCCGTTTTTGACTTTTTTTGTATATTTTTGACGTTTTAATCTCTTATTTCTGGTTTTTATCGCATCTTTTCCATGATTTTTACTAACATTTCTTATATTTTACACTTGCTCTTGATTTTTACCTGTATTTGTCTGGTTTTAGGTTTTTAGGTATTTGTATCTGTAGTAAAACACAATGCTAGATTTTTTTTTACAATATCCTAAGTATTTGCTCTATAACATAATATATTATTAATAATAATAATAATAATATAAATTGATGCTGATTCTCCTGTATTCTCATCACATGTTGATTTATTCATTTTTTTTGGTATTTTATCTATTTCTGACTTTTTTAGTATATTTATCATGTTTTTATCTCATGTTTCTGACTTTTTTAGCATGTTTTTTCACTAATTCTTATATTTTATGCTCTTGAGTTTTTATTGTATTTCAAACATTTTTTCAGATCTGGTTCAGTTTTAACCAGTTTCTAGTTTTTGGATATTTTTATCTGTAATAGAACTAAAACACAATGCTAGATATTTTCTTCAATATTCTAACTATTTGCTCTATAACATAATAATAATAATAATAATAATAATAATGTAGTCTCATCACGTTGATTTATTCAGATTTTTTGACATTTTATCTAGGGATGCACCGATGTGAAAATTTCGGCCGATATCGATATCCGATATACATATCGGCAGTCACTGCCGATACCGATATTTGCCGATATCGATATATGAGGAGAAAAAACGTTTTCTGTAGTGTCACAAATTTAGTACAGACCAGAAAAAACACTGTACGTTTGAAAAGCACAACAGTGCTCTTTATTTAAAGGAAGGCTCACTGTAAAACTCTGTCATGTGGTTAGAGGAAGTACGGCGGAGCGGACCCGATGGAGCTGCGTGAAGGCGGCAACGTCGGCGGCCGCGGAGGAGGAGGGGGCAGGACGGCGTCCGACACCCCGGAGCAACGCTCCGCGCGTTTTTTTTTTGTCTTTTCGAGCGATGCGATGTGACGGAGGAGCCCGCTAGGAGAAACCGCTACAGTTAGTTGGGTCACTGTCTGCGTGTCTCTCGGCGACGCGCTAAGCTAAGCTAGCTGGTCCTAGCGGGCTCCTCCGTCACATCGCATCGCCCGAAAAGACAGCGGCCTCCTCCGCCTCCGCCGCGGCCGCCGACGAGAAGGCGGCAGGACGGCGTCCGACTCCCCGGAGCAACGTTCCGCGCATTTTTTTGTCTTTTCGGGCGATGCGATGTGACGGAGGAGCCCGCTAGGACCAGCTAGCTTAGCTTAGCGCGTCGCCGAGAGACACGCAGACAGTGACCCAACTAACTGTAGCGGTTTAACTCTGCACATTGTTGACATATCGGCCAGAATTTGTTGATATCGGACCGATACCGATAAGTTAAAAAACGTGACATATCGGCCGATATATATCGGTTGGCCGATATATCGTGCATCACTAATTTTATCTATTTCTGACTTTTTTAGCAGGATTTTTACTAATATTTTATGCTTGCTCTTTTTTTTAATCGTATTTCAGCCTTTTTTCAGATTTAGGTCAGTTTTGTCTGTTTTTTTGGTATTTTACAAAATGACAATTTTCAAGGATTCAATTATTATAACAATAATTATTGTGTTTTAACTTTACAAAACAACTACATTTTACATGTAAACAGGGTAAAAACAGGAAATTGTTGATTTTCTCGTTTCCTCAGGTGAGCTGATGTTATTTTAACTTTTAAAGAACTTTACTTAAAAGCTCAATTAGCATTAAAATGTCTACAAAGGTTCTAAATACTAATAATTTACCGTGTGTAGAGTTTTACCTTAAACAATGATCAGTTTTACACATTTAAGGTGTGTCTCACGTTCTCATTCCAACTTTAAAAGCATCTTTACATCATTTAAAAGCTCAATTATGAATAAAAAGCCTTAAAATTAACTAATATGAGTCATATTCAACCTGTTGAATTCAACTTTACTGACAAATACGAGTAAAACGTGTGTGTGTGTGTGTGTGTGTGTGTGTGTGTGTGTGTGTGTGTGTCATGTCTCGTCAGTCGTGGCGTCCTGTCCGGACTCGCCTCCCGTTCATCCGTCAGCGCCGCTCCGCTCCGATCGGAACGCCGCGCCCCGACACGCTCGTTTGCTGCTGCAGCGTCGCCGTGACAACACAGAGGTCGCCGGCGAGGTGACCCCTGAACGGCAGACACGAGTCGACACAAAGACGCTGTCAGGACACGAGACGAGTCCACAGACGGAAGAGAAAGTGTTTTACTGAGGAAAGACGAGAAAAGTGGAAAAATGGCCGAAAATCTGTGAACGAAACACGTGGAAAGCTGCAGATGCGACAAACGTAGTAAAATACACAGCAAAACGTATTTTAAGCAATATTACCATCAGATATTATACTAATATCATCAGAAGAGGACAGAGAAAGTGTATTTTAAGCCTAAAATACACGACTGTCCAGATTATTCCTGTTTTTACTGCAGTATGAACAGAAACACTGTTAACAAGTAAAAGTACTGAATTGAAAACGATACTAGAGCAAAAGGATTTAAGTATCAAAAGTAAAAGTACTGTGTTATAGTATATTATAGTACTAATAGAGAGAATTTTACAGTAATTTTACAAATGAAAAAC
>JAYKQN010000013.1:24277500-24282500 GCA_036785175.1 Eupleurogrammus muticus
CAAATATTACAATAACTATTGATAAATGATTAATTGATTGTCAAATTCTCTGGTTCCAGCTTCTGTTCTGATTATTTCCTGGTTTTTTATTCTTCTATACAACTTTATTTGAATGAATTTTAGAGCTGTGCCGATTATTTGATTAATCAGCAACTGTTCTGATGATCAATTTATTAATTTGAGTCACTTTAAAGAAGCAAATGTCCCAAGTTATACCATCATTAACCAACAGCCAATCAATGATAGTCCTTCGAATTTGACATTTTATGATAAAAAAATGACTCAAATCCATGAATTGATGATCAGAATAGTCAGTGATTAATCTGATAGTCGGCAACTAATCGATTAATCGACTAATCTAGTGATGAGCGGTCAGGAAACGGTGAAACACATCAGAGGCCGACCAGCATTCTCTGAACCGCCGTCATCCGTGGATTTGCTGGATCTGGATTTAATTTGTGGAACAGCAGCAGCAGCTGAAGCCTGACTGAAGGTAGAGCGCTCAGAGAGCCTTCAGGATGCTGTAAACACGCCGCAGCCTACAATTTAGAGCTGATGTCTGGGAACGGGCTCAATTATAACGCGGCAGCCTACAATTTAAGCAGGGAGAAGTCAAAGACGCACAAATTGACTTCAGGAAGAAAGTGGAAGTACGACCCCAGAAGAGGTGGCGAGGTTACGAGGCCTCCGATACTAGAGGGAAATTCCAGGTGTCCCATTAAACCTTCAGGAATTTCTAGTCCTGGAGCTCCTGAAGGTGTCCTGAAGTATGGAGGCACCACGGCGCCCTGAAAAGGGCGATCCACTCAGCTGAACACACAATAGGCGGTGCTCGAAATTAACTAACGGATATTTACTTCCGGCACGGCAAGAAAAAAGGGCAACGGACTCATTAAGGATCCCAACCAGCCACTTAACAGCAAACAAACACCAAACCAGACACATCAGAGAGGTCAGAGACACGAGGGAGGAATCACTATTTAAAGATGTGATGTTCATCTCTGGCCAATCAGGACCAAGGCTGCTACTAACGACTTTCTTCAATCAAATAATCAATTAAAGCTTATTTAGTGGTTTTGTTCATGAAACCGTTTAAACAGTCCACAACCCAGAGATCCACCAGAATGTGGACGTTTTATTCTTAAAAAATGACTGAAATCAATTAATTGATCATCCAAACAGTTGCTGATTAATGTGACAGTTGTCAACTAATTGATTAATCAACTAATCGTTGCAGGTCCACAGTTATGTCACATTATGAAGGAACTGCTCAGTTCACTTAGAATCCTAAAGAGGTGATAACCAAACAGAACCAGCACCAGGTTTCAGGTTTAGGTAATCAGGACACAAAAAGCTGTCGATTAGTCAATTAATTGATTAGTTGCCAACTGTTACGTCAACCAACCACTGTTTCGATTATTGATTAAGTGATTAAGTGATTAAATTCTCTGGTTCCAGCTTCTGTTCTGATTATTTCCTGGTTTCTTTATTCTTCTATAATAGTAAACTGATGATCTTTGGGTTGTGGACAAAAAAAAGACATTTTAGCTTCAATCTGCAGCTTTAGAAACACTGATCAACATTTTACACCATTTAATGAACCAGACTACTAATCAATTAATCATTTCTATAACGGAAAGATTAATAGACAATCAAAATAGTTGTTAGTTGCAGTTATAAACCTGAACAAACTTCAAGGAATTTAACTTAGTAGTAAATTCTCTAGAAGTCATCTAGTCTAAAATACTTGAATTTAAGAGCTGCAGTGATTATTTGATTAATCAGCAACCGTTCTGATAATTAATTATTGGGGTCACTTTTAAAAAGAAAGTGTCTAAATTCTAAATGATACTATTTCATTAACCAAATAACTAATCAATGATAGTTTCTATAATAGTTAGAATAATCAACTATCGTAATAATAGTTGTTAGTAAACTGATGATCTTTGGGTTGTTTTAGCTTCAATCTGCAGCTTTGACAAACACTGATCAACATTTTAAACCTTTTAATGAACCAAACCACTAATTGATTAATTAGCCCAATAATCTTTAAATTATTTGACTATGAAAATAGTCGTTATTTTGGTTCTAAAAGGTGAGCTGGGTCGATATGGTCCAGCGGAAACGCGTCCTACTGTACGTCGGCCATAAGGTCCTGCTACACCAAGACCTTCAACCCCAGCCCAGACCCCCAGGGTCCTAAACGAGGTCACTGCCTCTCCACTAAGTGGAGAACAGACACGTTTCTGACTCGGTTTGAAGCACAACGTGGCAGCAGCGTCTGCGGCCTGCGTCCAAGCACGAAGCCGGGCCGGTCTGAAGGGGCGGGTCGGGTGAGGTAACCCGAGCCAGTGTGAATGGACTCATTGTTGCCTGGGCCTAATTAGGCGTGACAAGCGAGGCGTGAACAGATTCCCATCATTAGGCCCCTCTAAAAAGCCCATTAGAATCAATGGGCCACACTCCGGTCAGACTGGTGTCTACCAGGCAGCCGGGCCTGAGCCGGGTCTGGTTACAGCCACCCAGCTCTGACAGCAACTCCACAGCCACGGCCCGACACCCACAGTCATGCAATTGACGCCACGGCGGAGGTGTGTGAGTGGTGTGGTTTGGTGGTACAGAGTGTGTGTGTGTGTGTGTGTGTGTGAGGCTGGACTGGACCAGCTGATACACTGCAGGGATTAGTCGCCACTTCTGGAGCCTGAGTGGCCCCGTCGATACCCATTGATCTGTTGTTGGGTCGGGTGCTGGGGATAAGTCCTGGACCTGGGTTCTGAGTGCTGGGGGGGGGGGCGGAGTCTGGCTGGCGGCGCCATCCACGGACGCTTCTGGATCTGAAGGCTCAGGGCAGCACATTTATTATCAGCTAATAACTACTGATTTTAGATGACAAATGAGCTCAGGTCGATTAATCAATTAGTTGATTGGTTCATCAAATGTTGATCAGCGTTTCCCAAAGCTAAAGGAGGATAAAGAAACCAGAGAATAACAAGAGGAGAGAAGCTGGGACCAGAACATTTGGACATTTTACTATTAAGAATGACTTCATAAGAGTAACAGCTGGCAACTAATCGATTAATCAACTAATCGATTAATCAACTAATCGATTAATCAACTAGTCGTCGCAGCTGTATTTAAAATCACCTGTTTACTATCATAGAAGACTAAGGAAAGAGACCAGAGAATTTCTACATTTTCTTCTTAAAAACAACTCAAATTGATTAATCGATTATCAAAGTAGTTGTCAATTAGTGAAATAGTTGGAAACTAATTGATTAATCAACTAATTGTTTTAGTTTACTGTTACTTATGTTTAATAATTATTGATTGTAGATGAATATATTTATTTTAAAAAATGACTGTAACTAACAACTATATCAATAGCTGATGAATCTACTGATCACAGAAATGATTAATCGATTAGTTGATTGGTTCATTAATCAATCAGTGTTTGTCAAAGCTGAAGATTGAACCTAAACTGTCTTTTTTTGTCCCCAACCCAAAGATCATGAGTTTACTATTATAGAAGAATAAAGAAACCAGGAAATAATCAGAGAACAGAAGCTGGAACCAGAGAATCTGGACATTTTAGAACCAAATCGATTAATCGATTATTAAAATAGTTGCAGATTAATGTGATAGTTGTGAACTAACAGATTAATCATGACGGTGATGTTATGAATTCACATCACTCTGCTTCCCATAGCTACTAGAGTGTGTCCAGCGTTCTGAAATGACTCCACATGTGTTGCGTCTGGAATGGAAATTGCAGCGTGTTGACAAATGGATGTTATCAGAGGATCAGCAGCACACGCAGCGTCCGTCAGTCAGAGAGAGAACAGCAACGCTGAGTTCAGTCAGCATCCTCGATTCATCCTAGTCACCTCACATGGACGTTTTTATCACATTTCTAGCTCTTTATCTCATATTTCTGGCTTTTTATTCATGCATTTCTAAGTTTCTGGTGCTAAGGTACTGGTGTGAATTACAGCAGTAAAAACCCATTATTTGTCGCGTGTCTCCTCTACACCAGATAAACACAGTTTTAGTTTCCTGGTGGTTTGTGGGTAAACCCAGAGCTTTGCTTTACCAGGTTAACGCAGTGAAGCGCGAGGACAGGTGGAGCCTGGACGTTCTGTATACGACCTACAGTCGGCCTACAGTCACGGGGAAAGAATTTTAGCCTTCTCCTCTTGTTTCAGCCCATTCCTCGTTGTCACCACTTTCCCTGGTCGCCCCCCCTCGCTGCCCCCCCCTCGCTGCCCTCCCCGGGTCACCTCCATCTCTCCATCCACTCGTCTTTCAGTGAAAAAAATCAACTCAGAATAACTTTTCACCTCTAAATTCCTTCCAGAAACATCCGTTACCTCTCGGCGCCCTTCACAGAAAAAGAGAAGAGAAGAGAAGAGAAGAGAAGAGAAGAACCCTCCATTCATATTTGATTCCGTCTGAGCAGAGATGGCAGTAATGTCTGGTGTAATGGCGGCGGGGGTAATCAGGCGGCGTTTGACGGGCTGGACGCCTGCGTCAGGACGAAATCACATCTGGCAGCCGTGTCACATTTTTAGGAAAAGCTTTTCTTTGATTTCCAGACAAAAAAAAGAAAAAAAGAAGAAGCTCAGAATCGTTTTCCTTTGTTTCAGAGAAGCAAAAAATAAGCTCTGATAAAACGTTTCTTACCCGTTTATGTAAAAGAAAATGTTTTTCAACCTGTATTGATTTTGAGATCTTTTATGAATTAAGATTAGACTAAAAAAAAGACATTAAATGTAGTATTTAGGTGGAATAGACTAAAGACTAGTTAGTGGTTTTTGGGTGGAATGAACCTTTATGAATTATTTTTTTATTATTATTATTTTGTTTTAGATAAAACAGACACATATAGCATGTAAAATTATACGATTTTAGGAGTGTGTGGGTGGATTAAACCTTTAAACTCATAGTATTTAGGTAAAATAAACAAATATGAGTAGCCAGATCTATTTGAGTGAAATAAACCT
>JAYKQN010000013.1:24287500-24462500 GCA_036785175.1 Eupleurogrammus muticus
CACACACACCTGCAGTGTGCTCCTCCTTGTCAGCCAAGTGCTGCTACGCTTTGATCTTGACATTGTGGGTCAGGACTAGACCCCCATACCTCTCTGTGTCCCCCCCCCCCCCCTCCTCCACCCCCCCCCCCCCCCCCCTGTCTGGTGGTGGACTCACAGCCTTGGGGGTGTTTAGGTTCTGGAGGGATCCCAATTTCCTCTTCTAATCATGACATCATCCCCTGGATGGGTTAAAGATGTGTCCAGGATATTCCTGCTTCCTGGTTCTGCAGCCTCCCATCAAATTACCCACAATCCACGCTGCCAGCCGCCTCCATTAGCCGCCTCGGGACGCCGCGGCGGTGGAGGACGCTCGCGTGGTGGGGGTGGGGGGGGTGATGTAACCTGACCAGCCTTCATCAGCAGTTGATGTGTGGAGGCCTCAGACCTGATTAAAGCTGCAGATGATCAGAGATGAAGAGAAGCTGAGACCTGCTGCTCTTCATCATCATCATCATCATCCTCCTCTGTTCTCAGCTCCTTTTACATCTTCTCTCATCTCATCCTCTTCTCTCCACTCTTTGACTTCTTCTCCTCTCATGTCTCAATGTCTCATCTTCCCTCTCCTCCTCTCCTCATGTTCTTCTCCCTCTGCTTCTTTCCTCTTCTTCTACTTATCTCCATTTATCTCCATTCCTAAATATCTTCTACTCTTCTTTCTCCACTTCTCTCCATCTCTCTCCTTTTCTTCTCTACCATTTACTCTTCATTCCTCCTCTTCTCTGGTCACTCCTTTCTCCTCTCCTCTTCTAATATTATAGTTTCTTTTCCTCTTCTCTTTTTCTTCCTCTCTCCACAAGTCGTTCTACTCCTCTTCTCTCCATTCTTCTCATCTTCTCTTCATCCCTTTTCCATTCTTCTCTCCTCATGTTCTTCTCCCCTCTCCATTTCTTACCTCTTCTCCCTAACTCTTTTATATCTTCCATCTTCTATTCTTCTCTCTCTCTTTTCCTCCTCCTCCTCTTCCTCTTCCTCCTCCTCCTCCTCCTCCTCCTCCTCCTCCTCTTCCTCTTCCTCTTCCTCCTCCTCCTCCTCCTCAGTGTTAAGTGAGTAATGAGAGGAGCTCAGATCACAATCAAACTCTTCATTTTCTGCCAAGTCGACATCTGTGTTCAGTCGTCAAACGCTGAATCAAACACTGTTACTGGAACCGTTCACATCACAGTGACTCAATACGTGTGTGTGTGTGTGTGTGTGTGTGTGTGTGTGTGTGTGTGTGTGTGTGTGTGTGACTGTAACGTCACATCAAATAGGAGCAAACAGAACAGAGCATCAGTGGAAGTTGGTTTAATGTGAACGTGAATCTGATAAATATCGTCTGTGCTGCTGTTTCCATTCACGTATGAATAAAAATGAACACGCGTGTTTTCGACTCGTCTGATCCCCATATTTTTTTTTGTTTTTCTTGGCAGACGCTCACTTTGTGATTCTTAAACGTACATATTTTTCACCAGAGGAACGCTTGACCAGCGGCGGCAGGATGAATAATTTTATTAGCGTGTAGGAAGCGTCGCTGAGGAAAAGGATGTGAACGCTGTTCCTTCTCCAAACATCCCAGGGCACTAAATTCTGGATTATAGCGGGGGGGTAAAAACATTCTCTTTGTGTTTGCAGTTTACGTGCATGTTTCAGACGGTTGGCCACGCCCACAACCCCCCTCATCTGTGACATCACAGCCGCTGATGTGAAACACCTGCAGACAACAAGGCTGCAGCAGGGACATGGTGTCTACTGGTTAGTGGTTTAATAAAGAGGAAAAACTGGTTTTTACATGCAGCACTCACTCCATAGAAGTACATATAATAAGTACATATAATCATATACACACACATGAATTCATAGCATCACCACAATGTACAACTTCTCATAGAATTACCATCCACATCATTTTTCACTACTCGTCATTAGTCATTTTTACTGATAAAACGTCCAAATTCTCTGGTTCAGCTTCTGTTCTCTGATTATTTCCTGGTTTCTTTATTCTTCTATAATAGTAAACTGATGATCTTTGGGTTCAGAGCTGCAACAATTAGTTAATTAATCAATTAATCTCCAACTATTTTGATGATTGATTAATGAATCAGAGTTATTTTTAGGAAGAAAAGGTTGGAGTTTGTTGAAACATTCACATCTGCAGCACATTCCATTTATACTGTAATATATCATGGACCCTGAACGGTGTCCTGGACCCTGAACGCGGCCCTGGTCCCTGAACGCTGCCATGGACCCTGAACGCGGCCCTGGACCCTGAACGTTGTCCTGGACCCTGAACGCTGCCTTGGACCCTGAACGCTGCCCTGGACCCTGAACGTGGCCATGGACCCTGAACGCTTTCCTGGACCCTGAACGCTTTCCTGGACCCTGAACGCTGTCCTGGACCCTGAACGCTGTCCTGGACCCTGAACGCAGCCCTGGACCCTGAACGCAGCCCTGGACCCTGAACGCTTTCCTGGACCCTGAACGCTGTCCTGGACCCTGAACGCTGCCATGGACCCTGAAAACGATCCTGGAACCTGAACGCGGCCCTGGACCCTGAACGCTGCCATGGACCCTGAACGCTGCCCTGGACCCTGAACGCGACCCTGGGCCCTGAACGCGGCCCTGGGCCCTGAATGCTGCCCTGGACCCTGAACGCTGCCATGGACCCTGAACGCGGCCCTGGGCCCTGAACGCGGCCCTGGGCCCTGAACGCTGCCATGGTCCCTGAACGCTGCCATGGACCCTGAACGCTGCCCTGGACCCTGAACGCTGCCATGGACCCTGAACGCGGCCCTGGGCCCTGAACGCTGCCATGGTCCCTGAACGCTGCCATGGACCCTGAACGCTGCCCTGGACCCTGAACGCGGCCCTGGTCCCTGAACGCTGCCATGGACCCTGAACGCGGCCCTGGACCCTGAACGTTGTCCTGGACCCTGAACGCTGCCTTGGACCCTGAACGCTGCCCTGGACCCTGAACGTGGCCATGGACCCTGAACGCTTTCCTGGACCCTGAACGCTTTCCTGGACCCTGAACGCTGTCCTGGACCCTGAACGCTGTCCTGGACCCTGAACGCAGCCCTGGACCCTGAACGCTTTCCTGGACCCTGAACGCTGTCCTGGACCCTGAACGCTGCCATGGACCCTGAAAACGATCCTGGAACCTGAACGCGGCCCTGGACCCTGAACGCTGCCATGGACCCTGAACGCTGCCCTGGACCCTGAACGCGACCCTGGGCCCTGAACGCGGCCCTGGGCCCTGAATGCTGCCCTGGACCCTGAACGCTGCCATGGACCCTGAACGCGGCCCTGGGCCCTGAACGCGGCCCTGGGCCCTGAACGCTGCCATGGTCCCTGAACGCTGCCATGGACCCTGAACGCTGCCCTGGACCCTGAACGCGGCCCCGGACCCTGAATGCGACCCTGGACCCTGAACGCGGCCCCGGACCCTGAACGCTGCCATGGACCCTGAACGCGGCCCCGGACCCTGAACGCGGCCCTGGACCGTAAACGCGGCCCTGGACCCTGAACGCTTTCCTGGACCCTGAACGCTTTCCTGGACCCTGAATGCGACCCCGGACCCTGAACGCAGCCCTGGACCCTGGATTCCTGCTGACTACAGCGTGAATCGGCTTCAGCTCACGTTTCCGTCCCATGAAACTGAGGAGAAGGAGCAGCAGCTGCCTCCTCGCCATCGCTCTTCATCCACCTGTTGCTGCACCAGCTGATGACGGGGATCCGTCCATTCCTCGCCTCCCGCCCAGAAACCCGAGCTGCTGGTTTTAAGTGGTCGGAGGAGGGCTTTCAACGAAAGGATCCGAGGCTCTTAAAGTGATTTCATCCCTTCCCAACACGTCCACTTCCCACCAGCTCCTCCTGGGACCGACGGCCACAAACTTTGCATATAGATTTACCCCCAAAAAAAGCCCGTTGGCATCTTTACAGATTGTTGAAAAAAGCTGCAGCACACATGCTGAACTGGACTGATTGTACGTCATCTTCAGAGATAGAAAAAAAACAAAGTTCATTAGCTCGTTACGGGATGATTAAAGATCCGTGGAATAAAGGAATCGACTTTAATCTTGTGTTAAATGTCTTGTGTTATCTGCTGAATACATCTGCACCGCCTAAACTTAACGGCATTAAAGTCAGAATCCAGATAAACAAGCGATGAAATACACGTCAGAAGAATCAACAGTGTTATTTTTATGACAAAATCCATCTAAATCCAGTTTTTTTATTTCTATCTTCATGTAAAATGGTTGCAGATGTTTGATGATTCATCCTGCACACAACAGCATTTACCGAAGTTCAGCCAATCAAATAAATAACGCTGAGCTCCGCCCACTTTTATTACGGTCCAATGAAATTCCCAAAATCCTCCTAAAAAATTTCTACATTTATTGCTCATTATTTAACTATAATTTATGAAAAAAAATGTTCCTTTGTTTTTATTAAAATTAAATACCATTTTCTACATTTTGAACCTGTCAATCAAGTTGATTGGGCCTAGGACACGCCCACTCCCAATAGTCCAAATTGAACACCAAAGTCCACGCACTTTTTTATACAGACCATTGAAATGCACAGATTTCAGTTAAAATCCTCATCAAAAGGAAATTACTTTCATTTATTGCTCAATAATTCAAACACAAATTATCCAAATAAATGTGTGGATTTCATTTAAAAATCCTCCTGAAATGGAACATTTCTGCATTTATTGCTCACTTAGTTACTATATATGTATTAAAAAAAGTTTAAAATAAATAAAAATTCAGGCACATTTTCTATCCTTTCAACCAATAGCATCATTTTGGTTGGTCCAAGGACACGCCCTTTTTCCAATGGTCCAATCAAATCTCTTTACCAACTGAAATAAATGCTAAGCCCCAACCACCTTCTTAAGATCCAATGAAATGTGCAGATGTTAATTAAATTCCTGAAGAAAATAGTTCTCACTAATTTAACTATAGAGAAAATGAAAAAAAGCTGTTTAGTAATTTTTCACATCAAAATTCAACCACAGTTTCTTCAGTTTCAACCAATAGCATCATTACAAACACCTGCCAATCAAGCTAATTGGTGCTGAGACACGCCCCCTTTTCAGTGGTCCAATCAAACGTCTTGTCCAACCTGTTTATCCTGTTGTCACGATACGAACCTTAAATACTCACAAATGCTTTCTCAGGTAGACTTTAAATCTCTCGTAACTGTTCAGACCTCAAAGACTTTGATTTACAAAGAGACTCGAACCTGTTTTAACAGGGTCTTTAAAAGTCCACATAACTTTTGATTTATATGAACTTTTTTTTGCGCGCCGCGTCGTGACCCGTTATTTCTGTTTCTTAGGGGTTTTTTTGATATTGGACGTCAAACTGTGATGAGGTCACGCTCTTTTTATTTGTATTTTGGCAACAGAAAGACTTTACAACTCTTAATTGCAGGCAATTTGCAAACCATCCTGGAGTTATTGTCAGACTATTAGCGTTGAATTAAATCTAATGAGGTTCATGTCAACTGTAGCAACAACTGTGAGAGAGCTGGAACTGAGGTTTTTATTTATTGATTTTAATTCTTTCTCTGTGTTATTATTGTGTTTTTTAGGTTAACACCTCTCAGATACACAACAGGGGAATTATCATGAAAGAAAAAGTGCAGAGGACTCGACCTCCTGAAGATTCCTGGAGAAAACGCGTCGGTTTGAAGCGAGGAGTTTAAGGGCGAGCTGGAGTTCTGCAGAGTGTGTTTCACATTAGAGAATAAGAGAGTGATACTGTGCTTGAACCTGGCATGTAGTAACCTTTATGGAGCTATGAGAGGGGGTTGAAGTCAAACTCACACAGCCGTTTTTAATCCTTTTAAACTTTTTCATCTTTCAGTCAAAACGGACTCTCTGGAGATGGCGCTTTTTCTCACGATGAGATGGGAGAAGTCTTTGATGCTCCCCCCGGTAACACCTCGGGATCTACTGGGAAAAACAACAAAAAAGGAGGAAAGATCACGGATCACGCTCTGGCCCTGACAGATGCAACAGAGACGTTATTGCTGTCAGTTTCTCCCAGAGCAAACAACACGCCTGCAGCTCGGTGACCGGTTAGCACGCTCGCTCACGGGCGCCGTCTCCTCTTTTATTTGCAAAACGAGAAAGGCGGGGGGGGGGCGGGGGGGCGGATTCCTCCCGCTGTTCCCAGCCAGCGAGGCTGTAGACAGCTGGGCGCCCGCTACAGTTAAGATCAGAGGCCTTGATAACCTGGGTCCTGATTTATGGACACAGAGCGGCCTCTGCAATCACCTAATGAGGGAGGCTACGCCGCCTGTTTACGTGTTTATGGGATCGCCACGAGCAGCTGGGGACAGACACGGTTACCACGACAACGCCGGGTCCACCGCCGTCTGTAGGCCTCAACGTCAGCGACGTTCTGTTCAGGAAATAATTATCTGTCCAACTATCTATAGTAAATATCTGATTTATAGGATCTATCCATCCATCTATTCCTATATTACAGTATGTACAGTACAGTATGTATGCATGGATCTATCACATTTATAGCATCCATCCATCCATAGTATCCATCCATCCATAGTATCCATCCATCCATCCATAGTATCCATCCATCCATAGCATCCATCCATCCATAGTATCCATCCATCCATAGTATCCATCCATCCATCCATAGTGTCCATCCATCCATAGTATCCATCCATCCATAGTATCCATCCATCCATCCATGGTGTCCATCCATCCATAGTATCCATCAATCCATCCATAGTATCCATCCATCCATAGTATCCATCCATCCATCCATAGTATCCATCCATCCATCCATAGTGTCCATCCATCCATAGTATCCATCCATCCATCCATAGTATCCATCCATAGTATCCATCCATCCATCCATCCATAGTGTCCATCCATCCATAGTATCCATCCATCCATCCATAGTATCCATCCATCCATCCATAGTGTCCATCCATCCATAGTATCCATCCATCCATCCATCCATAGCATCCATCCATCCATAGCATCCATCCATAGCATCCATCCATCCATAGCATCCATCCATAGCATCCATCCATCCATAGCATCCATCCATAGTATCCATCCATAGCATCCATCCATCCATCCATAGCATCCATCCATCCATAGTATCCATCCATCCATCCATAGCATCCATCCATCCATCCATAGTGTCCATCCATCCATAGTATCCATCCATCCATCCATCCATAGTATCCATCCATCCATAGTATCCATCCATCCATCCATAGTATCATCCATCCCTAGTATCATCCACCCATAGTATCCATCCATCCATAGTATCCATCCATAGCATCCATCCATCCATCCATAGCATCCATCCATCCATCCATAGCATCCATCCATCCATAGTATCCATCCATCCATCCATAGCATCCATCCATCCATCCATAGTGTCCATCCATCCATAGTATCCATCCATCCATCCATCCATAGTATCCATCCATCCATAGTATCCATCCATCCCTCCATAGTATCATCCATCCCTAGTATCATCCACCCATAGTATCCATCCATCCATAGTATCCATCCATCCATCCATAGTGTCCATCCATCCATAGTATCCATCAATCCATCCATAGTATCCATCCATCCATCCATAGTGTCCATCCATCCATAGTATCCATCCATCCATCCATAGTGTCCATCCATCCATAGTATCCATCCATCCATAGTATCCATCCATCCATAGTATCCATCCATCCATCCATAGTATCCATCCATCCATCCATAGTATCCATCCATCCATCCATAGTATCCATCCATCCATAGTTTCCATCCATCCATCCATAGTGTCCATCCATCCATCCATCCATAGTATCCATCCATCCATCCATCCATAGCATCCATCCATCCATCCATAGCATCCATCCATCCATAGCATCCATCCATAGCATCCATCCATCCATAGCATCCATCCATAGTATCCATCCATCCATAGTATCCATCCATCCATCCATAGCATCCATCCATCCATCCATCCATAGCATCCATCCATCCATAGCATCCATCCATCCATCCATACATCCATAGCATCCATCCATCCATCCATAGTGTCCATCCATCCATAGTATCCATCCATCCATCCATCCATAGTATCCATCCATCCATAGTATCCATCCATCCATCCATCCATAGCATCCATCCATCCATCCATAGCATCCATCCATCCATAGCATCCATCCATAGTATCCATCCATCCATCCATCCATAGTATCCATCCATCCATAGTATCCATCCATAGTATCCATCCATCCATAGCATCCATCCATCCATAGCATCCATCCATCCATCCATAGCATCCATCCATAGTATCCATCCATCCATCCATCCATCCATAGTATCCATCCATCCATAGTATCCATCCATCCATCCATCCATAGCATCCATCCATCCATCCATAGCATCCATCCATCCATAGCATCCATCCATAGTATCCATCCATCCATCCATCCATAGTATCCATCCATCCATAGTATCCATCCATAGTATCCATCCATCCATAGCATCCATCCATCCATAGCATCCATCCATCCATCCATAGCATCCATCCATAGTATCCATCCATCCATCCATCCATCCATAGTATCCATCCATCCATAGTATCCATCCATCCATCCATCCATAGCATCCATCCATCCATAGCATCCATCCATCCATAGCATCCATCCATCCATAGCATCCATCCATAGTATCCATCCATCCATAGTATCGATCCATAGCATCCATCCATCCATCCATAGCATCCATCCATCCATCCATAGCATCCATCCATCCATAGCATCCATCCATCCATCCATAGCATCCATCCATCCATAGCATCCATCCATCCATCCATCCATCCATAGTATCCATCCATCCATCCATCCATAGCATCCATCCATCCATCCATAGCATCCATCCATAGTATCCATCCATCCATCCATCCATAGTATCCATGCACAGTATCCATCCATCCATCCATCCATAGTATCCATGCACAGTATCTATCCATCCATCAGATTTATAGGATGAATCCACAATCTCTATCATCTATATATTCATCTACCATCCATCCATAATAGTATGTATGTATGATTAGATTAGATTAGATAGCTCCTTTATTGTCCCACAGTGGGGAAATTCACGGTGCTACAGCAGCATTGAAAGAAGTTACAAAAAAATTTAATTAAAATAAAAACAATAAAAATTAACACAACAGTGAGCCGACTGAGTATGACTGATATAGATATATACAGTATATATACAGTCTATACAATATATATAAATATAAATATAAATATAAATATAAATGTATGTATCTATCTATCAGATGTATAGTATCTATCCATCCACAATCTCCATGCCCCATTACACGACCACACCCCCAGCATCGGGCCACGCCCCAATCAATAGGCCACTCCCCCTATTCGAAACACTGATCTTTCTAAAATCACTGCTGAGGAATGGGGGGGGGCGGTAAAAACAAGAAGAACAAAAAGACATTTCAACTTGAATCCACAGTTTTGGAAACACTGATCCACATTTCACAACATTTTATCAAGCAAACATCTAATTGATTATCAGCTCTTCTTTTTGTGAATAGAACTTTTTTTTTCTTTCACTAAACCAAACACAATATTTATATTCCTCCCTGTTAATGACAAGGTAAACGCAGTTAGTACAAATTATTTCCATATATTCCTGTTAAAACGTGAATTCGTCCCTCTATTTAACACTGAAAAAGCTCCACTGTCATGGAACCAGGAGGGAAACAAACACTTTATATAGCTGCTGGTAAATAGTTGATTATTAATAGCGTGTAACAGTGAATATTTGCTCTTTTCCTAATCCGTCTGCCGCGGTTTTTACGACCCGCGGCCCTGGACGCACTTTATCCTGTTCTCATTACAGCAGGTCACGGAAAGTGGAGCTCGTCTGGAACGCCTCGCTCCACAAAACCTCCACAAAACCTCCACAAAACCTCCACGTTCAACAGCTTCACATCCACCAAAACACAAACTACCATATTATAATATACTGCTTGTTTTTATCTAAATACATGTGAGAGTATTTTAATGTTTTACTATCAATTTGGAGCCAGTTTGAGACAAAACTACCATCATAATATTAGGCAACTTTCATAAATAGTGCAAGTATTAAAAACAAATTAATAGAATATATGAAGTATTATAATACAGTATAATAATGTGAAATATTAACATCTTAAATATAAAGTATATTATCACATGAAAACACACAACTGTACTTGAGTAAATGTATTTTCCACCATTGGAAATAAAATTGGTAAATAAATTTAAAGGAAAAAAAGCAAAAATGTATAAGAATACGTCATCATTAAAACTCAATAGATGAGTAAATGTACTTAGTTTATTCCTATCAGAAAAATAAAACCTGTAAAAAACCTAACCCTAACACTAACCTGACAAATACAATACTAAATGGAGTAAATGTACTTTCCACCACTGGAAATGGAAACTGGCCAATGATAAAATAACAAATGTAAAATAAAAAAATATTAAAACACCACAGCATCATGTGGAAATACTCAAGTATTCAACTAAAATACTAGATATACTTGAGTAAATGTAATTAGTGACTTTCCATCACAGGAAATGGAATCAGGCCAATGATAAAATAACAAATGTAAAATAAAAAAAATAATAAAAGAGCGCCTCAACTTGACATAAGTAAATGTACTTTCCACCGCTTGAAATAACCTTGGGAAATAAATCTAAAAATAGAGAAGGGTAAAAAAAATGGAAAAGAACTAAATATTAAAACGTCACCGCCTCGCAGGGAAACGCGTAAATTACGCAACTGAAGTACGAAAGATGAGTAAAAGTACTGCGTTACTTCCCGGCTCTGCTGTGTGTTTCCATATAGGGATTTTTACAATAACTCAGGGAATCAGATCGTCTGATCCCTGCTGCGAGTCTCCTAAAACCAGGAGAAGAAACAAGTGGTGGTGACGGCGGCCGAGATTTAGTGGGAAGGGTATCATGTGGTGCTAGCGTGTGTGTGTGTGTGTGTACGCCCGCAAATTACCTCTCTTTCAACAATGTTCTCTGGGTTACAGTGATAAATGATAAAATAACACACACGCACACACACACACAAACATGAACACACTTTCCCATCAGCATCTCTGGAATCCTTCAGCACCTGGAAAAAAGGGTTTTCCGTCCAAAAACCTTAATGCACAACAGACCTCCGTCCCTCTCTCTCTCTCTCCTTGTAAAACCTCCATTGGGGTTTTGTAATTGTAGTTTTAGTTAACTGTGGTTCTGTCTTTCAGTACCAGACGTGATCTCTGCTGCTACTTGATTCTCGTTATCATCATCCAGAGGTCGTCAGACAGAAGTTTACTCTGCGTGAATATAAATGTTTTACTGCTGCGAACGTTTAATTCATCCTGGTGTGAGAAATGAGGAGGAGACCAACCTACAGAATAAAATACACAAATATAGACAATGACAGGAAGACTGGGACTTTGCACACACACACACACACACACACACACACACACACACACACACACACACACACACACTAAACTGCATGTGTGTGTGTGTGTGTTTTTAGCACTGATGCTGCTAAGGTGTTGATCAGTTGAAGCTTCATAATACAGACCAGTCACAAACATTAAGGCCTACAATTTGTGTGTGTGTGTGTGTGTGTGTGTGTGTGTGTGTGTGTGTGTGTGTCTGCACAAGACTGAAACATCTGGCAGATGTTTTATAGAACAAATATGTTTACAAGAACCTAACAGATGTTTTATAGAACTTATCGGATGTTTTATAGAACCTGACAGATGTTCATAAGAACCTAAAGATGTTTAAAAGTACCTGGAGATATTTTATGGAACCTGACAGATGTTTACAAGAACCTGACAGATGTTTGATAGAAGCTAGGGATGTTTACAAAAAACTGACAGATGTTTACACGAACTTAACGGATGTTTTATAGAACATGACAGATGTTCAAAAGAACCTTGGAAATGTTGTACAGAATATAGATGATCCTGGAGATGTTTACAAGAACCTGACAGATGTTAAATAGAACCTGACAGATGTTCATAAGAACCCAACAGATGTTTAAAAGTACCTGGAGATACTTTATAGAACCTGTCAGATGTTTGATAGAAGCCAGAGATGTTTACAAAAATCTGACAGATGTTTGCATGAACCTTAAAAATGTTCAAAAGAACCTGACAGATGTTTAAGAGAACCTGAAAATGTTGTACAGAATATAGATGTTCATAAGAACCTAAAGCTATCTGAAAGTACCTGGAGACGTTTACAAGAACCTGACAGATGTTCATGAGAACCTAAAGATGTTTAAAAGTACCTGAAGATGTCTTCAGGAACCTGACAGATGTTTTATAGAACCTAACAGATGTTCATAAGAACATAAGTACCTGGAGATGTTTTTGAGAACCTGACAATCTTTTTATAGAACCTAAAGATGTTCTATAGAACCTAACAGAGGTTCACAACAACCTAAAGATGTTTAAAAGTACCTAGAGATGTCTTTAGGAACCTGACGCATGTTTTATAGAACCTGGCAGATGTTCGTAAGAACGTAAAGATGTTTAAAAGTACCCAGAGATGTCTTCAAGAATCTGAAGACGTTTACAAGAGCTTGACAGATGGTTCATAGCATCTAAAGATGTTCTGAATGTTCTATTACAGCCCTCGGTGAAAGCAGCGTCAGGGTTCCTCCCAGTCCTCCTCTCTCCTCCAGTGCCCTCAGATGCCGCCGGGCCGGCGCTGCAGACCAGCCCCGACCCCGACGACAAATCACTCATTCTCATACAATCACCTCCCGCTCCCTTCCTGCGCACGGCCGGGTGCGAGTGTCGCCCGTCTGCCTGCCATTGTTGGCTAATTTTAGGCCCATTATTTGCCTCAACAAAACGTCCGATGGGCAGAGTCACTTTCACGTTCGTAGTTCTGCAGCGGAGCGGGGAAGTCGTCCCCCTCATCGCGGATCAAAGGTCTCCTCTATTGTATCTGACTTCCTGTTTCCCTTTTTAGCCGCCGCGTGTTGTTCTTTTTCTCACTCTGCCTCCACCTGCAGCAGCGAGCCGCCCCGGTTCTGAAAGGTTTGGACACGGCGTGACAAGCCTGAGAAGACGCCCTTTGACCCGCTGGGCGGCGGGGGGGCAATGGGAGGGGGGGGCGACAGGTGATTTGTGGAGACGAGAGGAGTCGCAGTAAAAGTGAAAGCTCACGCTCCGTGTATCATGTGTCGGCGGGAATCGGGAGGAGGAATCTGGATCCCATTGTTGCGCTGTCAGCGGAGGTGTCCGGCGTTGATGAAACGCCTCACCACCGCCTCCAGCCCCGAGGACGACCTTTCAGAGTAAAAGTGCGTGCTCGCTGCACAGTCCTACTACATCACAATGTGAGGTTAGCGCCAGGCCTCACTTCATTTTTCTCGCGGCCAAACGCATCGCCTCGGCTGGATGAGCGATGTGAGTGTGTGTCACAGGAAGCCCAACAGTCCGCCGGCCCGATGGCGCACGGTTAAACAAATCTCCTCTCGCCGTCGCGCGCTTTGAACAACTGACCCAACATGTGTCTGCTATTAATCACCGGAGCGGGAGGGAGAGTATAAAAGGTAATAAATAATCAGGCGGGGAAAAACTTTGCTCCCACTACAGCTCCTCCAGTCGCCATCAGTGCCAGAGGGAAGAAAAACGATTAAAACATCCTCCCTTTCCAACATATTTCCCTCTGGTTTCCGTAGCTCTGGTCGGGTAATTAACGCGTTGGCGGCAGGAATGCGGCGACATCACGGGAAAAGAATCGTCTCGTTGGGTTTTTCGACGGCGCTGAACTCTGACCCGCGGCGCAGCATCGGATATCGACCCCCGTTTGGTCACGGCGGTGATTTAGAAACGTTCCCTTATTCGGCGATATTCGACGCCATGGGAACGGGACGGAGGCGGCGGCGGCCGAACAATGCGGGACGTTGTCGTCAGGGCGACGTGACGACAGCTCGTCCAATCACGTCGACCGTGTGACCGCCGCATCTGCGAATTCCTCATCAATGGTTGGAGGCTGTGATGAGCTAGAATTACTGTTAATGTGGTCAAATAAAGCTGCAGCGTTTAATCAATTAGTTACCAACATCACCATAAACGATTGGAGCCATTTTTTATGATAAAATGTCCAGATTCTCTGGTTCCAGCTTCTGTTCTGATTATTTCCTGGTTTCTTTATTCTTCTATAATAGTAAACTGATGATCTTTGGGTTGTGGACCAAAAAAGACATTTTAGCTTCAATCTTCAGCTCTGAAGCTGCAACGATTAATCGATTAATCACCAACTATTACATTAATAATCAACTATTTTGTTAATCAATTAATTGATTTGGGTCATTTGTAAGAAAGGAAATGTCTAAATTCTACTTTTCTATATAATTTTATGTGAAATACTTTATTTTAAAGTAACTGCAGCTATAATGATTTGTCGATTAATCGATTAGTCGCCAACTATCTTAATAATCAATTGAAAAAAGTCATTTTTAAGCTTCCAGCTTCTGTTCTCTGATTATTTCCTGGTTTCTTTATTCTTCTATAATAGTAAACTGATGATCTTTGGGTTGTGGACAAAAAAAGACATTTTAGCTTCAATCTGCAGCTTTAGAAACACTGATCAACATTTTACACCATTTAATGAACCAATCAACTAATCGATTCAATAATTGATGGATGGAAATCCTCATAAATGTAGAGAAGAAAGTAAAATATCTCCCTGAAGTATAGAGTAGAATCAAATAGTATAATAGTTATATACTGTAATAGTCTCACAATTGTCAAATAAATACAGCACTTAAGCATTTTATATTTTAACATTTATAATTAACCAATAATCCATAAACTAATTAATGATCAGAATAATGATTAATTGCAGTTTTACGTTCAAATCAACATAAACATCAAATTAGAGTTTCAGTTCAGTTCAAGACAAACTAGTGATGAGCTGCATCTTTTTGAGGTGATTGTTCTTTACTTTAATTATATAATAATATGATGTTTTTCACTCAGCTAAAAATCAGAACCACGCTATGAGCAGAGTGTTGTTTTATATGTGAGCGAGGACACCGATTAATTAATGCCACACAGGGGGTGACCTCTGTGTGTGTGTGTGTGTGTGTGTGTGTGTGTGTGTGTCATCCACCCCTCCAGACTCTTTAGGAGCGAGGGTTCGTCATGATACTGGAGGTCAAACATTCAGCTGCACGACGGTTTCACAGGAACTGAAAAACAACCACGGTTCAAAGAGGAGAAAATCTGATTAAACGTCGACGAGAAGCCAGTTTATACTTTATATTACAACAACTATCACATCTTTTAATATCTGTTCATTTTTGGCTTCATATGCCTGTAAATAATTGTGTTTTTTACTTTACAGAAACACAAGTTACAAGTCACACACACACACACACACACACACCTCATAAACTGCCGAACTAAAGGTCATTACACTATTTTTTCTCATTAGCAAATTACTCAAAAACTGTTTCACACACTACAATCTTTGGATTAACCTATTAAGAAAATTCCATATAAAACTGGTATTTTCATTATCTGTGTATCTTATTCATTCATAAATCATCTGTGCTGCTACGTCATGAATCTTTATCACTTTTTCTGGAAACGCAGAAACAAGTTGATCATCTCACCAGCTCGTTGCAGGTTTTACTCATTCAAACCATCAGTTAATTAACCAAAATATTCCTGTTACTACTGTAAATCAAACCAAACTCAGAATATAAACAAATATAAAGTACAATATAAATGTTTGCATGCTCACTTTATGACAATATTCCATTAGTTTGGCTCAATATTAATAAAAAAGCAGTAATATAAAATCCATGTTTTACTGTTTGGTTGTAAAAAAAATGACATGACCAGGAAATCCTGTTTTACATGGACTGATGGAACATGTTTGGACCTCCAGGGCAGCTAAATGTGGAATACTGCAATGCATTCTGGGACAAAATTAGAAAGACTGACATATTAAAAACGGGACAAAGCGATTAGTACAAATTCCCATTTACTAATTCCCATTAATTCCCAGGGACTCATCCCTGTATCTGAACCCAGCCAATAGGGAATGAGGAGTAAAACGCAGACTGGTGTTTCTATTATATATTCTATTGTATTTCTATTAAAACCTTAAATAATCTCTGCCTGGAACACACTGACTTTATCCCCTTTTGTAAAGTTCATGGATCTGACGGACAGGACGGGGAATGTCTCTGAGCGGCTGGATGTCACGGAGTCGCGGGGCATGTTTGGAGGCTGGGGGGTGACGTGGGGGGGGGGGGGGGGTCACACCGCCCTCAGGCAGGTGAGGGGGGGGCTCAGGAGTTAATTGGTAGTTTGGGTTTGATGCTGAACGGCGGTGACAAGCCTGCGTGGACGAACCAGAGACGATGCAGATTCAGCGCGTGGATCAGAGGCTGAGATTCACTGGGATGTTAAAATAAATAAAAAACACACGTCTGGTGGGAGGTTCATTAGTGTTTAAAAATAAAACCTGAACTTGATTTATTATGTGTTTCCAAAAACTAGGATAACGACTCCGCAAAATGTTAAAGCTTCTTCAATCTGATGATTTTCAGTCCACAACCCAAAGAGCATCAGTTTACATCATTAAACATGATTCAAATCCATTTATCTATTATCAAACAGTTGATTAATTGATTAATCGTTGAAGCTCTACTTGTGTGATTTCAATTATCTCCAGTTATTTGACACTTTATATGGTTTTTATGTCAATTTGAGGTCATAAGAACCAAAGATCATCTCAGGAGAGTTTAACAGCATCTCTAGAAACCTGAGTTAGAATTTGGACATTTTCCAATTAAAAAAGACTCAAATCCATTAATCGATTATTAATAGTTGATTGTACTAATAGATGGCAACTAATCAACTAATCAAGTAATCGTTGCAGTCGCAGTCCTATTGATATCACCTGAGGTCATTTGTCAGCAAATATTTATCTAAAAATCATTTTCAAACTTATAATACATTGAGCTGCATTGATTAGTTGTAAAAGTACAGTAAACAAAGGTAATTTAACCCAGTTTTAATTCCTATTTGTAAATTCAGTTAATTAGAAACACCCATAATTCACGTGGTGGAGTTGACCACATGGGGACGGTTCTTCTTTTTTTTTTTTTTGCTGTAATTCCACTACAAATCTCCAGCGTACAGCGGCGCGATGTGACAGCTCCAGCCCGGCGTGGGGGGGTGACGCCGGGCTGATTCAGTGGAGCCCTGCTCCTAATTGTGGCCCAGGGAGAGCTGTAGCCGGGGTGTGGGGGTCACCCCGGGCCCCGGGGAGGTCACGCCGGCCCCTCTTAAACCTGTTGTTGCCCGGCGCTCGCATAAAAATTACACCTCGTAAATACGTGCAGGCGGGGGGGCCGGGGTCAGCCGCTCCGCCGACCTCTGACCTTTAAACTCGCCGTCACCTCCTCTGCTGCTGCTGCAGACGTCTGATCAGGTTCAACAGAGTTTCACTACGACGTTTAAACCCTGCTGCTCTAGATGGACAACGAGGACTCTACATGGAAAATACTGTCACCAGAACGTCTAATACAGCCGCTCAACATGTTCTGGTTTTGTTACCCCTCAACACGTGGTGATTCTCAGAACACACTGGTTATTACGTAAAAATCATAGGTTTCCCTCACTCTGTTCTTTTTAACCTAAATTTTATTTAACATAAAAATAAAGAATATGTTCTTATGGAGCATGAATCATCTTGACCTGACACAAAAATATTTATCATGTTGGAAATTGTATTGGAAAAAAACATCTTTCCGTGTACCGTGTACCCCCTGCAGTACCTTAGTGTACCCCCTGCAGTACCTTAGTGTACCCCCTGCAGTACCTTAGTGTACCCCCTGCAGTACTTTAGTGTACCCCCTGCAGTACTTTAGTGTACCCCCTGCAGTACTTTAGTGTACCCCCTGCAGTACCTTAGTGTACATTAGTGTACCCCCTGCAGTACCTTAGTGTCCCCCCTGCAGTACCTTAGTGTACCCCCTGCAGTACCTTAGTGTCCCCCCTGCAGTACTTTAGTGTACCCCCTGCAGTACTTTAGTGTACCCCCTGCAGTACCTTAGTGTACCCCCTGCAGTACTTTAGTGTACCCCCTGCAGTACTTTAGTGTACCCCCTGCAGTACCTTAGTGTACCCCCTGCAGTACCTTAGTGTACATTAGTGTACCCCCTGCAGTACCTTAGTGTCCCCCCTGCAGTACCTTAGTGTACCCCCTGCAGTACCTTAGTGTCCCCCCTGCAGTACCTTAGTGTACCCCCTGCAGTACCTTAGTGTACCTTAGTGTACCCCCTGCAGTACCTTAGTGTACCTTAGTGTACCCCCTGCAGTACCTTAGTGTACCTAAGTGTACCCCCTGCAGGACCTTAGTGTACATTAGTGTACCCCCTGCAGTAACTTAGTGTACCCCCTGCAGGACCTTAGTGTACATTAGTGTACCCCCTGCAGTAACTTAGTGTACCCCCTGCAGGACCTTAGTGTACCCCGTGCAGTACCTTGGTGTACCTAAGTGTACCCCCTGCAGTACCTTAGTGTACCCCCTGCAGTACATTAGTGTACCCCCTGCAGTACATTAGTGTACTCCCTGCAGTACCTTAGTGTACATTAGTGTACCCCTTGCAGTACCTTAGTGTACATTAGTGTACCCCCTGCAGTACCTTAGTGTACATTAGTGTACCCCCTGCAGTACCTTAGTGTACCCCCTGCAGTACCTTAGTGTCCCCCCTGCAGTACCTTAGTGTACCCCCTGCAGTACCTTAGTGTACATTAGTGTACCCCTTGCAGTACCTTAGTGTACATTAGTGTACCCCCTGCAGTACCTTAGTGTCCCCCCTGCAGTACCTTAGTGTACCCCCTGCAGTACCTTAGTGTACCTTAGTGTACCCCCTGCAGTACCTTAGTGTACCCCCTGCAGTACCTTAGTGTACATTAGTGTACCCCCTGCAGTACCTTAGTGTCCCCCCTGCAGTACCTTAGTGTACCCCCTGCAGTACCTTAGTGTACATTAGTGTACCCCCTGCAGTACCTTAGTGTCCCCCCTGCAGTACCTTAGTGTACCCCCTGCAGTACCTTAGTGTACCTTAGTGTACCCCATGCAGTACCTTAGTGTACCTAAGTGTACCCCCTGCAGGACCTTAGTGTACCCCCTGCAGGACCTTAGTGTACATTAGTGTACCCCCTGCAGTAACTTAGTGTACCCCCTGCAGGACCTTAGTGTACATTAGTGTACCCCCTGCAGGACCTTAGTGTACCCCGTGCAGTACCTTGGTGTACCTAAGTGTACCCCCTGCAGTACCTTAGTGTACCCCCTGCAGTACCTTAGTGTACCCCCTGCAGGACCTTAGTGTACCTTGGTGTACCCCCTGCAGGACCTTAGTGTACCCGGTGCAGTACCCTCACCTACCACTAGGGGGCATGTTAATTTCTTTAAGTGCAAAGCTCTGAATAATAATGTTCAATAATGCTGTTTATAGGGATTCTGTGTTTCCTCAGACTGAGGCTATAAATAATAAAAATATAAATATGTGGAGTTAAGATGCAAAGAACTGCTGGTCTGTGTAGAGCTGAGATTAATCGATTAGTTTATCATAATATCCAATTCATTTAAATTATTTTTAATGAGAAAATGTCCAAATTCTCTGGTTCCAGCTTCTGTTCTCTGATTATTTCCTGGTTTCTTTATTTTTCCATAATAGTAAACTGAGGATCTTAAATAGGAATAGTTGTTAGTTGCATTTCTCTGTTCATGCAGTGGTGACTTTTGGCCAAACGGTGGCACTATAATGCAAAAAAATGACATTTTGTTGTATAACCTTTGAACCTTGAGTCCAGTCAAATCTACCCATGTCTATGTAGAGTTTCCACCGTTCACCATATTAACAACATCTGTTTTTTCGTCACTTTTCCGTCACCAAATTAGCTTCAGAACATTTCAGACATCTGCTGAAGCGCTGCCTGCAGGGTTTATCCTACAGTAAACGCAGTATCTGGTGGACGTGGAGGAGCAGGGACGTCCTTCACGTGTCTGGAGAAACATTCAAAACGCAGAACTTCACACTTCCTCAACAAAGACAAAAAAAAGAAACGACTGTGCCCGACTACACGAAAGAACATTCATTCTATTACCAGTATTCTGTCATAAATATGCCCACATGGAAGTAAAATAACCAGACTTCATCTCAAATCACAACATCCTCCGCCGGCTATTTTCCTTTCCCAGCTCACGAAAGGGGAAAAAAAGGAAGAAGAAGAAAAAAAAAGACCGTAAAAGTGGCGTTTGATGTGTTCTGGTCAGGGTTTAGTCACATTGGCAGAACACGAGGAACCTCTTAACGTAAATATTCTGCGGTCTGGCCTCTACGGTGGCGGAGCGAGGGAGGACTCGCTGGTCCCGGTTGTCATTAAGGTGAGTAATGGGAACACGGTCCTGGGGGGGGCGTCCAAACCTTTGTCCGTCCGATATTGTTTTACAACGTGTTTATTCGGTTCAAGAGGAGCCTCATTACTCCCTCCCTCCGTTCTCTGCCCATTTTCTACTTTTTTTTTTCCTGCTTTCCCAGACGTGGGAACAATAGACGCACAATTAAGGTGGCGAGCTTTGATGTTCCCGTCGAGTGTGTGTGTGTGTGTGTGTGTGCGCGTTTCCCGAGGAATCGGCTCCACTAATATTAAAATTCAGGCCGTAAATAAGCTGATGGCAGCTGCAATATGCCAGAAATAATGTTAGCGAAGCCAAGGCCCTCATTATCTGCCCGCGGCCTGAAGTAGGAGGACGAGGAGTGGGAGAAGAAAGGCAGAAATGCTTTTAGCCTCCTGTTTCTGCTGCTCTTCACTCTCATTTCCTCTCGTGCCACTTGCTCGTTGCGCTGGGGGGGCGGAGCCTAGCGGGCGTGGAGTCACGCTACACCTGGGTAATGACGGGGGGGGGCAAGTCTGTTTGCTGAACACAATGGTTCGTCTTTCTCCTTAAAAACAACTCAAATTCAATCGATTATCAAATTAGTTAGAGATTAATGTGATAGTTGAAATTAATCGATTAATCGATGTTTAAAAGAAATTCATTAGTATTTTTATATTATATATTTAGATGAAAAATTACCTCAGTTTAAAATAATCTGAAACTAACAACTAGCTGATCTCTAGTTTGAAAATTAAATCTATTAAACGGACAACTAGCGACTATTTTGATGGTTGATAATTGGAATGATTAATCGATTAGTTGATTGGTTCATTAAATGGTGTAAAATGTTGATCAGTGTTTCTAAAGCTGCAGATTGAAGCTAAAATGTCTTTTTTGTCCACAACCCAAAGATCATCAGTTTACTATTATAGAAGAATAAAGAAACCAGGAAATAATCAGAGAACAGAAGCTGGAACCAGAGAATCTGGACATTTTGAATCAAATCGATTAATCGATTATTAAAATAGTTGATAACTAATCAATTAACTGACTATTTGTTGCAGTTGTATTTATAATAAGTTCAGAAATGTTCTATTTTACATGTATATTTACTGAAAAGTGACCTCAGGGCTACAACTAATAATTAGTCTGATAGTTGATGAATCTATTGACTATAGAGACGATTAATCGATTAGTCGTTTGGTTCATAAAATGTTGATCAGTGTTTCTTAAGCTGCAGATTGAAGCTAAAATGTCTTTTTTTGTCCACAACCCAAAGATCATCAGTTTACTATTATAGAAGAATAAAGAAACCAGGAAATAATCAGAGAACAGAAGCTGGAACCAGAGAATTTGGACGTTTCAGAATTAAATCAATAAATTTGCAGCTATATTAAGACAGAAAAACAAGGTGAAGTCCAGGAGAAGACAAACACACCAACGCGGCGTCTCGTGTAATCACCAGTGTTCCTACAGGACGTCAGAGTGAGGAGCTGCAGCCTTTGTGCAGCCGGCGATATTATAGAAAATAACAGAGAGGCCTTGTTCAGACGTCATTTCAACCGCAATTTTTCTTTTGAAATTGTTGCTGCAATAAATCCAAGATAGATAAATTGTGTGTGTGTGTGTGTGTGTGTGTGTGTGTGTGTGTGTGTGTGTGTGTGTGTGTGTGTGGTTGTGTGTGTGTGTGTGTGTTCCTCTTCCTCTATAATAGTAAACTGATGATGTTTGGGTTGTGGACTGTTGGTCTGGACCAGAAATAAAGAAGAAATGTTGGAACAAAACAAACAAAGTGATGACCTACGTGTTCAGTTCATTTCTATATAGTAAATATGTCACAAGAATCAACATTCTGAGTATTTTTACATCAAAATCAAACTAAATCCAGTTTTTCTACTCCTGTAAAACAGTTCCAGATGTTTAGTGACTCTTCCTGCTCATTATGATTAGTCAGTTAATCCATTAGTCGACAACTATTACACTAATCAATTTAACTAGTTCAATAAATAATTCATGGATTAGAGTCATTTTAATGATGAAACATCCAGATTCTCTGGTTCCAGCTTCTGTTCTCTGATTATTTCCTGGTTTCTTTATTCTTCTATAATAGTAAACTGATGATCTTTGGACAAAAAAAAAGACGTTTTACACTGATCAACATTTTAAACCAATTAATGAACCAAACAACTAATCGATTGATCACTTTGTGCTTAGTTGTAGAGTGACTCCTCATATTGACTTAGTCATATTAATAATCAATAGATGAATGGACTATCAAATAGTTGATAGCTCTTATTTATTGTTTGAACTCAATTAGTTTCCAACTATTACATTAATTAAGCTAATTTGATAATCAATCAATGGATTTGAGTCATTTTTAATGAGAAAAAAATTCTGATTCAAGCTTCTCAAATCTGATTATTTTCTGGAAACTCAAAGACCATCATTTTCTTCTTAAAATGACTCAAATCCATTAATTGATTATCCCAATAGTATCTAAGTAAGTAATAATTGCAGCTATCAGTGCAGCACAGTCTGATCTGATGGTTTTACCTCAACACGAACTTTTGTTTCTAGACAAAATATCTGCTGCTTTGATCCTGACTCAGTGTTCGACACGTTCCTCTTTATTTATCCAGGAAAAACAGTGAGATTAACAGTTTTTTTTCTGGCTGAGACACAGTAAAAGTATAAAAACCCGTTGTGCAACGTTATGGCTCAAACTCTGTGTGTAAACCGTCTTTCCAGATTGTGTTTCAGCGTCTCTGGTGAATCTTAAACAACACGATCACCAACACAGCAACATGAAGTTTAACCTCAACACTTGTTGATGTGAAGCAACACTGGTTGTTAACTTCAGTTTTTTATTATATTCCTCCTGAGGTTATTATATTAATCTAGTGGTGCCAATGTGATGCACGTTCCATGTTTTTATTCATACAAGATGCTATTAGTTCGTTTGAGTCTGATTGGACCTTGGTATTAACAGGAAGTGGACAGATTATTTTATTTTACTTTTATATATATATGCATTGAGCAGAATACACAATTCACTTATTTAACATTTTCAAACTAGAGATGTTCCTAAAGACTAGATTATGTGTTGGTTAAACTAAAAAAATCGTGTCTATAATGGAGGAAAACAGTCAGAAAACAGTCAAAGTTTTTAACACCACTGTTATTTCAACTTAAAGAGCCTTTAGATAGAATTTATCACACTGTCCAACAACCAAATTTGGTTTTAAAAACCTACTTAGTTGCACTTAAGGCCATTTATTAATAATCATTGTGCAAAAAACCTAAATTGGTGAACAGGTCGCTACCGTTAGCAATGCTAGCTAACTGCTAGCTAGCTCTCCATGTAGCTTAACATCCACATGTCTGAACTGATGTGATTTCAACTAAAAGAGCCTTTAGATAGAATTTATCTCAAATTTTATTTTTAATCCTACTTATTTCGTTGCACTTTTTGTGCACAATTCTGAACTAGTGAACAGGTCGCTAACGTTAGCCGTGCTAGCTAAGTGCTAGCTAAGTGCTAGGATGTCGCTATGCCTTTCCGAGACACCTCATTATTCCATCGTCCAAAGAGATATTTTTACATTTATGAGAGAATTTAGCTTCATAACAGTTTAACCGCCTTTTATTTCTAGCTAGCGATGTTAGAAACGTTAAAACGACTATTCTGTTAATTGTAAACACTCCTAAATCACAATTTATAGTTTACATTTCACATAAAAACACACCAAGCAAAGCACAACTCAAGCTAACGTGGTCAGGTTTGAACACATGGGACCTTGAATTTCTTTTGCCCATGTACCAGATCTGATGATGAGAACAAATCAGATTCTATTGTCTGGTGTAGAGACACCAGAGAATCTGCTTAATAGAATTTCTCGGACAACAAAACCCAACTCCATCTCCTCCGGTACTCGTCCATGTCTGTTCTGGGCTCAGATGTTCGGACACGAGGGGAACAACCAATTCTCCTTAAAAAATAAGAGAAAAGAACTCACCGATTGAATTGATTCAATCACGAGGGGAAATAAAAACGAATGAATTGGTTTGATTCGTTGCCCCAGTGACTCGTTAAGAGCAGCAGCTTTCACATGGAGGTTTCTGCAGCGGCCACATGCTTTCATTTAGCGTTCAGCCCTGTAAAACAGCCTGAATTTAGATTTGCAATGCACTCATTTATCTGTTGAAATCCAGCAGCTATGAACCGATGTATCTGAAAAAACACATCATTTATCTGCAGAATAAACCCTGGACAAGTAGATTATTATAACAAAACTGTTATTTCAACTAAAAGAGCCTTTAGACTGTTCCATGATTATATATTTTTTTATCCTACTTATTTAGTTAGTAAAGATCATTGTGCACAAATCTGACCTGGTGAACAGGTCGCTACTGTTAGCAGCGCTAGCTAACTGCTAGCTAACTGCTAGCATGGTGGTTATGCTAGTTTAGCTTGTTAAAGTGCACATTCTGTTATTCTGTCTACAAATAGACTTTTAAATGACAGGAAACCAACATGAACACAGCGTGTACAATGTGCTAAAACTGTCATTTGAAAACTTTTGGACTTTCTCAATAAAGCGTTTTCTTCTGAGAACGTTGCCTCTGATATCTTACAGCTTTTCAGCCAGCGTGAGTGTATGTGTTGAGCTTTCCTCTGCAGGAACAGGCAGCCCACATACACACATCAAGCGTACGGACAGGACGCCAGGCTGCAGAAACGTGGCCGTAATGTGGGAGACTTTGATCAGTAGCGATGGACGGACGTGAGGGTCCCAGTGTGTTTTACAAAAGACCAGGAGCCGCACGTAAAAGCCTGGTGCTTTGTTGGGGGAAGCAGATTGAAGACAGCGAGTGTGTGTGTGTGTGTGTGTGTGTGTGTGTGTGTGTGGGTTGAAGTGTAAAGTAATGAGGGTGTTGAATCTCCTCTGGAAAAAAAAAAGAAAAACAGCGATTCTGTAAGAATTCACTCTGTCTGGAGGTAAAACAGCCGTTGACTGGATTGCATCTACATGTATTAAAATAAAGTTCTATATTAGTATATAAAATAAATTCAGCATCTTGTTAGATAAACGTGTTCATGAGTCGATTAATCGATTTGTCATTATCGATGCCAACTATTACATGAGCTGCATCTTTATGAGTTTGTGTTCGTCATCATTTTTATATGATAAAAACATCAAGAGTCATTTTTACATTAAAATCCATCGAAATCCTGTTTTTTTCCCACTTGCTGTAAATCAGAGCTGCAACGATTAGTTGATTAATCGATTAGTTGCCAACTATTACATTAATCGACAGCTTTTCTGATAATCGATTAATGGAGTTGATTCATCTTTTATTCTTCTATAACAGTAAACTGATGATCTTTGGGTTGTGGACAAAAAAAGACATTTTAGGTTCAAACATCTTTTTACACCATTTTATGAACCAAATAACTAATTGATTAATCATTTGGTGCTTAGTTTTATTGACTTTAAACTTAATCATTAGATAAATGGATGCTCTAATATTTATTTGCAGCCTTATCATATCCAACCTTTAATTGAAAACAATAAAATCAATAACTGTTTAACTTAATAGATCGAGCTGCAACAATTAGTTAATTAATCAATTAGTCGCCATTATATATTATATTATATCAATCGACAGCTATTTTGATAATTGATTAATCGATTTGAGTCATTTTTAAAATTCTAAAATGTAGTAAACTGATGATCTTTGGGTTGTGGACAAAAAAAGACATTTTAGCTTAAATCTGCAGCCAAAACAACTAATTGATGGATTGAATATCCATTAGTTGACCATTATCTTTAGAAAAGATATAGAGCAGAAAGTAGAAAATACCTGAAGTGTCAAATACAAATACTCATAGTACCTCAACATTGTACTCACACATTGTATATGTTACACCAGTGATTATTCCATAAGTGGATGAAGTGATGGACTTCCAGAATGATGACTAATTCCAGTTCTGAGTAAATCAGCATGAACATGTTAGATGAATTTAACTCCCATGATGCAGCAGCATCTCCAGGGTGTGAATCCATCCAACAGCTGATGAGCTGACGTGGATGAAGTGACGACTTTTCTCCGTTGTAGTCGACGGCTTTGAGGATGTCTGAGAATCTGCGTCTGTCTGTCGCTCAGATCTGTTTCTCATCCTCTGAGATCTCATCTGGTGCCTGGCAGCTAATGGAGGGGGGGGGGGGGGGGTGATGGGGGTGATGGGGGGTTATAGGTGTCAGCGTGTGGGTTTAACTCTGTGTGATTAAAGGACCAGTTCACAGTGTTTCAGCTGTTTAAAACAGACAGTTACACATGAGCAGGTTTGATCATTATTATTGATTATTGATTATTAGTCAGATCAATTAATACGTCTGATTAGTTTTAGTTCACATTATCACAGCAGGTGACTTCACATCTACAGGTTTTACCATCAAATGTGTGGAAATAAATAAAAGAGTCAAAGTAAAGTACTGCAGTATTATGAGTTCACACAGTAAAGTATTGTAGTATAATGAGCCGACGTAGTAAAGTACTGCAGTATCATGAATACTTGTAGTAAAGTACTGCAGTATCATGAATACTTGTAGTAAAGTACTGCAGTATCATGAATACTTGTAGTAAATTACTGCAGTACTGTTAGGTTTAATGCAGTACTTTATCTACATCAACTCACTATACTGCAGTACTTTAAATACACATACTCATACTGCAGTACTTTAAATACACATACTCATACTGCAGTACTTTAAATACATCTACTCATTATACTGCAGTACTTTAATTACATCAACTTATAATACTACAATACTTCAACTACATTGACTCATAATACTTTACAGCAATACTTCAAATACATCTACTATTAACTAAATACTCACAGTACTTTACTTTAACTTCATCATCTTTGATACATGATGTACTGCATTACAATACTTTACCTCCATCTAATCTAAATGCTTGTTTACTTTATTGCAATACTTCAAATCAACTCAATACTAATGTACTTTATACTATCTTAATTCATTCTTATGTACTTCGCTGTGACACACACACACACACACACACACACACACACACACACCTATCACCGCCTGTTTCCAGACGTTTCATGATGACACGCGTTTATCTCTGAGACTTTAATGAAACGTGAAGCAGCCGTCAGCAGCAGAGTGTTTAGACAGCACACACACACACACACACAGACACACACACACACACACACACACACACACACACACACACACACACACACACACACACACGTACGTGTCGTCCTATGTAAAATGCGTGGTCCTGCCGCGTGTTCTCTGATGAACGTTCTGCAGAATGCGCCTTTAAACTGAAGTTATTCAACACAACACAAATGTTTTCCACTGGTTGTTTTTTTTCTATGTCAAACACGTTATTCTCACAGAAACACGAATGCGTGATAGAGGAAGAAGAAAGCAGCTTCCCCCGAACCGTCAGACCCTGACAGGAGGAATAAACTTTATTTAAACCAGCTCCAGGTGTGTTTCTGTGTTAGGAGTCAGAGGATCCTTTCAAATAAACACACAACCTTCTTTTCTTCTCATAATAAGTTGTATTGTTGTTCTTTTTTTAATAAAAGGACCCGGAATAAATCTGTCAGTGTTACAGTCAGAGGGAAAAAGCAGACAACATAATTAATGATTTGTAAATGCATTTCTGTATAAAAGAAAACGGCTCAAACTGTTAAAGTGACTAAAACAGCTTTTCTCTACTTTCCTTTATAAAAACTGTGCATCAGGGCGTTTACCGTGACCTCTGGGCGACCTCTGGGTGCGTTTTCAGGCGTATTACAGATTTTCTGGGTTAATGATGATTTGTTTTCTGCTCCAGCTTCAGACTCTCGCAGTGAAACACAAACCGCAGTAAAACCTCAGCTTTGATCGTATAGTTTATTACATTTTGCGTGTTTTATTTTGTGATGTTTTGCTTGGATTCGACGTCTGAAACACAAACTGACCCAGAGTCAGCTGCTGTTTCATCACTGGCTCAACGTCGTTTCCTCGAGTACAGCTTTGAGGTATTTGTGTGATACTGATTTATACTTCACTACATCTGTCTGCAGCTTTTACCGCTTTAAGATGCAGATTTTATATCGTATTAGATATTTTTTAATATGCTAGGATCTATATTTTATTACACTTTCTTTTTTGAAATTTGCCCTTTATGTGAAAATATTATGATGCAGTATTTTTACTTTTAATCTAATCAAAGTATCGCAAATTGGTTCAACATTTTTTAGAGTAAAACACTGAAATACTTCACATCACATATATCTGTAGTAGTATAATATACTGTAATAATATAACAGTACTTCTCTTCTGATAAGTACATTTTACTGAAAATACGTTTTCAATTCAGGACTTGGCATAGACAGTATTTCTACTTTTACTCACTGATTACTTCGAAGTATTACTTCGTAGTATTTCTGATGATACGAGTGGTTTCCAGTGACATTAATAAAACTTGTATTGATTGTTGTCATGGTCTTGTTGGATAAAAATAATGATACTACATTTATTCTTAGTCTTACTCTATGCTGTATAACTGTGATTTAATTTCAACAAATACTCATTTCTTATGTACTTTTACTTAATGTTTTATTTCAGGACATTTTCTTCTATTTGAGTTTTTTTGACGACAGTATTTTTCTCAGACTCAGAATGTTTGTGTGACTGATGCAGCAGAGGGGGAGGTGTGTGTGTGTGTGTGTGTGTGTGTGTGTGTGTCGGCTGCTGGCTCCTGTAACGTGGGACACACACCGGTGTGTGTCGTATCGACTGGGATGAGTTTTTCTCGTCTTGCAGCTTGAAGTCGCAGCAGCACAGTGTGTGTGTGTGTGTGTGTGTGTGTGTGTGTGTGTGTGTGTGTTACAGTATCATGCTGCAGGCTGCACACACACGCACACAAACACACACTTCAGTGTTTCCGTGCAGCAGCAGAGCGACAGGCCTGATCCAGACACAGTAAGTTGCAGCATTTAAACTCAACCTTTAACGGGCTTTTATTTTGTTAACTTCATTTTAATCCTTTAAAACGCAAAAATAATTAATAACACGCTGTATTATTCTGTAAAGTGAGTCTAAACAGTAAATTAATGCCATTCCTTCTTTTAAACAGTAAATTTATATTCAGTCAGAATCTGCTGTTTGTTTACAATTTAGGAAATAAAAGGTAAAAATTAAAACATCACCTGTAGACTCTGTTCATTCATTAATTAGATTTTATTCTATATGAGACTAATGTAGTTGTGTATAAATATATTTATATTTTAAAGCAGCGTGTTACTGATGGTGAACACGCTGCTTCCTGTGATGATCTCTAACCGCAGCAGTTTGTGTGAAACCGGGATCGAACCCGCGCGTCCCGCAGCTCAGCAGCGCCACGCAGCGGCGGTTTGCGGCGCTGCGCGTGTTGGAGTCACTTCTGTTTGTTGGTTTGTTTTATTCATCGCACTCACAGCTCTGAAAGTAGGAATCCGGATCAGATTCCGTTTTTTTTTTTTATTAGATTGTTGGTTGTAATAATAATAAAATTAAATATCCTGAGGTTGTTTTCGTTTTCACGTCGGGATCTAAACGCGTTTAAAGGAAAAAGCGTCAAATCATGAAAAACATGAAAAACATCCTCACACACTTTGCTCTGCTGCAGGAAATATTGGAGGAAATATTGGAGGAAATATTAGAGGAAATATTGGAGGAAATATTAGAGGAAATATCACTGCAGCGTTTTTTTTTTATCTCTTTTCTATTTTTTGTTTGTTGAGAGTCAGAAAACATGTCACCTTTAATTAGAGCTGCACACACACACACACACACACATTTCACAATTAATTCGCTATTTCTCCTTCCCTTTAATTCTTATTTTATTTAATATATAAAGGAGTTGCATTAAATGTGAGTGTTTGCTCAACGTATAAAATAAACGCTAAACGCGTCCCTCCAAAATAAAAGCCGCCGTCGCTCATAACGAGCAGCATTTAATTAAAAAAATGTTTTCAATTTTATCATTTACATTTTTTATTTGATCTACTATTCTATCACAATATGGAAAATGTTAACTGTTGTAATTATGCATTATGTATTTTATTAAAAAAAACTTTTATTTTCTTAAATTTCTATTTTTTATTATTATTACTGTAATGTTTCTGATAAAATTAATCATTTATTTTTGTCTATTAACACTACATATTGCACACTCCACAATTAAATACCCAGAAAATATATTTTATTGATATTAAATGATTTTTCTATTTAGCATTGAGTGAAGCAGCTTTATCGGTTTTAATCCATTGTGGTGAATTACTACACTTGTGCTCAGCCCACGCACACGGCGACAGAGGAACAAACAGGATTACACGTCACCAACATTTCAATCACGTTGCATCAGTGATGATACCAATTATTTACAACAGCTGCCTATTAATCACCTTCCATTAGCGTCTCTCTGCGTTTCTCAGACGCTTCCTGGATCCCTCAGAAAAAATGAGTCATCGGAACCAAAAAAAAAAAAAAGAAGAAGAAAGAAGAAGAAGGAACACAGACAACACAGCCACAGCCGAACGGTAACTTCTGGTTCCGGAGTCACCAAACGCTGGTTTTGGGGTTTGAGAACATGCAGGATTCTCCTGTTTTTTCCTCTTTTCTGGGTTTTTGGAGCAGAGGAAGAAGCTGTAGCAGCGTTCTCTGGCTGTGAGGGGCCTCGCTGACATGGGGAAACATCTGCTGCGTAGAAATAGAGACTGATGACTCAAATTATATGCAGAGCGGCTGCCAGCGCCGACCAGGGAATGTAAATGGCAGATAATATGGATCCGCTGCATCCGTTTGACCCCGTGAACCAGAGCAGAAAAAAACCTGCAACAAGAGAAGTTTTCTTCCTTCAGAACGTGAAGCTGTATTTGTGTAGTAAATGTGCTCAAGTACTGCACTTAAGACAATTTAGAGGTTCCTGTACTATGAGTATTTCTGTTTGATGCTATTTCGTACTTTCTATTTATCTGACAGCTTCTCATTACAGTCAAAGCTGCAACAGCAGATTAAACTAAAGGTTATTTAAACGATAAAATGTGTGTGAGCGGTGAAAAAGGAGCTGAGGACTGGAGCTAAAATGTCTTTTTTTGTCCACAACCCAAAGATCATCAGTTTACTGTTATAGAAGAATAAAGAAACCAGGAAATAATCAGAGAACAGAAGCTGAACCAGAGAATCTGGACATTTTAGAATTAAAATGACTCATATCTATTACTAGATGATCAAAGTATTTGTAGATGGAAACTAACTGATTGAGGTACTTGTACTTCAGGTATATGTTCTACTTTCTCTGTATTTATCTGACAGCTTCAACAGGTTTGTTTCAGTCAACTGAGGATTCCTAATTGATTTTTATGCATTTATTAATTAATTATTAATATCCTGGAACTTTCTGAGCACATCTGATGTGATTTAAAGCTTCATTCCATGTGGAAAACTCAGATTTCAGTCATAAATTAGACTAAAGATTTGTAACTAATGACTATTCTGATTAATCTGGTGATTATTGAAATGATTAATTAATTGGTTCATGAAATGTTGATCAGTGTTTCTCAAAGCTGCAGATTGAAGCTAAAATGTCTTTTTTTGTCCACAACCCAAAGATCATCAGTTTACTATTGTAGAAGAATAAAGAAACCAGGAAATAATCGATTGATCGACTAATCAATGCTCTGATTGCAGGTTCCACTGAATAATTCTGTGTTTATAAATGAAAACCTGTTTGTCTCTGAGGTGTTTACGGTTCCAGCAGACACACATGGACTCTAATAAACAACAGATTGGTTCCACCGTGCTCAGAGTACAGGTTTGAAGTACTTGTACTCGCTGCTACTTCACCTCAGGGAGATTTTCTACATTCTCTACACGTCTGTTTATGAATGAGGCTTTTATTGTGAAAAACCCGGTGTCTCTGTGTCTGTGACGAGTTTACAGCTCAAATAAATAAAAGTTTGAGGCCTGGAGACGTGGAACTGTGATTCTTCAGGAAAACACAGAGTACACACAGAATACACAGAGTACACACAGAGTACACGCAGAGTACACACAGAGTACACACAGAGTACACGCAGAGTACACACTGAGTACACACAGAGTACACACTGAGTACACGCAGAGTACACACTGAGTACACACAGAGTACACACAGAGTACACACAGAGTACACGCAGAGTACACACAGAGTACACGCAGAGTACACACAGAGTACACACAGAGTACACGCAGAGTACACACTGAGTACACACAGAGTACACACAGAGTACACACAGAGTACAGGTGTGTTGTTCTCTACCTGATGTTTCTCACATCAGCTTAATACCTCACTTTACTGTTAAACATGTACTTTTACTGCAATACTTCATCTACGTGTACCCAGGCAGCATTTCATAGTAAAACATTTATTTAGTTTTAGGATCATTGCTGAGAACATTTTGTGCTGTTTTCCAGCAGCTGTTACACACACTTTTAATCCTAAATACATTCAGGAGGTTTAGAGACTTTGATCGTTAAACGTCTGATTTATGGAGAAAATAAAACTTTATCGGTCGCACGGATCACGAACACATTCACACATTAGGGTGAAAATATCAGATAAACTCTGATAAAACTAAAAATCATTGACTCTAATATAAAACAAGAACCTGTTTTATCCAATGTTAAGGGACATTTTACTACGAGATACTACAGAAGTACTACAGAATAAATGGATCCACGTCAGCCTGTTTTTACAGACATATTCACCTTTCTGCTTTTTGTTAAAGTTGGTGTAAGAGCAGAAATAAACAGGAATCAAGGCTAAAAATTAAATCTGCTTTATAGATAGGACGATTTTAGCAGCGAATTCTACACATTTTTATTAAAAATCAAACATCTTTCTTCAACTAAATGTGTGATATGAGAATAATTCTGGATGCAAAAGGTACAAAAATCCATAGAACAGTTTGAGTCAGTGACAAGTTATGTAGAAAATCAGAAACTTTATTCTATAAATAAATAAATCATGTGTTCATGTTGGTTTCTTGTCATTAAAAGTCCATTTGTACAATTTGATTTTATAAAAATCACAATTTTATGACATGAAATGTGAAAAGGAGAAAGTAAAAGAGGAATAAATTTTATATATTTAATCCTAATAGAATAAATAAAACCAGTTGACATCATGACCTTTAGTCTCAGTCCCATTTCTAGTTGTATTAGAACAAGTTTTATTTTATATACATATATATATATATATATGTATATATACACACACACACACACACACACACACACACACACACACACACACACACACACACACACACACACACACAAACACACACTGAAATGATTCCTACCAGTCAAATAACAGGGATTTCTTTATTTTTTCTCTACAAATTAGTATTTTACTTGTATGTCACATCAACAGATGACTGAAGTACATGAGTGTACTTCCAGTACCCGTGTTGAGTTTTACTGTGTATTTACTCGTTGTTGTTTGACCTGATTTTAAAGTTATTTTACACCAAACAAGTAAAATCACATTTTTCCTCCTCGTCTTTAACCACTGGTTAAACTTACAGGACTTTTACTGTGACTCAGTATTTGACACTAGTACTCTGGTAGAGTACTGTAGTACTCCGTGTGCTGCGTGGCGTGTTCTTAGCGTGTTGTGGCAACACACACACACACACACACACACACACACTAATAACCAGCCTCTCCGTCTCTGTCCTTGTGTTGCTCCACTTCAGTCAAAATGGAATTTATTTTATTTTATTTTTTTTATATTTGGGGCACGTTTCACCTCTCGTTTTTTATTATTATTTTATTTTTATTTTTTTACTCCTCAGCAGCAGCAGCAGTCGATGCTTTTATGATTAGACGAGTAAATTAGAAGCAGAGGAAGCAGAGAAACACACACACACACACACACACACACACACACAGAAACACACACACACACACACAGGGACACACACAGAAACGCACACACACAGGGAAACACACACACACACACACACACACACACACACCATTTATTTAGTTTTTCAGGTTATTTAAATCCAGATTTTCTCTATTGATGCATCTACTGACTATTTTAATGGTTGATTCATCTATCAATTAAAACAAATAATCAATCAGTTGATTAGTTCATTAAATGTTGTAAAATGTTGATCAGTGTTTCTAAAGCTGCAGATTGAAGCTAAAATGTCTTTTTTTGTCCACAACCCAAAGATCATCAGTTTACTATTATAGAAGAATAAAGAAACCAGGAAATAATCAGAGAACAGAAGCTGAACCAGAGAATCTGGGCTAAAATCGTTTATCAGCTGCATCTAATCCACTGATCATTACAGCTTCGTTAGTGGATTTTATGCATTTTGCAGATTTTCACAGATTTCTCACTGAAATCAACTCATCGATCATCCGTAAACCTGATTATAAATCGTTTGTCCGCTGACAGACACGGTGAGGAAGCAGAGCAGCGTCAGACATCAGAACGAGCAGAGATCTGATGGAGGATCACTGTGTGTGAGCCTAATGACTCGCTGCTGCTTTGATTCCAAGTGGACGAGCTGAGCTCACACACGGTGTCCAGAAGATTGGAGAGTAAGAGCTTTTTTATTTATATGGCACTTGACTGTGTGTGTGTGTGTGTGTGTGTGTGTGAGGGTCTTTCCAACGGTTATTGATTGGCTCTAAAAGGAGGAGAAAAGGCAGCGAGACGCAGGTCACACGCCTGGTAAAAGTCAAAACGTGTTTGATGCAAGATCAAAGTTTATTTTTCAGGTTTCAGAACGTGACGAGTGACGGGAAGAGAAAGAGGAGGAGATTCATTCTGATTCCTGTTTCACTCCTTGTGGATTTCTGTGTTTAACAGATGAAACATCCAATAATCTGCACTATGTTCATAACCTAATTGCATCTTTTTTTTTTAGGCAAAATATAAGAATAAAAAACATATTAACACAAGAAAACTAAAGATAAAAATCAAGACAAACCTATTGTATTTGCAGTGATTGTTCTTTTCTCACCTACAAGCTCCAGGAATCACTGAAAGCTTCATGAGATTAAAACAATAAGATTTAATCTCTAATTAATAATAAATATTATATCATGACCTGGACTGTTTGTAAAGCTTGGCTATGAGGGATAATTGACAGATTATGACAATAATTCATTAAATAAATGATAATTCAGTGTTTCCTACTGAACAAACAATGAATCGTGTGTAAACACATGTGTAGACGAACATCGCCTCCTGGTGGACATGAAGGACATTACACCAGAGACAAATCAGTCACTTTATTCTCACTTAACTGCATCTAGTTTAAGACTGATGCTGTAAATTATTTTATTTAAAGTCTTAAGTTTTATTTAGAGTCTTTTTGCCTCATTGATAATTGTTTTTATTTCTCTGTCACTCAGGGAATAATAAAGTTGATTTGAATTGAATCAACAGCAGCAACAACTAACACTGATGGGATTCTTCATCTTCATCATTAAAAATGTCAAAGCTTCTAAAATGTATTTTATACTTAAAATTTTTCCACATCAAGATCGTTAAACTCAGAAAAACTAGAGCTCAGACCCGTCTGATACGATTCTCGCTTTTATTTATAACAAAAAAAAACAATTGACTGAAAACTTTAATGAGCATTATTATTATTATTAATATTATAAGTATTAATAAGAAATCTAAATGGATTTATTAATTTATTTATTTATATCCCTCAAATGCATATTTCCTTTTGCATTTCCACCACAAGAGATAAGAAGAAAAATAAATTTCATGTGCAAAGGAAATATAGTAAGAAATAAATGTTAATGTTAAGTTTACGTTACGTTGATGTTGAGTGTGTCACTGAACGATGGATTTTTTGTCCTTTTGTTTTTCCTGGGGACCCCCTGAGGGTCCACGGACCCCAGGTTGAGCCCCCCCCCGTAGAAAACAGGCGTGTTGAACATTGCTGAGTGTTTGAATATCTGCGTCATGAACATAATGAACGTCCTCAGCCGCACGCGACGCGGCTCCACAGACCGCGGTTGCCAGGCAACAGAGACGGGAGCTTGTGATTAGCATCGTCGGCCACAGGTGCGTCGCCGCGTGTCAGCCTCCGATAATTAGACGGACGATCAATCAGAGCGGAGGTTTCAATAGGCTGCAGAGAAACAGGAACCACGAACGTTTAACACTTCAGCTGAGTTTGTCGCGCTGAAACGAGACGAGCAGATGTGGCCACGTCAGAAAAGACGTACAAAAGTACAAAAGTATTATCAGAAAACGTGCCTTAAATATCAAAAGTACTGATATAGTACGTTAAACTACTTGTTTTACTTTTATTTTAATGTCGAATAAATTTGAGATACTATGAGTAGACTAATAGTAAAAGTGCTACATCATGATATTTTCACACAAAAGTGAAAATGTTAAAGAGGGAATGCCATAAAATATAAATAAAATATTAGAGTACAACGCATAAAATAATAAAATCTGCATCTCAAAGTAACTAAAGATGATAAATGCAGTAAAGTAGCATCAGGTGGAAATACTCGAGTATAAATACCTGTTGTTGTACTCTATTACAGTCAGTATTTGAGGAAATGACATTGGGCCTAAAGTACAAATTTACTACTGAGAGCAACAGTTTAATAGAATAAAGATGATTATTAGTATTAAATAATAGAATATTAAAGTTTATTAAGGCATGAATGTAGTGGAGCTAAGTATGAAGTACTTCAGTATAGTACATGTACTTTAATTGAGTATAAAACATGAATAAATGTACTTTGTATGAGCAGAGAATCAAGTTTAACAGAAACTGAAAATCACCAATCTATAAATACACTATTTGATGAATTTATTTAGGATTTGCTTGATAAATAAATTTTAAACTAAAAATCTTTATATAAAAAACTGTTTTAAAGTTTTCATCAGGTCTAATAATTTACGCCCAATTCACCCATTTTCATTTTCAGGATAAAATCTGATCACTTCTTTTAACAATAATTAATCAAATACAACTTCTCTAACTTCCCTTTAACCTCTTTACATCTAAAGTTGTGACACAGACGGTGAGAAATTCAGCAGAAGAAACAGAGTTAACGAGGTGTGTGTGTGTGTGTGTGTGTGTGTGTGTGTGTTCATTCAGCAGATTATCGTCCTTTAAACACATAAAATCCCTCCTTATTTACACGTTGTTTTGTGTGATTGTGGTTTGATGCGACGCTTTGAACCTGAGCAGCTTTTATCTCCATTCACACGACTCAGACCTCAGCAGAGGTTCACGGGGACGAGGAATCACGGGATCGGCGCCTTCTGACAGTGAATATTTATGCAAACGCAGAGAGAAGAACCAGTGGAGCAGCTGGACCACACAGCAATGATAATAAATCATCATAATGATCTTATTGACAGACGCTGATTGTTCCTGAAACTCAGTACTTTAATGTGAGTACAGGTTTGAGGTACTTGTACCATGTGATGCCACTTCATACTGATTATTGTACTTCATCTCTACTACACTTATCAGCTTTTAATATCTCACAGCAGAGCTGCAGTGATGAGTCAATTAATCAATTATGAACCAACTATCACAATTGATAATATTGATTAATAGTCAAATAATGATCTTGATCTGAAAATATCATGAATCAATAAATGTGATAATCTGTTATGAACAACATGAACCAGCAGCTCTGCTGGTTTAACTTCTGATAAAAGTCTCATAATCTACATGATGTATTATAGCATATTAGCATTTTATAAGGAGATTAATTAGTTTAATTGTATTTTTGTTTGATTTTTATATTTTTCATGTTGAGATATTTATATAAAATTCTGATTATGTGTATTAAACCTGATTTAAAGAGGCTTTGCTGCAGTTTTTTAATTTTTTTCCAGATTCTCTGCGTGTTCTAACTTCAGCTAAAACACGCTTTCATCAGGACGCAGCAGGTCACACACATGTGGAGCCACGTCTGCAGCGTAAATCGATGTGGACGTCGGGGCTTTTTGGAGCAACCTTGCGTCCGCTCGTTCTGCAGCATCAGGTCATTGAGGTTCTAATTGTGTTTGGCTGCAGCCGGACGCCGTCTTTTGTCGGGGCTCCGGGCCGATGCTCTAATAGGCCATCTGCAGAAAACACACGGGGGGCCGGTCAATTAAGAGTCCACTTCCTGCCGCCGTGACGGCCATTAGACGCCGCCACAAGTGACTCTTCAGTGGCTTTTACTCCCAGTTCCATTCACGGCGTCCTCGAGCCAAACAGACTTTTGTCCATTTCCTCTCGTCCACTCCTCTATTGAAATTCAGTTTTTCCATTTCTTTTTTGACCCTGATGGTCAAACAGAACCTGCTTCAGTCTCAAATATTCTGAATTCTAAAGCTGCCCCCCCCAACAAAAGCAGCAGAGCTCTTATCTCATCCTGGGGAGGAACGTCCTTTACAACCATCAAATACACAATTAACTCATTTAAATGTCCTTTACTTCTGTTTGACTGATGCATTTACTGTTTTCTGCATATGGTCTCACACACACACACACACACACACACACACACACACACACACACACACACACACACACACACACACACACACACACACACACACACACACACACACACACACACACACACACACACACACACACACACACACACACACACACACACACACACACACACTTTAAATCATGTCTCCTTTAAAAAAGGAAAAATTTACATTTGCCCCGCCCAATTATTTTCAAAATAAAAGTCTCATTCTGTGAAAACATACATTCCAAACTGCACCCGAGTCTTCAGCACTTTTTTTGTGTGATTTTTATCTTTTTAGGAGAAAAATTCCAAAAAACACAATGAGGATTCTGTACTAGAAAGTTTAGAGGGTATAACATGGAGGATTCAGCCATAAGTTTAAAACATTGAATAATGAATAAAACTACCAGCAGAATATGGATAAATGAACAGTGAAGTTATGTTGCAGAGAGAAGAATTATCACAATACAGGATTAATAATCTTTTTCTACAGTAACTGCACTCGTGTCTTACAACTTGTTGCTTCTACAGATTTTTATTTTTATTTTTCTTATTTGTATGAAACTAGACCAGAGTTCCTGTTCAGTGGTTTGTTTGATTCAACACGTGATTATGACTCTTCGCATCGCGATGACGACGCCGTCGACATATCGTGCGGCTCCATTACTCAACAACTCAATAACTCACTCGCGGCGTCGACATTTGAACGAATCCCAACACAAACTGAACCTGATTGAACCGTCGCTCGTTAAACTCGCCGGAGGGGAAATTCCTGACGTCGCTGCCAAAACTCCCGACGCCCGAAACGCGAAGAACACATCAATAAGCCGCGGGTCGCGTGTCGGGTTTGACCTCGCGACCTTTTCCTCCACCGCGGGTTAAATACCTGAAGTCTTCATCAGATCCACAGGTCCTCAGAGAAGAAGAAGCTGGGATTCATCAGCAGCAGAAACTAGAAGAATAAACAGCAGAAAAAACACAAAATTACAGTTAATAAAAGGCTTAATTTGATAAATGACATTGATAAGTTTATATAAAATAAAACAATAAATACATCACTATAGTCTCAGCCAGGGTCAGACTCAACATCTCCATCTATAAGTAAAACAAATAAATACTTTATTTTATTATTAAATAAATAAACTTTCTTTAATGAAAACCTACATACATTTCATCTAATCCAACAGGGCGGTATATATGTATATGTATATATATATAATTTAACCAATATACTATATTAGAAATAAAAATATTCCTACCTGTATTAATAAATCACCGCAATGCAGGTTTTTACTTAAAAAAAATTGTATTGAAATAAAAAACATTTATAATGTGAATAATGCTCAAAGATAAAGTTATCGAGCTTTTATCAATATTCTTTTGCTAAACTTAATTTGTTGTGTTTGAGGAGCAAAGAAAACACATTTAAAATAGTCTCTGATTTAAGGCTTGTTAATAAAAATAAAATAAGTTTACGTGTAAAAAAACAGAGGTTTATTGTTGTGTTCTCGTATTTTCTGTAAATTAACAATTAACTAAATTAACGGCACCTGCTGGTTTACACCTGACTGCGCATGCGCAGTGTCGCTAATTCCAAATTCATCAATTCTAAAAATAAATGTGTTAAAACTGACTACAACAGAATAAAATTAATTATTTCAATTAAAAAATAATATTTTTCATTAGAAAACAGGCTTATATTAGCATGTAAGTGGCTAATTCATTAGCTACACAGGTTTGTAGCGGACTCACTGTGGTGTAACGGTGAATTCTCCCCGGAAGGAACAGCAGCTTCTACGGACAAAAAAAAAACACTTTCTCCTTCTTCTCCTTGTTGTTTTACTTCTTCTTTTACTTCTTTTAAAATGTTGACTGGAAACAAGACGTTTTCTCTAGTTCCAAGCAGCAAAGCTTCGCTAACACGTTCGACTGTTTCCGGTCTCAGACATTTTTACACGGGCCGTTAATTACCTCCACTTCCGTTTCAAAATAAAAGTATTTATTTATTTGTTTGTTTGTTTATTTATTTATTCATTTTTATTTATTTAATTTTATTCCATAGGTTTGGTAGTAGTAGCGATATAAACATGTGTAAAGCTAATAAAAATTAATGTGTATAATCAAAGTAACATTAGCCAATTTGCTGGATGCTATATGTTAGCTGCTACTAGCTACGTTCAGACTGTGTTTACTGGGCTGAACATTTAGAATTAAATCTAAAACTGTAATTTTTTTCTAATCCAGGTTTCGTTTTCTTCAACTATTTGTTTGTTTGTTTAATCGTTGACGTTCATCTCCTCCAGAATCAGATCAATATCTTGTTTTGTTCAGAGCAGCGATTTTTTGACGGTTGCTAAGCGGTCGTCAGTCTCCTAGCAACCGGTAATTTACGTTAATGACGACTTAGTGTGGGTCACGTGACTAAGCTAACGGATAGCATTAAGCTAACGTTAACGGCTGATTTTGTCTTTCAGATGAGTTTGTCGTAATATTTCTGAGGAGAGAAATAAACCTAAAGGTATAACTAGCATTTTACTGTAATGAATGATAATAGTTAAATAAAAAATGTGTTCACTTTGCTATTTAACGTTAACTTTATCACCATAAAGCTTCTGTGTTAGAGCAGCTAACAACAGTTAGCCTCTGTTTAGGTTTATTAGTTTTTATTTTATTTGATTTACCACACAAACTGCTAGTAAATGTTTAATACTAGTATTTAGAGTATTACACGAAAATAAGCAAATTAAAAAAAATAAATACTAATATCTTCTGAATCAGATTTGTTGCTCTAAGAAGCTGAAACATAAATCAAAGATCCTCACTTCTCAGTTCTGGTTTGTTTTTACTTAAAATAAAGAATTTAATCAGTTCAGTGTTTACAAAACCGCCTCTAGATATTTTTTTTCTATTTTTCCTTTATATTTGGTATTTAAAGGCAATTTGCATCCACATAAACATTGTGATTGAATCAAAGACCCAGTTTCTGCTCTGATATGTATGCATATAAAATAAATAGAATATATAAAAATAGTCCTCCTTCATTCTATTGTATATTTCCTACACACACTAGAACGTCTTGTTTAACAGAGTTAAGTGCAGGAAGTGTGATAAGATCTTTTTTTCTCTATTTCATTTCTTCAGGTTTCTTGTGTTTTAAACTGGAGAGTCTTGTTGAACTGGAGAAACTGGAGAAACTGGCTCATTCTCACTCAGCAGAATCTTTATTTTCATTCGCTCCGATGGACTCAGTCAGTAAACGTTTTTTTCTTGTGTAAATCTCCAGATTTGTATCCGTGCATCCACAGATTCACTCACTGATCTCATTGTTACGGCAGATCTTCAGCGGATGGAATCACTTTGGATGTTTTGTAATATGGACGACAGATGTTGAAGGAAAATAAAACTCTCGTCTTTCACTTCACACATTTCTTGTTTAAACAGTCTTCTAGACCCTTTCTCAAAATAATCATCTCGTATCTATGATAAATACAGGAGGAAATATGATTAGTAAAGTCTCAGGTGAATAATTAAATGCTGTTTCCACTGATCTGTTAAATGACCTCTGGCCCCAACTAAACAATGAAAGCTTCACTGAAAATCTGATTTCAGCCGCAGTAAACACTTTAAACTTCTTAAACTTTATACTGACTTAACATACTAGAAATAATTCCCACCATGTTGATTATTCGTATAATTATTAAAACTATTTGTTTACTTTAAGGAAAGATCATTTTTCTTGATTGTAATCAATTTATTCTTTTTTACGGTTAGTCTTGTTATCTTAAAACAAGACCAAATTAGCCCATGAAAAAAACTTTTTTAATATAGATTTTTAATAATAAGATAAAATATCTACCAGTGTAATAAGGTCATTTCCATCAATATCGGACCATTTGTTCAAAAACAAGATATTTTTTCACTTAAAATTTACATTTTTTTGCAGTCAATATAGTAAAAATGTATATTTCCCTTCATGTTTTAAATGTTTCAATAACATTCTTTTATTATATTTAAAAGTTTTCTTCCTCTAAGTGAATAAAATCACTGCTAAAAATGATCATTGTAATATAAAAACCAGCAAAAAGGTTACAGAAAATGCACAACACTCCCACAGTTGGAAGTGTGTATTAGAAGGGAACACAGTACACAACATCATTTTCAAGAGTTTTAATAATTTACTAAAAAATAGTGTAAAAGTAACAGATATTTCCCACTAATGTGGATCTGTTCGATATTCAAAGTGATGACAGATGTAACAAATTTTTGCAAACTTGCCTTCGTCTGTACACGTGTGTACGATTCAACTTGGCAATTTAACCTCTTGGCTGTTTTTAAATGGGTTTTTGCACTGTATACTGTATATCAAAAAAGCTCACGGCAAAAAAATACTTTTGATATGAATCACTTGAAAGTAAAACCGACCAGCATGAAATGTACAGCTTTAAGAAAATTCCAAAAAACACGGCTGAAAAGTGTATATATACAAACATGCTAGGAATCTAACAAATACAGACTGAGTGGAGCGACGGGCCTTTCCCATGGTTTTTGCTTGACATCATTTCGAGATGAGAGCCAATGAAATAAAGCGTCATTCTTAAATATTTAATAACCTTGCGACGTTCAAATACCAGAATCTTCTATTGCCTATTTCAAGTTTTATTTTCCTGTTTGTTTGTTTTTTTAGCAGAAGAGGAACATTTTTATAAATATACAGTATACTGTATCTCCTGCATCAATTCGTTTAATTTAAACTCATTAAATAAAAAAAGGCAAAATGTTCAGTATCTGTAGAAAAAAACAAAACAAAGCATTTTCTTTGATAAATGTTCATACTGTGTCCACTTGTAAAGAGATGGTTGTGCCCATCACCCTCATCATTAAGTGCCTGCATGGAAGAGGTAATATATATTTATGTATATACATATATATATCAAATTCTATGACATGATATAATTTGTATAAATATGGCATCTTTACAATTGCATTAAAATGACAAATTTTATTTCAGATCCCGAGACTATTAACAGTCAATTGGGGAAAGAAAGGCCTTGTTTTAAGTTTCTCATTTTCTTGATTTAAATATTAAAAATAAGTCTCAATTCTTTGCAAATGTATGTCATACATTATAAACAACATGTCTGTCTTCAACTGGTCAAATATTTTTTTTCTCTCCATCGTGTATCTACAACACTTTGGAAGATGAGGAAAAAAAGTGCCATTTATCAAATGCCCCCCCCCCTTTGGAGTTGAAGAGGACAGTCGCCCCCCCTTTTTTTTCCAGAGTAAAGGTACGAGTTTCATCAACCGAGCGCTCAGTCCCAAGAAGCTCAACAGTGCAGTTCTTTACAAAACGAATGTAGGAACACCGTGGTGTGGTAACGCCGTGTCTGTGGTGACGCTGCTGTGTCTGCTCTGCTGGTTTTAACTCCACGTTCCTGCTCTCACGTCCACCTCTGCAGGAAAATCTCATCCACAGACGCCTCGAATGCCACGTGATGCTGTGATATGTCAGTAAAAAAAAAAATAAACGTAGCATAGTTGGACAGATCCGGATCCGCCTTGTCTTCTCCAGTCACAAAGCACCGGGACCAGGTCTGGACTCTGCTGGTTCAACCACAGGGTTTTTTCCTCCAGAGCTCTGCTGCCCTCTGGTGCCCGAAGGAGGAAGCGTAGGCACAGAGGAGGTGAAGGTCAGTCCTCACACACACACACACACACACACACACACACACACACACACACACAGCTAAAGCATGTTCAGGATGGCGTTGTACATCTGGATCAGCACGGCCAGGTGGACGGGCAGGCAGGACTGGCGGTCCTGGGTGGCGGGGGTACACGTCAGCCAGGAGAGGGCGTTGTACTGCTCCAATACGAACCTGCGTTTCATGGGAAATATACAATTCAGGGAGGAAAAGACGTCGGAATTTATCACTAAATCCATTTCTTACTCTCTACTGGCGTCATTTCATTTTAAGGGCAGGAACTCTCCCTCCTCAGGGAAAAGTTAAAACATTATAAAATCTGAAGTTATAGACAAGAGGCGTCATTTTTGTATTTTAAGGAAATAGTAAAGTGTTGTGTATCACTGCATTTCCTCATGTTACTGAGTAAATGTTAACTTTAACAGACCAATATGACTGAAGCTGGTTTGGTTTGTGTTCAACATGTTTTTGAGCATTTTAAAGACTGGCTAAGATTGTTAGATTACATTAAGGTGTGTTTGAAAAAATGAGTGTTAGGTGAATGCAAATAAAACATAATGATGTGTTCAAAGGTCACGCCAATAATAGGAAATTTAGTTTTTAGTGAGAAATTCAGATTATTACAGATGTTGGGCTGAAACAATTATAAAGTTTGTGTTTGATAACTAAATAATGAGCTTTATTTATTGGAACCGGACAGGAAGAACTGACTGAACAACCTCAGCTCGTTGACGGTACCTGAGCACATCAGAGGTGGTCTTAGAGTCCAGGGGGTGGGGGGTCCTCTTGGTCTTGTCTGACACCAGCTCCTCAGACTGAGTGATGGAGATGTGGTGGTGCAGCGACGCCTGCAGCCGAGAAACAGAGACGTTAACACGTTAAACCTGAGAGGGAAACCGCTTCCTGTTTCCTGCTTCCTGTTTCCTGTGTCCTACCTTGAGGAAGAGCGGACACTGGCTCTCGGCCTGAGGACACGAGGCCCAGAACCAGTGGGGGAGCCCGTTGGCCTGAGCCGTGGACACGTAGTAGCCCAGAGCCAGAGGCTGCTGCTTCAGCTCCTCAGGAGGGTTGTCTCTGGACAGGAGACGCTCCCCCTGGGACTGCACACACACACACACACACACACACACACACACACACACACACACACACACACACACACACACACACACACACACACACACAGTGATTAATTACCTCTGGTGTTAATTTTGTCAGACGAGATGAAAATGTATGAAGCATGAAGTCTACACAGTAAAACCACCAGTGTTAATATAACAGCTGAAGAGTCTGTTTTTATAATTTAGATAAACTGTGATACTAACAACCTGCTGTCAAAGACGAAAGAAAAACTATTGACAAAAAAGAGTAAAAGTCAAATCTGACTAAAACTAATATTGGTGTTTGACACCAGACTTTAACTAAAACTAAACTGAAAAACAGCGACAGAATGAACAGTGACCTCGTTCATTATGATGCTACCAATGATGATTTAATCATTCATCCACAGACTGGATTAAACAGGAAGAATTCAGGAAGAATATCAGAAAAAAATATGAAACTGTTTAGAAAAGCTCATATTATTGCGTTTTTGTGTGAAACTCAGACATGAAAACATTCTTACATTAGGACAAGGTTTTCTGAAATGATGTTAATGGGACAGAAATAATACTATATATATATATATATATATATATATATATATATATATATATATATATATATATATATATATATATATATATATATATATATATATATATATATATATATATATAAATGTACTTAGAAATAAGTAATATAGTAATAAAGTAATAGTCAAATAAATATTTTTTTCAAGGCTGAAGCAGCGATTCATAGAAACAAATCAGAATCTATTTTCTCTTTAGGAAAAACTTCTTCTCGTTCTTCCTCTGCTGAGAGAAACTGGTTAAAAAAGTCCATTTTATTGCATATTTTCTAAAATTGAAAGATTCCTGCATATTAGTTATGAATAGCCTAGTATTAGGTCTCCTGTGTTTTTAGATGTAGCGCAAAGATACTCGATTACAAGGTAAAATCCTGTTTTTAAGGCGAAAGATGTGAATACGTTTCACATTTCGATGAACAGATATCAACATGAAACTATTCCAGCTCATCTCTTACATTAAGACAAAGTTTTCTGACATGTTATGTTATTATATCTTCGCCTTTAGACTCACCCTGGTGTTCTGGAAGTGCGCCCCCATCCCCATCATCCCTGACGGGGACCCGGGGGAGGGCACGGGGGAGGAGGAGGGGGAGGGGTGCAGGTTCCCTGTGATCAGCATCATGTCGTGGCCGATGTCGTTCTCCAGCTCGTCGGGAAACGGGAGATCGAACATGTCGTCTGAGGAGGAGAATCAGCTGTAATACGACCTTTGACCTGGGAGACTCAGTAAAATGCCATTGTTGGAAACTGGCATAAAATACTATATATTTATAGATTTACCCCTTTTTAACTTTGTTTCTTATCAAAAATATAATACACTGATTATCAGACTATCATATAATATAAATTGTGCAATGTCAGATTAAAATAAAAATCTCCCTCTTCATCATCTGACAACATATAATAGATTCATATCATTCTACAATTTTTTATTTTAGTCTTTTATTATCAGTCCTGATCAAACTATCAAACATTCCTTCAATTTTAGAATTGTAATCTTTAAAAATACCATTTTTTATTAAATATCACACTGTGATATGTCAGTGATTTAGGGGATGATTATGTTTTGTGCCATGATTCAGACAGAAACTGACGTAGACCATCATGTTTTATCTCTACAGAGCAGACAGTCCTCTGTGTGCCAGTGGCTGCACTGTGGCACCCCCTGCTGGCCGTACCGTTGTTGTCCTCTGTGGGGTAGGAGCTGGGGGCCAGCTGCGTGGTGGCGGAGGTGGGGAAGACCAGGATGTGGGTGCAGGACGCGTCCTGAGGCGTGTTGAGCTGAGACGTCTGCAGGTTCAGAGCCGTGCTGCGACCGAACACCGAACCCATGGTCACGGCGTCTGGAATCACACGGGGGGTCGGTCAGGACGGATTCACTCACTGACAGGCATTTATCTACACATTTATTCATTATCTATTACTACTTCCTGCTGGAGGAGGATGACTAACTACTTTTAAGTGGTAATAGTGAAAAGTTATTTTCTTTCTTTTTCTCTCCATCAAATTGTTTAGTTCTAGAATGTAGTGAAATACATTAATTCTATATAAGAATAAGTGAAATGACTCAGAAAAGTACACAAAAACTACTGAATTATGATAATAAAACTACATGTTATTTGTTACTATCCACCTCTAATTATAATATAACATAATATAATAATATGATATAATAAACTTTATTTTTCCTGAGAGGGAATTCAGACTCAAACGTTTTCTCCATCATAAGAACAACTATTATAGTAGTAAATAAATATAAATTACACATATAAACCGCTGATGTTTATATAATAAAAAATTAAATGCTCATACATTTGTAATATGAATCAATCCACCTTGAGTTAATTTACACATCTTCTTATCTGCACATTTATGTTTTGTAGTGAATCTGTTAATTAATAATTGTCAGTATCCTAGTTACTGTCTCCACTTTTGGACTAAACTGTACTAAAGTGTTTTTGTTGGATATTTGCAGTGAAATAGATAAAGTCTGGTGTGTTTAAATCCTACACATTACGTCCTAGTTTCCATACAGTCGATTCATCACTGTTTAAGGCCCGACTAGCCGAGCACCGACCCGTACACATGGATCCCAGGAATACTGATGGATACCAACCAGGCATGATGACGAAGGAGCCCTGCGGCTCCATGGCAACCAGACAGGCGCTGAGGATGGAGGGGGAGTCGGAGGCTGAGATGCCGCACATACGACACGCGTCACGCAGCTGGCGCCCGATGGACAGGAGGGAGTGCTCCCCCAGGAGGGAGCTCCAGTCTGGGGGGGGGCAGGTATGACGTATATATAAAATATGTCATTGAGACACTGGACCTAAATATCAAGAATCCATCGTCCATATCGGTTCAGGTCAAGAGTAATAATTTATATAAATCTATATTTTTAATTACTCACCCTTCAGCTCCCCGTGGCCCAGTCTGCCCAGTCGACCAATCACAATCCTCCACGGCAGTGATGTCATCTGGATGATGCCCACACACCACTCCCACAGCTTCTGGAGACCCATCTTCCTGGCCGACACCTTGGGACGCCGCGCCCTGGATGTCAGGAGGAATTTATGTTTGTTATGTTTTACTGGGTTCAGACTGTAAAACTTATTTAACTCAGTTTGAATTTTTCTATAGTGAGATTATAGTTCTGTAGTTAAACGTGTCACGGCTGCGGTTCTGGAGTCATGTGACCCAGCCGGACTCAGGTGTTTCTCACCTGTTGGGCACGTCGATGTTGATGATGCAGGTCTCCAGCAGCTCCCCCTGCTGGTCGGTGCAGGACACCAGGATCCAGCGCTGGTCATGTGACAGGCAGTAGCCCACGAACAGCACGTTGTACCTGGGCGGGACCTCGGCCCAGATCTCTCCCGGTTCCGGTTGCTTGGGGCGGGTCGGGCCCAGGATGAAGGGGGGGCAGTAGAGCTGCAGGGGGCTGGGATGCTGCGGGGGGGAGGGGGGGGATCAAGACACGTCACAACTAACACAAAAACAGGATTTTACCATGAATCACTGGTCTGGTTTTCTACCTCTGGACCCTTGAGAACAGAACTGACGGTGGACACGGGTCCGAACCCGGTCAGGGACTTGATGTGTGTGTGTTGGGGCAGCAGACGCCGGCACTGGGAGTAGCAGGAGAACGCCAGCGAGCGCAGGTGCTGCAGGTACAGGTGAGTCTCACCGCTCACCGGCTGCAGCAGGTACTGACACGGCACCACCTGGTGGAGGGGGGGGTTAGTTCTGGTCCAAATAACACTGTGTATGCATTATTTATCATTAACGCACATATTATGTATTTAAGGAGATCTGAACATTTAGAAAATGTGCAAGTTAAATTAAAGTTCAAAAAACTTTATTTAAAAGCTAAAAAAAGCAGCAATAAAATTCTATTTAACCTATAATGTAAATCAGACTTATCTGAATGTTTATTCTACTTGTATTTGATCCTAAATCTGCTGGATGGAAAATGTGTGCAGAGTACTTTCAAAATAAAAAATAACTATTTTACAGATTACTGTACATTATTGTATTTTTCTACTGGGAGTAGAAGTATGGAAATGGGTAAACTAAAGCATTTTCTATTGAAGCTGTAACATGAAGCAGACTTATCTGAATGTTTATTTTACACGTTTGCATTAAAGTTTCAAAATACACATTATTTTACAGATTATTTACCATATCACCACCTTTGCTACGACTACAGACCAGTTTTAATGATTTTAAACATTCCTGTGGTTTCCAGCTGATAAGCCTGATCCTGTGTGTGTTACCTGCAGCATGAGCGCCGGCCTCACGGCGTCGGGCAGCGTCTGCAGCATCTCGCTGTAGCAGCGCAGGATTCCCAGCAGCCAGACGCTGCCCGCCTCCACCTCCTCGCCGCCGCCCTCCTCCTCCTCGCCGCCGCCGTCGCTCCTCGCCCCGCCGGAGCCGAGGAAGGCGTCCACGATGTAGACCACGATGGCCGGGGGGTTGGTGTGGTCCTCCGTGGAGTCGGCCACCGTGGGGATGCCGATCCGGGAATGTTCCGCCGAGCTGGAGGAGAGAGAACGATGGAATCCTGAGTTACCAGATATGATCTATTCTGTTCTATGTTGGTATTTGCACATTATTTATTTTACTCTGGGACAGTGAAGGGTTGTACATTTGGTTCAATGTCTCATTGAATAAATAATCAGACATTTTTGTAAACTAAAATCTTTTGGTTTAGTGAAGGGTATTTGACACCATGGTAACATTTAAACCAAACAGCTGTGTTGATTTAAACTTTTTTACTGTAAGGAAGATCTGACATTATGACAGAAATGCTATTAGTTGTTAACTATTACTTCCAGTACTTAAAGTTAACTACTTATTTTTTAACCATTTAAAAGCATCATATTATTCACTGTTCACTGTCCTTAACATGATTCATGTGTTATTTAATACCAAAAATCATCTTTATATCATTTTATATCTTCTTTCTCTCCTCTGATTGGCTGTGATGGTTGTGACATCACAACTTCACACAAGTTGTGACCGCTTGTTTTAAGGCACAGTTTCAGAATTCATGTTTCTGTGTGTTTGTGTGCAGCATTTATTCACCGTGTCTTCTCTCTTTATATATAAATGTATATATAGTGTTGTGCCTCGCCATCATAAGACTGAGTTTCAGGCCTGAGGCCTGAAGCCTGACTATGAGTGTTTGAACACATGGTCCCCTAAGACAATAGAAACCCCCCACCACGTGGCTCCCTACACAATGGGGCCCCGGGTGTTGCTCAGCAGCGCCCCTGCATTTCCGGCGGATCCAGCAGACATACGTCAATACGTCACAGGTATTCCCAGCAGGGGTTCCCCCCCAAAGGCGGACTCCGATTGGCTGCAGTGTGTCACTGGGCGGTGACAACACTGAGGGTATAAATACATGGGTGTACCTAAGGACGGCGCTCTTTCCAGTCGCGCTGACGGGCGTGACGATCGGAAGCACACCCACTCTCACTCAACCCGCCTGCTCCCACCGAGTAGTCCTGAGTGAAAAGTTAGCGCGCATCTCCAGAAGGCCTGAAAGAAGAAATCATCGCTGGCCGAGACCTTTCTTCTACCTCCGTTTGCCGACGGTCACCCCCCGGACCAAACGTATTTTTCCCGCGGAAGTAGGCGACGACCGCCTATAAAAGAAGGACAGCCGAGAAACGCCGTTTCTCCCCCTTTCTTCTCCTGTCGCGACCCTCTCCCTCCGAGCCACGGACCGTGAGAGGATACTAGCTAACCGCTAGCCCCTGGACCGCCAGCAAAGGACGTGCTGCGCTCCAGATCAACGGAGTCCGGATCAACGAGACCCGGATCAACAAACTCCGTATCATCGCAACTCCAGCCTGCATCACAGTAAGAGGTTATCTTCTGGGCAGTGAATAGTAGTTGTGTTTTATTAGTGAATACTAATTGTGTTTTATTTTTATTTGTATTAGTGTTTAACGTGTTTTGTACGGATCGCCGCATCCGTTGCACTGTTTGTTTTGTTATTGTGATCAGCTGACTGAGCGCTGATCTCTCTCTCTCTCTCTCTCTTTCTCTCGCTCTCTCTCTCTCTCTCGCACTCCGTTTCCAATCTGCCTGTTACGATCATCTGCACCTTCATTCATATAAACACCCACACGACACTCTGCGCGCGATTGTGCTTCTTTGTTCCGGATCACGTGTCGCGGACAAGTCGCCATCTTGTCCCACGCACCGGCATCCGTAAGGGGGCCGTCACAGCGAGACCGCTAGTGACGTAGCCTCACGTTCCTGCGCGGCCGCCGTTTTGACACGTCATCACGGTCTGGCCGCCATCTTGGGGAGGTCCTGTTGTCCCGGCGTAGCCGCCATCTTGTGACCTCCTGCGCGCACACGCCCGCATACTCGCGCACGCGCGCGCACACACATACACGCACGCACACACACACACACACACACCTATATACAACCCCACTGTAAGCTTGGTTTCATCTGTTTACATTCATCCAGTAGTCTGTTTATTACACTGTTTCCTTGGTTTACTTGTTTGTGTTCATTTAGTTGTAGTTTAGCTGAGATTATTAACAACAGTATTGATTGTAAATTGATTACTGATTGTAAATAAACTCTTTGTATTTTAAGAAGAAGTTTCCTGGTATTTTGTCTGTGTATTGCAACAAAGAGCTGGTTGACTGGGCCTGTGTACGAATTCACACCTTCCTTTCAGTTTCCTTTTTAACTATTATGTTTAAACATAGAGTTAATTGTAAGGCAACTATTTAATGAGACTGATTATTATAGTTATTAGTCCGGTTAACCCGGTGGTGCCCCGTTATATTATCAATTATTAATCAATAAAATTGATAACAATATTAAAATTAATAATAATCTTTGATAATTATTAATTACGCTAATAACTATTTACACCCCCCTATTGCATGCACAACATAAATGGTGCCCCGTGTGAGGCTCAGATATATACCAGTTTGTTGCAATATTTAGACAAAATCCATAGGTTTTGTGGATCCATAGAATTAACTACTTCTTCTGCCTTGCCAAGCATCCAGTTAGTTGTATTTGTGTTTCTACAGTGGTAGTAGCAGGTGGTAGAATTTAACAACCTTTCAGTAGCAATAGATCGCTAACCAACGTAGTGTTTCGAGTAGGTGAAGAAACTGCAGAACACTACTAACAGTAACGCGATACCCAGTGCTTTTACTGAGCCACAGGTTGAACCCTGTGCAGTCTCAATTAACAAGAACGCTAATTTTTTTTTTTTTTTTTTCATTGGGTACTGACACATACGTGCAGTATGAACCCATCCATGCTGCTGAGCGATTGGGTCGCTGACCTCATTCGCCTGGGGTCAGATGAGCAAGATAGGCTCAGCAGATACAGCCTGCAGGACTGCCAAGATGCGTTGCGCACGCTCTTTAGGCAGGCGACCAACCCTTTCGGTCAGGAAGAGTGCTTGGTGCAGGAGGTTATTGGGCGAATGTTTCTGGTGCATCATCGCCAATCTTGTATGCAAATCAAAGATTTGCAACAAAAAATGGTTGACCTGGGGAGTGAGCACACGTCTCTGCAACGGGATTTTGATGACCTCCAAAGTCGTTATGAGATACTGCGTGCAGACCGCTTATCCCTCAGAGAAAAGGGGAGTCACCTTGATGGAGGTGCCCCCGACCCCGGAGTCTTGTCTCCAAGTAGCCGAGAATCAACCCGGTCGGAAAACCCACAAGAGTTGGGTCCCCCAGCCTCAGGGGAAAGTGAACCAGCCCTGGTTCACCAAATGAGGAGGTTGAACATGTCAGGCCCAACCATCCAGGCCAGGTGCGTTGAGAACCTGACAGAACCAACCCCCTATCTAGTCAATGATGACTATCGAGCGCCCCCAGTACACGCCTCGTGGCAACATGAGGGCCTGTACCGCAGAGCCGCTCCACCTCCGATGGGAAATCTTAACCCTCCCGACAGGAGAAGGGCAGATTACTCTCGCACCCCAGAGGAGGCAAGCCAATCCTTATTTCGTGGACTCCCTCCGCCTCGAAGCTCACGAATGCGAGATTCCTTTGACTCCCCTCCCCCGGAGAGAAGACGCGTGTACCGGGACCACCTTAACGACTTCAATGCATCAGATTCCGAGTGGCAGCAGCCCTATTATGGTATACGAACCAAACAGCTTGAGTCCTTGGCCGAAGACATCGAACGCTTTGACCCGGCTAGACCAGATTCCAACATCGACGACTACCTCCGGGAAGTCGATCGCTGCCTGATGGACTTGCCTGCCGCTACGGACAGTGAAAAGCTCAAGTTGTTGTGGAAAACCACAACACGGAGCGTTCATGTGTTCATGGAAACGTTACAGGTTGAGACCCGAGACAATTATCGAAATTTGAAACGAGCCCTTCAAGAGGAATACTCTCCTTATACAGACGAAGCCTCCGCAGCCCTCAGCGCCTTTGCCATCCTGCAGAAGAAGCAGGAGCCTCCTCGCGAGTATTATAGGCGTCTGAGAAATGCATACTTTCAGGGTCGTAGCGTCCCAGGCCTAGAGGAAGACCATGCGTTCAAATCTTTGTTCCTGCATAACCTCCACGACAGCCTGCGCTACGATGTAACCATGCACTGCAGGTCAGGGGGCCTGACCATGCAGCAAATTAAAAAGTATGCACAGCTGGCGTGGGAGACTCGTGTGCGTCCCTCCAGGCCTCGCGAAAGCGATGCCAGGGTTCTGGGAATTCAAGCCTCAGAAGACGGAGACTTGGCACTAGAAGGCAAAGAAATGCCTCGTGCTAAGACGACTCCGCCTCGTGTACGGCCTAAGAACAGCTTCGAACCCCCTCCACAGAACTGGCAACGGTATGAAGAGGGTGGAAATCAGAACCGGTACCAGAACCGAAACGCGCGACGCCCAGGCATGATGCAACAAATGGGGCCAGTCCGCTTCGAGCAGAAGTTCAAACCCAACAAGGAAATGGAGGAGATGATTCGGAGGTGCATGATGGCGGTGGTAAAAGACCTACACCTGCCTGACCCCTCACCAAAACCACCAAAATCCCCTAAGGAAAAAGGGGAAAGCCCTCCCATCGCCGCATGACTAGGCCACCAACCCACGCACTCTACAGACTTGGTGTCCAGCTCGACACTCCACACCTCCAGAGTTTACTTTGTCGGGTGGGGCAAAGGGTCAGGGGAAAGCAGGGCAACCCCAGAGCGTGTCGTGTTCGAAACTCCATGCCCTCCTGTTCTTTCATTCTTAGGTGACCTAATCCAGAAAGGCAACGCCCAGCGCATCTACACCCAGGTGATTCTAGGGGGGTGTACTAGCGCTCTAGCCCTTCTTGATTCAGGGTCTGAAATAAGCCTGATGAGTAACCTCTTGTTCGAAGGGGTAGCCCGAGAGATGCGCACGCTAGGGAAACCTCTGCAGGTGGAAAGCTGTAGCGTTAACATCACTAGCTACACACAGAACACTTCACCCATTAACCGACGTGTGTGGGTTGAACTCGCCTTTCAGGAGATGACTCTTGTCCATCCCCTGTATGTTTGTACACTTGATACTGAGCCACTCCTTATTGGTCAGGACCTGCTGGGTCGACTAGCGCCCCTCATTGACTGCCACCGCGGTCATATCTGGGCTCAAGTGCAAACACCAAAACCGCTTGGCTCAGGAAGGGATCAGTCCCAGTTGGGCCAACAGGTGGCTGCCGTTCAAGAAGGGAGTGAGTCCTTGTCGGCTCGTGGACCTCGTCCAGAACCGACATTTGATCTTCTTACACCGCCGGTGGACCCCTCACCGATGCCGGTCCATAATCCGGAAACTCTTTGCCACCGCGAGTCATTTCTCTGCTCACTGAGAAATGAGAATCCGAATTTATACAACCCCCAGGTGGTGGGTGGTGTCTACCTGAACAGTATCGCCATTCCTGACGCCCACCTGGCGCTTTGGTCAGAGAAATCTGCAGTCAGCCAGGACCTCTACAACAACTTGTGCCAACTTGACCCTCCTCCTCCCTTTACACCTCAGAGCCATCGGTTCCTTTCAGCGCAGACACCCCAAACCTTGATCAAGGCAACAGGGATGTGTGCTCTTCTGATACGCATGGGGAGGAGAGAAGTTGTGCATGTTCCAGTGTGGTTTCCCAACTCTCTTCCCCAGTCTTGGTTGGAGCAGATTTCCTGGCCAGACTTGGTGTCCAGCTGGACACAGTTAATCAGGTCTTGTGGTCTCGGGCTAACGCCAAAGACTACCCTTTTCCCCTTTAGCCAAAGCACATGGCATCAGGTCAGACAGTACCACAAGCCTGTCAAGCTAAAACTATTCCTGCACAAACGGTAGGAGCTCCCCTGCAACTCATTGTTCTGACAGCAGATCCCTAGTTCGCAGGCATTTTTCCATCCCTTGCCTCACTTCGGGAAACTTGGCTTGACACTCGGCGGCACACCGCTGCTGGAGTTAAAACATCGCTCAGCCTACCTGCTTGTTCAGAACGTGACTTACGCCCCGATACAGGTGACTGCTCGCCAACCATTGGGGATGTTAATCGACCACTCCTTGACCACTCCTTGAACTGTAATCGACCACTCTTTGAACTGACCATTTCAGTCATCAGTTTAACTGCCCTCGTCCTCAAAACAGAGACAACAGTAGGAAAGGGGGGTTTCTCACCTTCCCGACCAGAATGATCTCTGTAGTGCCATGAGGTACTGCAGGATGAGGCGATATGCTCACTCTGGACAGCCATCTCAGATACACCTAGCAATAGTCTTGGCAGCGCAATCCCAATTTCGGTAGACCCACACAAGCTAGAGATAGGATTCATCCTCAACCTGCCTATAGAGACAGAACACATACAGGTTGAAGGCAGTGTTGAATGTTGGGTTTTGGAAAGCCAATACACACATTCACCTCAAAACACCACCCTTACTTGCCTATCACAACGATCACTCCTCACTCTACCTTGTCCCCAATTTAAAAATGTGCACCAAAACTAGGGACATCCATTGGGTCTGCCCCAGCAACCCTTTTATTAGAGATGTCGCCAATTACCTCTGCGGCTTGAGGGCCGAATCCCCTGAGCAAAAATGCCAAGCCAGCATGTCTGTAAAAGACGAGGACATGGAGACTAAGGTAGAACGAGCGGGTAATCGATGGCTTGTAAGCACTCCTGCCACTGACATCCTAATCTCATATGACCGCCTTGACACAGCCACCAGACTGACCCTACCAAATCAGACGGTGTTCCTAACGGTACCCAAAGGAGCCACCGCACACATTGGTGATGTTGTCCTCCACCACCTTGAGTCTGACAGACACGAGGTGGAGATCGAGATTATGGACGCATTTATGGGCCATAACATTACTATAACTGACCCCTTACAGCAGCAACTCCTGACTGAAGGGACCAAATTGGTAAAGTTAAGCCTAAGACCAACTGGGATAACCACTCAGTTCAGTTATCCTGTGCACAATTCCTCGTACCTAGACAACCACGTCAGTTTTAGCTGCCCTCGGGCTCCTCCTTGGTGGCTGGGTCATTACGGCAGTCATTGCACACCTCATGCACAAACACATTCACAGGTTACAAACAAAGCTTGATTCCATCTGCTTAGTGCAACCACGTTTCACACTTGGGCCTGCGACCGCCACTCAGGTTGATTCCAACCTCCGCCATGGGTCAACCACCTCACCATAACAGCTTTCCACTCCTCTCATCTCTCTTCTCTCTTTCTCCTAATTGTTCATTTCAAGCGGCAAAGATGTTCTTGATCTTGTGTTTAGACATGTTTATGTGTATGTATTGTCAGTCTAGATTAGAAATCTGCCCAGAAGTAGCCTCTATTCACTGCCAGAAATAACCTCTACTGTACTATGAACTGTAAACAAACTATGAACTGTTGGATTACTTTTGTCTTTTATAACGATTAACAGGATTGCTCGACCCTTCTGTTGATCAAAGGACTGTGACCCACATCCCAATCCTCCGATCAAAGGGGGGATATGTTGTGCCTCGCCATCATAAGACTGAGTTTCAGGCCTGAGGCCTGAAGCCTGACTATGAGTGTTTGAACACATGGTCCCCTAAGACAATAGAAACCCCCCACCACGTGGCTCCCTACACAATGGGGCCCCGGGTGTTGCTCAGCAGCGCCCCTGCATTTCCGGCGGATCCAGCAGACATACGTCAATACGTCACAGGTATTCCCAGCAGGGGTTCCCCCCAAAGGCGGACTCCGATTGGCTGCAGTGTGTCACTGGGCGGTGACAACACTGAGGGTATAAATACATGGGTGTACCTAAGGACGGCGCTCTTTCCAGTCGCGCTGACGGGCGTGACGATCGGAAGCACACCCACTCTCACTCAACCCGCCTGCTCCCACCGAGTAGTCCTGAGTGAAAAGTTAGCGCGCATCTCCAGAAGGCCTGAAAGAAGAAATCATCGCTGGCCGAGACCTTTCTTCTACCTCCGTTTGCCGACGGTCACCCCCCGGACCAAACGTATTTTTCCCGCGGAAGTAGGCGACGACCGCCTATAAAAGAAGGACAGCCGAGAAACGCCGTTTCTCCCCCTTTCTTCTCCTGTCGCGACCCTCTCCCTCCGAGCCACGGACCGTGAGAGGATACTAGCTAACCGCTAGCCCCTGGACCGCCAGCAAAGGACGTGCTGCGCTCCAGATCAACGGAGTCCGGATCAACGAGACCCGGATCAACAAACTCCGTATCATCGCAACTCCAGCCTGCATCACAGTAAGAGGTTATCTTCTGGGCAGTGAATAGTAGTTGTGTTTTATTAGTGAATACTAATTGTGTTTTATTTTTATTTGTATTAGTGTTTAACGTGTTTTGTACGGATCGCCGCATCCGTTGCACTGTTTGTTTTGTTATTGTGATCAGCTGACTGAGCGCTGATCTCTCTCTCTCTCTCTCTCTTTCTCTCGCTCTCTCTCTCTCTCTCTCTCGCACTCCGTTTCCAATCTGCCTGTTACGATCATCTGCACCTTCATTCATATAAACACCCACACGACACTCTGCGCGCGATTGTGCTTCTTTGTTCCGGATCACGTGTCGCGGACAAGTCGCCATCTTGTCCCACGCACCGGCATCCGTAAGGGGGCCGTCACAGCGAGACCGCTAGTGACGTAGCCTCACGTTCCTGCGCGGCCGCCGTTTTGACACGTCATCACGGTCTGGCCGCCATCTTGGGGAGGTCCTGTTGTCCCGGCGTAGCCGCCATCTTGTGACCTCCTGCGCGCACACGCCCGCATACTCGCGCACGCGCGCGCACACACATACACGCACGCCCACACACACACACACACACCTATATACAACCCCACTGTAAGCTTGGTTTCATCTGTTTACATTCATCCAGTAGTCTGTTTATTACACTGTTTCCTTGGTTTACTTGTTTGTGTTCATTTAGTTGTAGTTTAGCTGAGATTATTAACAACAGTATTGATTGTAAATTGATTACTGATTGTAAATAAACTCTTTGTATTTTAAGAAGAAGTTTCCTGGTATTTTGTCTGTGTATTGCAACAAAGAGCTGGTTGACTGGGCCTGTGTACGAATTCACACCTTCCTTTCAGTTTCCTTTTTAACTATTATGTTTAAACATAGAGTTAATTGTAAGGCAACTATTTAATGAGACTGATTATTATAGTTATTAGTCCGGTTAACCCGGTGGTGCCCCGTTATATTATCAATTATTAATCAATAAAATTGATAACAATATTAAAATTAATAATAATCTTTGATAATTATTAATTACGCTAATAACTATTTACACCCCCCTATTGCATGCACAACAATAGTAAGTATCTATGTGTCTAATAATTTCTATATGAGTTCTATTCTATGAGCTTTTCTTTAGACTTAAGCTGCTTAGATTTAAATAAAATCTAATCTAAACTCTTATTTTGTTGGAGCAGTGTGACAGACTGGATAATTAAATCTAATCAGTTTAATTCTACTCAGGTCTCACAGTTCAGAGTTTTCTGGACCACCGCTGGGGGGCGTGGACCCTGACGTCCCCTTGGACTCGCTGTCCCCCATCGGACCCGAGGCGGTTCCGCTGGGGGTGGAGGCGTTGGCCGAGCCCAGGGCCCCCGGAGCCGGGTCGGCGTCGGCGGTCCAGGCCGAGGGGGGCTGGGCTGAGGGGGGGTGGACCGGGGGCTGGACCCTGGGGGGCAGCAGCAGGCTGCCGTCCAACGGCAGGTCTGAGAGCTGAGGACCTGCAGGACAGAGACGGGTTAAGAACCTGAACAGAACCCTGCTTTAACACCATTAGAACCATCAGTCACTAAATCCTGGTCCTGGTCCTGATGATGAAGTCTGGATTAAACACAACATCTTTGGGCCAGAAATCACCACCAGGTGCTTTTAGTCTGTTTATTTTAGTTCTGACCCAAACCAGGAAAAACATTTAAATAAGATGAATCAGTGAATCTAAAAAGTAATGTGATATTAACTTTTTGTCATAACTTCCTTCCATTGAACAAGATATACAGGCAGAACAAATCAGAGGAATTTGATTGGACCGTTGAAAAGTGGGCGTATCCTAGCATGTACAGGACAAATCAACACCTTGATTGACAGGTGGGTGTATTGATATTATTGGATTAAATTACTATGGTGTCATGTCTTTTTACCAGAAGAAAATGTCAATGAACTTTGTTCTGATTTTTGTAAAAAAAGATTTCTGCAAATATAATTCAACAAGTTATTTGTTCCTTCAGCAGCACCAGGCCTCACCGAGCTGCTGCTTGCAGGCGTAGGCGTACAGCCGGAGCTTGCTGAGGTTGTCGCTGTGCTGCCGACCCGTCCAGGGTCCCGTCAGCCACTGGTCCACGTCCAGCTCCTCCAGCTTCTCCTGCTCCACCTCCTCCCCCACCCGCACCACGCCGTCCCGGGACACCCGGGCCAGAGGGCGGTGCTTCCCCAGGCGGCACGTCTGGAGACGGAGATTTACGTGATGAATCAGAGAAACACAAGCAACACACTGATCTGGGATCTTTTCTGGACATGAGGAACCGGTGACGTGCTTTAAAACAACTGGAAAATTAACAGGTGAAAATATCTTAGTTTTGGTACAATGAGCCACTGATTTCACTGAAAGACAATTTGTCTTATTTTTTTTCCTTGATTTGGGTCTAAGAAAGCAAGACTAACATTTTCTTAAAAATAAAAAAAAATAAAAAATCTGAAATCAGATAAATCATCTGCCACTGGAAAAAGATAATTTCACTCAATATTGGACTAATTGTACCAAAAACAAGATATTTTCACCTAATAAAACATTTAGCAGTGTAGGTTTTTAAATTAATGTTTAAATGCTATGTAAGTAAAATGTGATTTTACATCATTTGAATTCATGCAAAAAAGTATAAAAACATCAATAAAACATAAAAGGATAATTCTACTATATTATGACATTGGAATTGTGCCGAAAACAAATATTTTTACCTAATAATTTTTGAGGTGTAGGTGGGTCTTCTTATATAAATGTATAAATGCTATAAAAGTAAATGTAATTTAAGATAATCTGTAATAATGCAAAAAGGTATAATAAGCTCAATCAGCATTTGCCCTTATTTTGTAGGTATATAATTTGTATTGTTCAATAAAGCTCAATAAAACATAAAGGGATAATTCTACTCAATATTGGACTAATTGTACCATAAACAATATAATAATATATATATAAACAAAAAGATTTCCCTAATTGATATTTTAATGTCTTCCACCCATATTAAATAAGACAACGAGGCTCCTAGATGTTTAACCTGGTGTTTTTATCGTATTGGTAGATATGTATTATTTTATTTCCGTACCTCGTAGACGGCGCTGAGCTCCTGGAAGAAGGCCCTGGCTGCAGCCAGCAGGGGGGGGCTGCTGGGACACAGGACCACGTAGGCCACGTCCCGCTGGCCCCCGTACGGCTCCAGCAGCAGCTTCTCCCAGAACGGCAGCGCCAGCGGGGACAGGGCCAGGAAGTCGGGCTCCGGGTCGTAGCCCAGCAGCACGGGGGGGATGGGCAGCGGTTCTGGAGACTCCTCAGAACCTGGAGGAGGAGCGGAGGTTTAGTCTGGGTACAGACCTTTAGAGTCAAATACCTGAACGTTGTGTATGGAACCCACCGTACGAGCCCCTGCCGGCCATCTTGTGGAACTGCTGCCAGGTGAGGGGCCCCTGGACGTGCTGGATGTTCTCCCAGGTCCTGCCCGTCCTCTTCTTCTGGATGGCGTCCTGCAGGAAGGGCTGCAGGGACAGCAGCATGCGCACCATGTCCTGGGAGGACAGCATGCTCATCTCCACCACTGAAACAGGCACACACTCATCAATACGCTGCAAACACGATGTACATATAACGTAAATATATATTCAAATATTCAGAAATTCTACCTTGTATGTGTATTTCACATTAACATGAATATGATATGAATGTTAATGCAAAAAGCTGAAATCTTATCAGGTGAAATGATCCTGTTTTTGGTACAATTAGTCCAATATTGAGAAAATTTGCATTATATTTCTTTTTGCCTGTTTGTTTACATCCGGTTCAATGGGAATCAGTAACCTTTTAAAATACAGCATAAGAAGCATTCATCAGGTCTCTCTACATGGACACTTTCTGTTCATGTTGGTTTCTTGACATTTAAATTTAATATAATATAATATAAAAGCCACCAATAAGTATTAATTATTGCTGCCCTTCCCACATAAATCATTTTATTTTTATTCCCTTTACCGTTGGTGTGTGGCCAGGCGTGCAGCGCCGTGCTCCTGACCACGGCGGGGTCTACTTTTCCTCCGCTGGGGTTGTCCACGTACTGCAGCCCCTGCTCCAGGGCGTTGAAACACTCCACGCAGGCGTCGCCGCCGTCCGCCCACAGCTTGTCCGACATCCAGCTCTGCAGCAGCGCCCCCTTGCGGCCGTGGCAGGAGCAGCTGAGGGGGAGGTGCAGCGAGGCCAGCGAGGAGATGGGCTGGGAGCACTGCTCCCGCAGCAGCATCATGACGGAGGGCGGGGCGGGGGCGGCGTCCTGGGGCCGCCGGGCCCGGGGGTCGCCCACGGCCGGGTCGCGGCGGCACAGCGCCAGGCGTCGCTCGGCCGCCCGGCCCGCCTCCGAGGACCGGCCGTAGATGTCCAGCTCGTCCTCCAGGAACAGCCCGGTGCCGTGGGCCAGGCGCCGGTTCACGATGGCGCTGAAGCCGCACATGCAGCGGTACTGGTCCTCACGCGTGGAGTCGGGGATGTACACGCCCACGTCGGCGCCCTTCACGTTCATGTTGCAGGCGCAGATGCAGCAGCTGTCGAAGTTGCGGTCCTTGAAGACGTTGAGGACGGAGTCGGACAGCAGCAGCACGGCGTACAGGCTGTGGGCCTCGGGCAGGGCGGGGCCGGGCCGGGCCAGCGGGTCCACGGAGCTCAGCGGGAGGCCGGTGGACGGCGTGGAGGCCGGCGAGCTCAGCTCCGTGCCGTCCTGCTTCACCGAGCCCTGCCCCGAGCTGGCGGCGTTCAGGCCCCGCGGCGTGCGCGGCGTCCGGGGCGTGGGCACGGAGAAACGGGGCGTGGCCGGGGACGGGAGGATGCCCACCGTGGTGCTGACGGACGCCGTGGCCGCGCTCATCTGAGAGTAGTCCTGGTCAGGGAGGGTGTTCACGCTGGGGACGTTTCTGAAGGACACACACACACACACACACACACACACACAACTTGGTTATACTTCTATGTGAGTATTCTACATGTGTCGTATGTGAGTATTTCCCAGTACTCACGTGTATCCGTCCCTGTTGAACGCTGCGTTCTGAGGATGCATCACGGAGGAGAAATGCTCCATCTTGGGCATCAGGGACCAGGAGGGGCGGTAGTAGCACTGCTCCGGGACCTTCAGGGGGGGGAGCACCTGGCTCGGGAGGCAGGAGAGAGGAGCGAACATGGAGGAGCTGAGCTGAGGCTGCAGAGAGGAGGAGGAATAAAAAGGAGATTATAAAGGAGCCAATTAAATAATCCCACAAACAGCTCCAATCTAAATTAAACATCTAAATAGTGGTTAGTTGCAGCCCTACTACTGATTTTATATTAAACTATTTTCCTATTGTATTGATGATGTGAATATTGATATTTTTTAACAGGTTAAACTTTTTCTCTCCTGTTTGCATGTTTTCCTTCTTTTATTTCATGTTGCACCAACACGTGTTGTTATGAGCAGATGCAGCAGATAGTGGCCACTAAGTGCATCCTGCTATAATTAACATCTCCCAGATGTCTGACACACACACACACACACACACACACACACACACACAGTTAATTACTGAGCTTCAGGTGTTGGTGAAACACCCTCAACATGATCTGGGACCAGCTGCTGTTAGTCAGCACTTTGTTGAATCCTCTTGATGCCACGATCTGAAGAAGATTTCACTCAATTAAGAAGCTCATTAAAGGCTCTGACTCACTGTAGTGAGTAGTAAATGAATTAAATTCTGTTGGAACTCACGGTTATTTATCAAAACACACACCTGCACTCAGCGTTTAAAGAGGACCTGGAGATTCACTGTAACTCTATAGCCTATTATTTGGTCATTTATGGTAGTGTAACAGTAAAGAATATTCTAGTGTGACTTCATACAGAATAAAACTGTACATGTAATATGTGTGAGTGTGTGTGTGTGTGTGTGTGTGTGTACCTTGCAGTCGTCCTGCCGGGGGCTGAACCCTCCGTCCTCCAGCTCCATCCTGTACTCGCTGATCTGGGAGCAGGCCAGCGGGGGCAGGTGGTCGGCGGCGCCCCCTGGCTGCTGCTGCTGCTGCGGCGGCGGCGGCTCCTGGCTCGGCGTGTCGCGGTACGTCATGATGGGAGAGAAGGCGGGATGCTGCTCTAGAGACGGAGGAGTGGGGAACATCCGCTGGAGGTCTGCTACTGCTGGAACGAGAGAGGAGGAGGACGGGAGGCAGCACTTTAGTCCACAGGAAGAGAATAAAACACAGAAAACAGCTGCTATTCACTGAGTAGTCCCTCCCCAGGGGAGATTATCAACAAAAAAATATCTATTTTAGAAAAATAAATTGTGTCTTGATGACATTTCAGTACATTTTTCCAGTGTGTTGAAAATTCAAATGTGCAAGAATTTCACTGTTCTGGGCTTATTGACGTCCCCTCTAGAATAGAGCGATAAAATGTGCTGAAGTCATTAAAGTTTTCTTTTGCATTTCCTCATAAAATCTTAAAAGGACGTTTTTCAAATTCTTATAGTTCATTTTGTTTAGTTTGGAAGATATTTGTAGTTTATATTTCATGAATATTAATGTCCCTCAAACATCAGCAATAAAGTTTTTACAAACATACATTTAAAACTCAAAACCTGATGGTTTGACGCCCACATATGTCAGTAATTACATGTTTTATACACCCTGACCTGACAGGATGTTAATTGTAAATCATTCATTTTTAAAAATTCATTACCATTGAAATTGAAAACTAAAATGTGTTTTTACTGTCATCTAAAATGATGTTTACAGAATGAAATGTTAATTGTTTGTTAATGAGAATATTTTGGGAATTTGTTGCTCAGGTGGTTGTTAAGCTCAACAAGCCCCGCCTCCTGTGTCTGTGAACCAATGACAGCGTGAGCGGTGAAAGCGTGATGAACACGTCTCCGTTCATCAGGCGACTCACTTGATGGGTAGGGGACTGCTACCCTCCCTTCTTTCCCCAGGGGGCGCTCCTCCGTGGCCGGGGGCAGCTTGGTGGACTGGTTGGGATAAACCGTCTGGAATCAGCACACAGCAGATCACAGCGTGAGTTTTATTTATGTGCTGCTGCTTTTCCCACCAGTTAATTCTGATTATTTATTATTTCTTTTACCCCCAGCTCCTCCTCGTCCTCATCGAAGATGTTGTCCAGGTCAGAGATGTTGACCACCAGGTCCTTCTCTCTGGTCAGGGAGGGGTTGGCTTTGGCTGCTGCGTCGTCCTGACTCGACTCATCTGGAACACACACACACACACACACACACACACACACACACACACTCATTTATTACACCTGTCATTTAGTGCTTGATTATGGCAGTTTCAGTCTTCAGATTTACTACAGTTTATGTTATAAAACATTGAGAACAAAAGAAAAAGACTTGAGATGGGGTCTAGTTTTAATAAGGGTGTTTTCACTCGATGAATGAAGCTGCAGGTTGTGTCTCACCTGATTTGGGAGCAGAGTTAAATATGGACATGGCGTCTTTCCCATCAGGCAGTGCTCCGTTACTGGTGATTTCTTCTCCCTGCAGATCAATTAGAAGACAAATTAGAATACTTTCAGTTCAAGTCTAATTTTGCTAAATAAAAAGTGCAAACCTCCCCTTTTTAAACAAATGTCCCAAAATAATTAAATATTTTATTAGAAGATCAGAAATCTGACGTGTTTTTCACTGGAAATCTGTAGTTGACAGGAAAGAATCTGTGTTCAAAGTTAAATTAAAGATGCTATTAAATAGTATTTGAGTATAAATATATGCTTTCATTCATTCTGTGAATTTACAGCTTTGTGATGTCACAAATATTTGGGGTTTTGAAAACCAAAACACATGTGAGTATAGTTTAAACTCTTTAAGAACAGGTGTCTTGTGTCTGTCTCGTTAACAAGATTAAATTAACGAGCCTCTCCTCTGATTGGCTGATTTTATTTGAATGAGGAGGAGTGTGAGGTGAGTGCACAGCTGTGACATCACAACTAAGGCTCAGTTTCTGTGTATTTGTCAGTATTTATAGGATATCTGACCACATTAAACCCTGTTTTACCTTGGCCTTCTTGCTGGGCTCCCGTCCTTGACTCTTTAATCTCTTGGAGGAGGAGAACGTGTACTCGATGTCTCCCTCCTTGAAGTCGTAGGGGTCGTCTCCGGGCTCCCTCAGCGCCTCCACGCCCGGCGGCTGCAGCAGACCCAGCGTGTGGATGTGGTCCCTCAGACGCTCCTCGGAGATCTTGAACCTCTTGTGGGTCTGCGTGTAGAGTCTGGAGGAGAAAAAGAGACCAACCATGAATGCATCGTCTTTTGTGTCTAATACAGGTAATCTGGTAGCTAATGTCTGTTCTAGTATTTAATCTCATACCTAATCTAGTATCAAATCAAATATCTAATCTAATATTGAATTTCACTTCTAGTCTAATATCTAATTTCATGTCTAATCTCATATAACTTGTTACTGCAAATTGATTTTCTGTGATTCTTTTGTGATTTTTTTTTACCAACATGGCTGCACCATTATCAATTAATTAATTATTACAACTATTCATTTCAATAATAAATAATTATATTTGTAAGCTTTCTGTATATTCTTGTAATTGTATTGATATGTTTACACAGAGATATATTCTAATCTGTAGTTTCCCACCTCTTGAGCGGCGTTCCCTCGCCAGCGTCAGTCTTCAGCTCCTCCAGTTTGTCGGGGGGCAGTTCTGCAGGTCTCCAGTCGGTCCTGTCGGTCCTGGGGGTCCTGAACCCCCTCCACCAGCCGCCCCCGTTCTCCCTGAGCCTGAGCAGCGCCGTGTAGACCGCCGTCTCGCTGGTGACCCCCCCCGGCCCCGCGCCGCCGTCCGGGCACACCTGGGGGTCTGCGGGCCCGTCCGCCGCCTCCGAGTCCTGGGCCCGGGGGTGGGGGCTGAGCGTGGGGGGCGGCGGGGACATGGGGGACAGCAGCAGCGACTCCGGCGCCTTCCTGCCGTTGGCCAGAGGCTTGGGGTACTTGCAGCCGGACAGCGCCGCCAGGGGCTCCATGGGGGGGTCCAGCGCCACCAGGTCGCCCAGCTGGGGCCCCCCAGGGGGGTCCGGCTCCAGGGCCGGCTCCTGGCTGAGGGACACGCGGTGGTGGAAGGGGATCAGGGCCGGCCGCTTGGACTGCTTGTCGGCCTTCTCCGCCTTGTCGCTGGTTTTGTGTTTGGGGAGGGGGGGCGGGTACAGGGAGGGGTGGGGGGGCGGGCCCCCGCCACCGGGCTGAGGGTTAGAGGACGGCGTGGACGCCAGGCTCAGCTTCTGCTGCTTCAACCTGCAGCGAGGCAGAGAAATAATGGTTCATTATTATTACAGTCCTGAATCCTCCTCGGTCCAGCATTGATCAGGAACCCGGTCCTGGTCTGGTCCTGGTCTGGTCCTGGTCTGGTTCTGTTCCATGAATCAATGAACTGTAAATGTGTGTGAAGGTGTCAGACTGGATCTACATATTACATCATTAACAAATCAATAAATTAGATTATATTATTTTTTTCATGATTTAGGTCAGATTGGCTTGTTTTAAGTTTAAAATGAAGTTTTTTTATCTCTAGTAAAACACAATATTTCATTTTTAATACAAATTCTAACTACATTTGCTCTGTAACAGCAACATAAATTAAATCACGTCACATGTAGATTTTCTGACATTTTATCTCATGTTTTTGACTTTATATGTCATGTTTCATGCTTTTATCATTTTACTCATATTTACTTTATCTCATATTTCTGACTTATTATATATATATATATATATATATATATATATATATATGATAATTTTCTCAGCTTTAACACTAAATTAACATCAACATAAATAGATTCTGTCTCTTCTTCGTCTCCTCACATGTTGTAGATTTATTCTGATTCCAGGTTTAGGTCCAATAACCTTTGTGTTGTAGAGATATTCCACATTCATCATCATTTACAGCAGTACGTGGTTGAATGCGTTTAATGACACTTGTTCGTTCTTTCTCTCCCACAGAAACAAGCTGTGAGCTGATCTCACTATTAGAGACGCTGCTTTAATCACAATAATGAGTCTTTGAGCTGCCTGAGCTCTCACTCTCTTTTTTTATTTTCCTTCTTTTAAAAGAAAAACTAACCAGACAAATTTAGCAGCGAAGCTTTTTCAAACAGCTGCTGAAGATGAAAACATTTGATTCACTGAATATTCTGAGTGTGATGTGATATTTGTCAAACATAAACCTGGATTAATTACACTCCATTAGTATTTTTGCAGACTGTATCATGTTAATGAACAAGGTGCCAATTCTTACTAATTTCCCCATAAAAACGTCCCCAGTTGATTTTCTTACATTAATGCAAATGTTTGAATATGTAAATGAGGCATTATCTGAGTAAACTGCAGGTTCATTTGCAGAACAGAAATATGAATATTGGATGAAGCGGGTTTAGAATTGAGAAATTAAATAGTGTCAAAGGTTTTTAACACATTGGAAAAAATTGAATTAATGTTTTATTTTGTTTTAGGAATGAATTGTTATTTAAATCAGGCCGCAAATGATATATGAACAAACCTTCAGAATACAGTAGAACAGTCCACATTTTGGAGTAAGAAGAATCTCATTTTAAGAAGTTGTTGACATGAAATGTAATTTAGCAGGAATTTGTACTGTGATGTGATAAAAAGCAGCTTTATAATGAGAATCTACAGACAAACACAAACAGGCTGAAGCAACAAAAACACTAAATTCATGGTTTTTAAATCTTTTCTCACTTGTTGCTCACATGATTTATTTTAATCTCGTGACATTTTATTTCTCAAGTTTTTGTCTTTTAATTTACTTTCAACTCATATTTCTGACTCCTTTATAATCTACTTTTTGAACATATACATTACTTACGTTCTATATTCATCCTTGGTGTGATTTCTATGATTTTAGGGACAAATAATTGAACTTTTAACTTTTTGGGGGTCAGTTTGGTCTTGGATCTTTTTCACTCATAGCCCAAAATCTGTGTTAAACCAGAGTTTTTGGTAGAATGTTCGTACCTGGAGCAGCTGCAGGAGGCCCTCGCCCCCAGGTCGTTGAAGTCCCACGTGGTCGCTCCATTTGGCACTTCCTTCTTCTGAGTCACGTCAGTCTGGTTCCGTCTGTGGTAGAAAAGGCGTTCTGAAGGTTCTGAAGTAAAACTACACTAAATACTTTTCGCTCTTTATATAAATATTCCTAGCTAGTTGTACATTAACTCACAGGTGCTGAGGCTGGTTGAGGTAACACTCCCTCCAGGCCTGGTGCACCACATGGCACGTCAGCTTCTTCCCAGAATGCTTTGGGCTGATGCTGGTGACCCCCATGCTGCTGTCGGGGGTCTGGACGCTGGAGACGGACGTCACGAAGCCGCTGTCCGCTGGAGACACAGATTTAGACAGTTTTATAACACAAAGTGTAGTAAATCAAAAGCCAAAATTGTGTAATACCGAAAGACACTACTTTAAGACGCACTGCTCTAGAAACATGAGTCTGATCAACCAGATGGTGGCGCTATAGTTTAAAATAACCCACATAATCAGTCTGATTGATTCAAAATTCTTCTCACATACACGGCTGAATGATCGATTGGAACACAGAAGTCCACCATTATAGATTTTTTCACTCATTTGCATAAATTGAAAAACAGTAATATGAATGAACTGTGAAAATTGTAACTCTAGCATCAGTAAGTATAGCATGAGATACACATCTACCAACAGAGAGCCAACCCCAGCCTGTCAGGGCTGGTTGGCTGTACCTGAACAGGGCTGCTCCGGGGACGTTGGGGGGGTGAGCGGCACGCTGCAGTGGTTCTGGTCCCTGCTGAGGCCCTGGGCTGCAGGACCAGGTGGAGGCTGCTCGGCCGGCAGGTCCCCCTGGGCGATGAGCACCAGGGCTGCTGGGTAGGTCATCCTCACGCCGCCTGAGGGCGGGGAAATACTGGATTAAAACAGCAGTTGGAGTTTTATCATGTCATATCTGCTTTAAGTGGTTTTATGGTCTGAGCCGGAGGCGTCAAAGTCGTTTTAGTTCATGGACCAGTAAAATAATCCATAATAACTAGAATAACCTACAAGTGTTTTATTCCATGTAAGGAAGTCAAACTACAGCCCATAATAAACAGACATGTTAAGAGATTAAAAAGTCAGTTACAGTCAGTTACCAATGATATTGATTATGTTCCTGTTCAGATCAAACACTCACTGCTGTTTCGTGTCAACAGGTTTGCCTTATTCTTCATTTCGTTGAGTCAATAAGCTTTGTCGCTTCCAAAGTTTTACCCTAATGTCATGAAAGAATATTTGTCCACTCCCCCTGAAGGCTGATGTTATGCATTAGTATTGATCACTGTATTATATTGTATTATAATATTGATTTTGCGCTCAAATCACACCAGATCGCTGCATTTAAAGTATAATTTTCTGATTTTTCTACCCCCTGGAGGGAGGGTTCCTGCCTTACACTGGAACGATGCCACTGCTCCGCAGTATCTCATATGTTTAATTTTAAAATTAATGTTTTTTTCAATGAAGATAACATTAAACTAATTAAACTAAATCTACTATATACAGTGTTAATGTAGTAAATGACTATTCTAGTTTGTGCATTGTTATTGATACGTGTAATAGAAGCTAATGGATGATTAGAAAACCCTCGTGATGATGTTTCCGATATATAAATCCACCGATTCTCATCTCTAATGTCGACGGTCTCGTCTCGTACCTACGATGACCTCCACCGCCACGTGGCGGTTGCGGTCGTAGGCCTGGCCGGCGTCCTCCTTCTCCTTCTCCCCGCCCCCCTCCCTCTGGGGCAGCACCATGGGGTAGAAGTAGCTCCACTCCTCCATCAGTTTCCGCGTGGCCGGGTCGCTCATCTTGAAGGCCTGACCCGTCAGAGTCCCGCTCAGCCCGTAAGGACTCAGGATCACTGAGGGACACAAGTAAATAGGCCTGTTACCCCCTATTGATTAACTAGACATGGTGATATGTATATACATATGAGAAAGTGGCAAACCTTATTAAACCATATTTGCATATTGTTGCCACATGCAACAAATCCTTTTATAGCATATAAAAAAATATATAACTCAAAACTGAATTAAATAGGAAAACAAATCATGCATAACACTTTTCCACTAGCAAAAATAGCCCCAAAAAATCTGCATGTTTTTCAGTTGGAAAGTTTCCTGAATGATAAGAAATGTGAGAGAAAGCACTGTGAAGATAACATTAACTAATTAAACTAAATACACTCTATACGTTGTTAGTGTGGGAAATGACTATTCTATCTGTAAATGTTTTTAATGTAATATCCCCATAGGTGAATAGAGGCCTATTTCTGTATATTTCCTTTATGAAATCGAGCAGTGTGTGTGTGTGCGTGTGTGTACCCTGTACGGGCGTGCTGGCGGTCTGAGCGAGGCAGATGTGGTGTTCTGTGACGTGATAGGCCGGCTGGTGCTGGGCGATCTCCACGCTGGTGCACACGTTGCTCTCCCCATGGAGGAAGAAGGAGAAGGAGCAGGACAGATGTTCACTGGGGACACAGCAGCAGAGGATTAGATCAGAGCTGCAGACAGGAAGCAGCGCAGGAATGTGTGTGTGTGTGTGTGTGTGTGTGTGCACTGATCATAGAAACATGTGTGCAAAATGTTCCAGCTTGTACATTAGGAGCCATGAACACGTGATAATTTGCTGCCAGGTTTACGTCGTCTGAACTGAAAAAACAGACGTTTAATTGAATGTGAATTTACCAACACACAGAAGAAATTAAATGTACGGATGTTAAAGTTGAGGTTAAAAATGAACCCATGAATCACATCTACAGAACAAATATAAATATAACATGAAAACTCTAAACGTGTTTTTAGTAGATGAAGTTAATTAATGCTTAGAATAATTTCATTCAGATTCAGACAACTTGACTTGAGTTAGAAAAAATGGAAAGAATGAGTTGATTCGCCTTCATTCTGACCCATTGATTTAAAGAACATATAATTATAAACATTATCATAAAATAGTGATTACATATGACTTAAAGAATAATGTTTTACTATATTTGAGCAACTAATTCATTTGTTTGTTACTGATTAAAGTGAATTCACTAAAAATTCCAGATTTCTCTATAGGTTTTTTTTTACCACATCTTACATCTGAGAACAAGTAACTGACCGTTCTCCCTTAAAATACAAAATAAATAGGTTTATATTTTTGTCCATCACATCTGTGTAAGCCTCTTTTTTTTAATCCTTAGTAGAAAGGAAGGAAGGAACGGGCGGTCAACAGGAAGGTTAAAAGTTCCTCTGTTAACTTTCCTGAAACAGCAGATCATGCATGGCTCTGGTTTAATCCCTGGGGGGTGGGGGGTGGTCTGGGCATCATTAACCACACACGTATATTTGTAATCCATGAAGCTGCTCATTACTGTGGTTTGTGTGTGAGGCTGACAGGAAGTCAGCAGGTGAACTGTGACATCTGTGATCAGCTCCATCTGAGCCGTGATGGATCATCACATTCAATGAAACGGTTCCACGGACGCTCACTCTGGGCCTGTAGGGAGTAAGAGCGGCCGTGCAGCGCCGCGGCCTCCAGATGGCGCCGCACGCACCCGAACGCACCACGGGAGCGTTTCATCTGCTCCATAAACACCCTGATGCTGCTGGAGGAAAAAACAGCAGCAGAACAGCAGGTGGTTTCAGCTCAGGACAGAACATGATCACATGATCACATGATCACATGATCACAGGAGGAACGGCAGTGTCGCGTCACTGCTGATCATCATATCAGCAAATATTATTATTATTATTATTATTATTATTATTATTATTATTATTACGCCATAAAACACACATATCACAGCGCTGCAGCACAGCAGGGACTACACTGAGAGTATTTAATAAAATAATTATCAGGGAAGGAAGGAAGGAAGGAAGGAAGGAAGGAGGGAGGGAAGGAAGGAAGGAAGGAATGGAGGAAGAGAGGAAGGAGGGAAGGAAGGAAGGAAGGAGGGAAGGAAGGAAGGAAGGAGGAAGGAAGGAAGGAAGGAAGGAAGGAAAAAAGGAAGGAAGGAAGGGGGGAAGGAAGGAGGGAAGGAAGGATAAAAGATGAAGGAGAGGACAATAAAGGTCATAATGATAAAAAGAGGAAAGATGGAAGAAAATAAAGGAGGGAGAGAGAAAAAAGAAGAAAGAAGGAAGAAGAAAGCATTGAGGAGGAAAGAGAGGGAAAGAAAGGAGAATAAAAAGCAAGTTTCCTGGAGCGAGTCCAGCGAGGCTGCTCCACCACATGCTCAGATTATCTCCTCTAATTCTTTATTAAGCCATAAACCTAAAGCTCATAAATAAACGTGATCAGGAAACGAACAACGTCCAGCTTCTTCTGCATTGACTGATCTGACGTATTCCACCATCACTTCCTGTAACACACACACACACACACACACAACTACAGACAGGAAATCATGTTGGTGATTCAGATTATATTGTTGTGGATGTTTTATTACAAATTCTAGTGAGTTCTTTAATTATTCCACATTATAGTAATATTTGATCATTAGTCAATAAATAAATTATAATTAATACATTTCAATAAATAATAAATAATTTTATTTTGTTTTTTTAAATACTTTTTTAAGTATAAATAATTTTTAAATATTAGTTTACTTTTATTATTAATTCTATATGTTTTTATTTAGTGACTCTGCACATATCTGAACTTGTTGCACATTTACACCACATTTTTACAATTCACATTTTATTTTCTATTCTGTTGTACTTTAATACTATTAATATTTTTGCATTTTTTATTTTATCACTGTTAAAGTTTGTACTCCTGCAGCAAAGTAAGAGTTTTATTCTACAGGGAGTTTGTTCCTTTCTGTTCACATGACAATAAACACTTTGAATCTTAAACTGTTCTTTTATTTGGCATCAAGGAACATCAGAGACACAAAAGACAGAAAGCTGGAATATTCTCATCCTCATTCCTCTGAGGGTTCAGGACGTGTTTAATATAAATGTGAGATGTGATTACCGTATTTGGTCTTTATCTCACTTTCTCTGTCTCATAGGCAGATTTCCTACCTGGATACGACTGATAAGGTTTTGTTCACCTTCGCGCCGTCGATTAATTCCGCCTGATAAATACGTCTGCGTAGAGTAAAGCCGGATGTGATTCATGCTGCAATAACCGGCGACGACTCAGGATCTATTTCACTATTATAACCGCAATAACGCGCAATTAAATGTGAGTCAGGAATGAGCCGAACTACAAAAAAAAGAGCATCAAACTGCAGCTGAGAGATTGATGCTGCCTGTCCTTTCACAAAGGGCATTTTCCTGCACTGTAAGCACACACACACACACACACACACACACACACACACACACACACACACACGGCTTCTTGCATCCTGGGGGACATTTGTGCAGCCGGCAAAGCGTGTGTGTGTGTGTGTGTGTGTGTGTGTGTGTGAGTGTGTGTGTGGGAACAGAGATGTGAGGCAGCTGTGTGTGCTCGGCTGTATGAGTACAGGTATTAATAAATGAAGAGGAGTGATGGCTGAGACTCGCCTCAGGGCTGACAGTACTGGAGAGATAGAGAGGAAGGAGGAGGAGGAGGAGGAGGAGGAGGAAGAGGGGGCTGAGAAAAAGAAGTGAGAGCGAGAAGAAAGAAAGAACAGAGGAGGAGGAAAGAGGAGCGGTGGAGAGTGAGCAGTCGAGGTAGAAAAATTAAGCGTGAATCAGACTGACACGAGAGGGGAAAACAGGAGGGTGGGGAGGGAATCCAGAGGACGAGGAAAGAGAGATACCACGAACCGAGGAGTGAGAGCAGAACGAGTGCGAGGGAAAGAAAGAAAGAGGAGGAGGAGGTGAATAATTCAGTGCCGTGCGCTGCAATTGCTGCACACATATCGATGAGATCAGAGTTTTAATGGGTGGCTACTGAGCACAATTTTATGGTGAAATCAATCAGGGAATGTCGAGCAGGAGAAACACACACACACACACACACACACACACAGATCATTTGGCTCCAAACACACGGTTTATTGTGATAACATATGAAAAACACACATGCACATCACACGCATGTTTGAATTCCAAGGCTGAGAAATGAGGAAAATGGACCCGTTCATGTGACGACACGTGTCTTTTCACGCCACCGGAGCGCCCCCCGCCAAGCCGGCAGCCAGCGGGGGCTCTGCTTAATGTCCGACACGCATCACGGACCCAACACACACACACACACACACACACACACACACACACAACGTAACAGTGAGAGACAACACTCACATCTAAACCCAGAGGGAAAAAAAAAGATAAAACAAAGAAAAATGATTTTCAGATTGAAGGAGATAGAAAACAATAAACAGCAAAAACAAGTGTGTGAAAAACACCACGAAGAAGAAAAGAGACAACTGTCACACCGCGGTGAGGTTTGTCCTGTCTTGGGGGTTTTGTCTTGTCACTTCCTGTTTTATTTTGAAAGTCTAACTCTCCTCTCGTTTCAGGTCACTTGCCCTTCCTCATGTGTCACGGGTCTGATTGTCTGCCCTGCCCTGATTGTTTCCACCTGTTTCCAATTACCTTGTGTATATATTGTCTGCGTCTCCCCTTGTCTTGTGCCGAAGTGTTTCGTCCCGTGCGTTCACCCAAGCCATTGAAGTCCTCTTGTCATAGTCCTTGTTGCCTTGCCTGTCGTGCTGTCCTCTTCGGAGTGATTTTTTTGTTGTAGTTTCATGCCTGTTGTGCTGTCCTCTTCGGAGCGATTTTTTGTTATAGTTTTCATAGCCTTAGTCTAGATAGCTAATTGTAGATTTTCAGCGTTTTCGCAGATAGTTTAGTTTCCCCCTAGTCATAGTCATAGTCATAGTCCTTTATAGTATAGTGATTTATAGCCATAGATATTTCTCCCCCTAGTCATAGTCATAGTCTAGTCCCTTATAGTATAGTGATTTATAGCCATAGATATTTTCTTTGTATTTAGTCATAGCCCTCTTTTGCTCCCTGTGGAAGAGGTTGCCTATTTATTAATAAAACCTGCTGTTCCACTCCGCATCTGAGTCCTCTTTTTGAGTCCCGGCCTGACAGTACACTTCGGCCAGTATGGACTCAGCGGAGAGAGAACAGCTCACGGCAGCCCTGCGAGCCCAGGAGGCCCGGCTCTCCCGTCAGGAGGAATTCCAGACTGCCCTGGCCTCCCAGATGGCGCTCCTATCTTCACAACTCCAGGATCTGCACAATCACCTAGTGCAGACGAAGGCTGCACCTGAGCCTCCAGTAGTGGCGCCCACCAACCCAGTGAATCCCGTTCCATCGATGCCGGTAGTGGGAGCAGCATGTGAGTTAGCTCCACCAGCCCGATTCTCTGGCGAACTGGGCTTATGCAAGACCTTCCTCATTGACTGTTCATTACATTATGAGCTAAACCCCCAGGCTTTTCCCACTGACCGTTCTAAGATTGCCTTTATGATTTCCCACCTGGCCGGGAGAGCCAAGACTTGGGCTTCGGCAGAGTGGGCCCGAGACTCCCCGGTTTGCAGTTCTTTTTCGGAATTTGAACTGACTCTAGAGAAGATTTTTGACCCTGTCACGACTAACCGGGAGAAGGCTCAGGAGCTGAGTGGGCTGAAACAGGGCAATAACTCAGTTTGTGACTATGCCATCCAGTTTCGCACCCTATCGGCGGGGAGCGGTTGGAATATGACAGCCCTATATGACGTCTTTTTAAAGGGATTGGCAGCCCCGATCCAGGACCTCCTTGTTCCTCTGGATCTACCCACGGACCTCGACTCACTCATCGCCCTCGCTATCCGGACGGATAACCGAGCCCGCCAGCTCAGGCAGCTACGCACTGCGAGAACCCCGCCGATGGAAGGGTCCATACACCCACAAACACCAGGTTGGCCGGTAACCCGTCGATCATCACCAGAGCCACGTCACTTTCATCATCCAGAAGAAGACGGAGAACCCATGCAGCTGGGGAGAGCCCGACTATCGCCGAAGGAACGACGGAGACGGCTACAGGAGGGTCGCTGTTTCTACTGCGGGGAACCCGGCCATCTCGTCGCCACCTGCCCTGCCAAGAAGAACCTGGTGGTGAGAAACGTCAAGGGTGCAAGCACCCCACCACGTACTCTCACTACCGTCCAGGTAAAACACCACACCACCATTGAGCTTAACGCACTCATAGACTCAGGGGCGGACGAGAGCCTGATAGACGGGCGCTTTGCGGAACAACTGGGCCTCGAAATAGAACTTTTAGCTAAGCCCATCCGCGCCAAAGCTCTTAATGGACAGGACCTTTTCACCGTCACACACATCACAGCACCTCTCAAATTGATTATCGACAACCACCAGGAGAGCATTCGTCTGTATGTAGTCAAGTCACCCTCTCAGACTCTCATTTTAGGACAGCCATGGTTACACCGCCACAATCCCCACATAGATTGGAGATCAGGGGAGATCCTGAGGTGGGGAGCGGACTGTGTGAGGGTCTGTATGAAACTCCCACGGCAAGGAAAAGAGGTCACAGGCAATGGACAGATTTCTGCTAACTCCGTCACAGACCCCAATGACCCTGAGCCTGTTGCCAAGGATCCAGAAACGATCCTCCCACGTACATGTGTGGTTGGAGCTCTGACCTGGCAAATAGAAAATGAGGTTAAGCAGGCTAATGGTGAGGCTCCGTCACCTAGTGGGTGCCCAGAGAACCGTTTGTTTGTCCCGGCTTATATGCGCCCACAGGTGATCGAGTATGCCCACAACCTACTGCCCACCTCAGCCACAGCTGCCAGGGAGGTTCTAATTCGCCAAGGGGACCGGGTCAAGAAAACTGCAGACCGCAAGAGGCGACCCGCCCCAACTTACCGGCCAGGCCAGAGAGTGTCGCTTCCCGCCAAGGAGAGCCCGAGGGTACCAACCGCCGCCCCTCCACCGCCCCCAGAAGTGATAGACGGCGGTCCGGTCTACAAGGTCAAGCGGTTACTGCCAGTTCGCAAACGGGGCCAAGGAAAACAATATCTGGTGGACTGGGTAGGATATGGTCCGGAGGAGAGGCAGTGGGTCCCGGCGCGTTATATCCTAGACCCTACGCTCATCACAGACTTCCACAGGGACCACCCTGACCAGCCTGGGCCGTCGGGAGTCGGCCCTAGAGGGGGGGGTACTGTCACACCGCGGTGAGGTTTGTCCTGTCTTGGGGGTTTTGTCTTGTCACTTCCTGTTTTATTTTGAAAGTCTAACTCTCCTCTCGTTTCAGGTCACTTGCCCTTCCTCATGTGTCACGGGTCTGATTGTCTGCCCTGCCCTGATTGTTTCCACCTGTTTCCAATTACCTTGTGTATATATTGTCTGCGTCTCCCCTTGTCTTGTGCCGAAGTGTTTCGTCCCGTGCGTTCACCCAAGCCATTGAAGTCCTCTTGTCATAGTCCTTGTTGCCTTGCCTGTCGTGCTGTCCTCTTCGGAGTGATTTTTTTGTTGTAGTTTCATGCCTGTTGTGCTGTCCTCTTCGGAGCGATTTTTTGTTATAGTTTTCATAGCCTTAGTCTAGATAGCTAATTGTAGATTTTCAGCGTTTTCGCAGATAGTTTAGTTTCCCCCTAGTCATAGTCATAGTCATAGTCCTTTATAGTATAGTGATTTATAGCCATAGATATTTCTCCCCCTAGTCATAGTCATAGTCTAGTCCCTTATAGTATAGTGATTTATAGCCATAGATATTTTCTTTGTATTTAGTCATAGCCCTCTTTTGCTCCCTGTGGAAGAGGTTGCCTATTTATTAATAAAACCTGCTGTTCCACTCCGCATCTGAGTCCTCTTTTTGAGTCCCGGCCTGACAACAACATTCTGATAACTGTGAAAACTGTGAAAACTGTGATAACTGTGAAAAATGTGATAACTGTGATAACGGTGATAACTCAGACTATGATAAGTGTGAAAACTGTGATAATTGTTTTTCCCCATTAAAGGTGTTTTTAGGGGGTTCTACCTTGTACGATGTGACGGTCAGACTGGGGATGTGATTGTGATTCTGGGCTATACAAATAAATAAAAATTGAATAAATGAAAACTGTGAAATATATATAGAGATGTATAGATATAGATATAAATATCACATTGATGTTGCATTCAAACTAATTCTCTATCTACCAAACATGCTAATGTGCTTTATGCAAGTGTGCCCGTTGCTCCTGGATTCATACTTAATATATACACACACACACACACACACCACTATTAACACCAGCATAAGGGCGATGCAGTCAGCTTGATGTATTATTCAGTGGCCCCTGGTGGGAAGCTTAGCCGCTGCTGCTATCACAATGTTTGTGCTCAAACACTGCTCCAACTTCTTCTACGGATTCACACTGAAAAGGTGCCGCGCTCAAGGACACACACACACACACACACACACACACACACACACACACACACTGCATACTCATCCCCTTCTACAGCCCCAACACTCAGAAAAACATGAATATAATAGTATTCGTGTTAATGATGAAGCGGCGCAGCAAACAGCTTCATCTCCAGCTCGTTCCCACGCTGACGCTGCCAGGTGGAAACGAGTCAGAAACAACCTGAGTGCCAGCTTCCACCTGCTTTTACCTTCATATCTGTGGTCCTAATTAAAAAGAGGACGAGGACGTGTTAGCAGGCGTCTGCTGTGATGTATCCCCGTCCTCCCTATTGATCTCTACCTGGTGATATTAGGATCTGGGGGAAGCACGGAATCACGTGATGTTCTAGTCTCGGCGGAGGCTCAATAACTCATGTAGAACAACACGCTTCAATGGGGAACATGCAAATAGTTCAGTAAAGCACATATTTAACAGGCTGAAAACACACTGTTTTAAAGGAAACTATGGTTGACTAGTGTTTCTTTAAATGTGTTTCTGACCTAATTATTACCTGTGTCATCACACTGTGTTGTAATGTAAATGTAAAGTGTAAAGTGTGGAGTCACTGAGCGTCAGAGTTGATCAATGAGCCTCCACAGGAACGCCATCGTCTGTATTTTAAATAAAAAAAACATTTTCACCCTGATGGAGCGAAGCACATTTGTATGATAATGACACGGTTACAGTAAGAGTCAGAAACGTCTGTTTTCCACTGTCGTGTTTTTTCCTTCAGACACAGAAACACATGAACCACGTCGTCTGGATTCCAGAAACATCCGCGGCGGCGTCGCCTGACGTCGTCGTACGAGCCGACGTCATTCAGCCATGATTCAGACTAAACAAATGACCAACTGGGTTCCCAGTGTTCCCATGAAGATGCATGCAGACGTAGGAAGAGTTCCTTCCCTTTGACTTCAAGTGTGAAACGTCCAAAAACGTGCTCCACATCTCAATAATGTGAGAGGAGTTCCAGGCTTAAAGTATGCAGCAGAATCCCCAGGCAGACGAATAATGAGGAGAACAACGAGGAGGAGGAGGAGGAGGAGGAAGCTGGATTCCTGCTTTACAGACTCAAACCATCTGATCACTAACCTGACGTTTCAGTCCGTTAATTTAACCGGATTCATCAGCTCAGCCGTCAATCAAACGCTCGATAATCAGCCGAGAGGTTATAAGACCACACAGAAAAATATGAACATAGTGATGCTGATGACATTTGTTTAATATCTACCTTTTATTTCATAACAATCAGCCACGTCTTATCAGACAATTTTGAATGACACAAAATCAGGTGGAGTAGTAAAATAACTGCATAATAACCTGCTGTTTGGTAAAATAAAATCCATCACTATCTTGTCTTGGTTGTTTCTATGTGTCTAGTTCCTGTTTTATTTTGAAATACGTGTGTTTCCTGTCTCCTTTTACTTCCTCATGTCTCACCCCTAACTTGTCTTTATCCATGAATTAATTCTGTGTATTAAACAGTTTTTTGGTTCATCTGGATGTTGACTGTATAAAGTGGGATTTAAAAAGGTTCCAGTTCCTGATGCTTCTCAGGGCTCAAGGGACGAAGTATTTATTTTAGATTATGATCTACGATTAAATGGTTTGTAAAACAGGAGAAAACTTCACCTGCTGCTGAAAATACTAAATATTGATGAATGATTAAATGCTTTGAATTGAAATTTAACAGTAAACCTTTGTTGAAATGTTCCTTATGTCTCCTAACGTGTTTAATTAATTCTAATTAATAAAATACATATTATTTACACGTAAATCTTTTACTGGTCCAGCCCTGATCAGATTGTGCTGATGTGGCCGTGAACTGAACAGATTTATTCCTCTGGTTTTCATGTTTCCTGTGTGATTAGTTTCCATGTTTTGCAGCTTTTTCTCTGTATTTTTTTTGTTAAAGACCCGTCACTCGTCCTGCCTCCGCTCTCTGCGTTTGGATCCTTCACAGCTGAATCCTGGACAGAAATAGCCTCCAAATTTATCCCTTTTTTCTCCCTCCATGTGAGAACATGCTGAAAACAAGTGGAAGACGTGTTAAGTTACGTTTGTTTTTCCACATTCAGTCGGTCTGTGTTGTGATTTACACACAGATCTACAACATGTTTAACCACATGTATTTTTAATCTAAACAGTCTAGTGTTTGGCTTATTTATGAGTGGAACAGTTCGTGGGGATTTATTTAGATTTTCACTGTGTAGAGACGCTGACGTCACCACCACAAAACAACAAAACAGCGGCTTTGCTTTCCTCCGATGAAACTGAAACTTGTTCCTATAAAACTCTGTCCACGTCTGTCAAAGTGTTTCATCCGTTTTATAGTTTTAACCCAACGCACTAGTACAAGAAACATGAGGTCACCTGGTGGTTTTTCCCTGGTCTGACTTCATTTTCCAGCTTCACCTGCTTTAAAATAAATGAACTTAATAATAAAGTGTGTGATCCAGAGCTGAGGAACCAACAAACATGTTTATCTATGTTTATTTTCTGGGTCAGATCCAGACGTCTCCGTGACCTTGGGATGTGGCCTAACACCAAACGTCTGTTGCCACGGAGACGGAGAACATCCCAATGTCATTGGTCGTAGAGGAGAGGAGATAAACAAGGAGGAGAGGAAACAAGGAGAGGAAACAAGGAGAGGAAACAAGGAGAGGAAACAAGGAGAGGAAACAAGGAGGAGAGGAAACAAGGAGAGGAAACAAGGAGAGGAAACAAGGAGAGGAAACAAGGAGGAGAGGAAACAAGGAGAGGAAACAAGGAGGAGAGGAAACAAGGAGGAGAGGAAACAAGGAGGAGAGGAAACAAGGAGAGGAAACAAGGAGAGGAAACAAGGAGAGGAAACAAGGAGAGGAAACAAGGAGAAGAGGAAACAAGGAGGAGAGAAAACGAGGAGGAGAGGAAACAAGGAGGAGAGGAAACAAGGAGAGGAAACAAGGAGGAGAGGAAACAAGGAGGAGAGGAAACAAGGAGAGGAAACAAGGAGAAGAGGAAACAAGGAGGAGAGAAAACGAGGAGAGGAAACAAGGAGGAGAGAAAACAAGGAGGAGAGGAAACAAGGAGAGGAAACAAGGAGGAGAGAAAACAAGGAGAGGAAACAAGGAGGAGAGGAAACAAGGAGGAGAGAAAACAAGGAGAGGAAACAAGGAGGAGAGGAAACAAGGAGGAGAGGAAACAAGGAGAGGAAACAAGGAGGAGAGGAAACAAGGAGGAGAGGAAACAAGGAGGAGAGAAAACAAGGAGAGGAAACAAGGAGGAGAGGAAACAAGGAGGAGAGGAAACAAGGAGAGGAAACAAGGAGGAGAGAAAACAAGGAGAGGAAACAAGGAGGAGAGGAAACAAGGAGGAGAGGAAACAAGGAGAGGAAACAAGGAGGAGAGGAAACAAGGAGAAGAAACAAGGAGGGGAGGGAACAAGGAGAGGAAACAAGGAGAGGAAACAAGGAGGAGAGGAAACAAGGAGGAGAGGAAACAAGGAGAAGAAACAAGGAGGGGAGGGAACAAGGAGAGGAAACAAGGAGAGGAAACAAGGAGGAGAGGAAACAAGGAGAGGAAACAAGGAGAGGAAACAAGGAGAGGAAACAAGGAGAAGAGGAAACAAGGAGGAGAGAAAACGAGGAGGAGAGGAAACAAGGAGGAGAGGAAACAAGGAGGAGAGGAAACAAGGAGAGGAAACAAGGAGAAGAGGAAACAAGGAGGAGAGAAAACAAGGAGAGGAAACAAGGAGGAGAGAAAACAAGGAGAGGAAACAAGGAGGAGAGGAAACAAGGAGGAGAGAAAACAAGGAGAGGAAACAAGGAGGAGAGGAAACAAGGAGGAGAGGAAACAAGGAGAGGAAACAAGGAGGAGAGAAAACAAGGAGAGGAAACAAGGAGAGGAAACAAGGAGGAGAGGAAACAAGGAGAAGAGGAAACAAGGAGGAGAGAAAACGAGGAGAGGAAACAAGGAGGAGAGAAAACAAGGAGAGGAAACAAGGAGGAGAGGAAACAAGGAGGAGAGGAAACAAGGAGAGGAAACAAGGAGGAGAGGAAACAAGGAGAGGAAACAAGGAGGAGAGGAAACAAGGAGAGGAAACAAGGAGGAGAGGAAACAAGGAGGAGAGGGAACAAGGAGAGGAAACAAGGAGGGGAGGAAACAAGGAGAGGAAACAAGGAGGAGAGGAAACAAGGAGGAGAGGGAACAAGGAGAGGGAACAAGGAGAGGAAACAAGGAGGAGAGGAAACAAGGAGGAGAGGAAACAAGGAGGAGAGGAAACGAGGAGAGGAAACAAGGAGAGGAAACAAGGAGGAGAGGAAACAAGGAGGAGAGGAAACAAGGAGGAGAGGGAACAAGGAGAGGAAACAAGGAGGGGAGGAAACAAGGAGGAGAGGGAACAAGGATAGGAAACAAGGAGGAGAGGGAACAAGGATAGGAAACAAGGAGGAGAGGGAACAAGGAAGGGAAACAAGGAGGGGAGGAAACAAGGAGGAGAGGAAACAAGGAGGAGAGGAAACAAGGAGGAGAGGAAACAAGGAGAGGAAACAAGGAGGAGAGGAAATAAGGAGAGGAGACAGAGAAGAGGAGAATGAGGAGCTTAAACAAGTTGTTTGTGTTTATGGTCCAGTACCAGAGGACATGTGTTCTGTTCTGCTGTGAAATATGATCATTATTTATGCATGAGTACGAGCATTAATGCAAATGAAAGGCTGAGGATTAACAAACACACTGAGAGCTGCAGTCGCCAAAGAGCTGAATGAACTAATGAGAGGGTCAGACTCAAACACATCCATTCACCCGTCTATAGTAATGATTAATTTACGACCCCCCACTTCCTCTGATCCCACACACACACACACACACACACACACACACACACACACACACACCTCCTCCTGCTCCTCTCTCCCCTCAGCGTCTGATGCAATCCATTACCAACACAGCAGCTTTCCCTCTCATTCAGACACAAAGGGAGGGGGGGGGTTAGGAATTTTCTCCTGGATGGATGTGCCGATCCTTCCCATGATGCCCTGGGGGACGCGTCCGTACCAGATAAACACTGTGAGCCTGACAAAAGGCGGCGAGGCCGGGAGTCGTGGTCGGGGTGAGGGGGCACGGCGAGGAGCGGCGCCTCCTGGTGGAGATCAGAGGAGCAGCCAGGAGACAAAGGAGGAAACACTGACCTGATGCAGCTTCCTGCAGCGTGTGTGTGTGTGTGTGTGTGTGTGTGTGTGTGTGTGTGTGGGGGGGGGTTCGTTTCCACCAGTGACACGTGCAGCAGCAGCAGAAACGTTGATGATCAGAGGAGACGTTTAGATTGGTTTCATTGTGAGGTTCAACAACGTCTCTGTCTCTCCATCTTTTTTCTCCAGCTCTGTCTTTCTCTCTTTCTCTCCATCTTGTATTGCCTTCCCATCTCTGTCCATGTCGCCTATCCATCTCTCCATCATCTCCATCCCTCAATCTCTCTTTCTCTTTATCATCTCCCATTCTCATCATCTTTTCATCATCTCCATATATCCCTCCATCATCTCAATCCTCTCTCCATCATCCTCCTTTCCCCATCTCTCTCACCCTATCTCTCCATCATCTCTCCATCTGCAACCCTCCATCACGTCTCTATCTCCATCCCTCACCATTTCTTCATTCCTCTATCATTCATCTCCATCTCTCATCATATCTCCATCCCTCCTCATCCCACCTCATCCCTCCATCATCCCTCCATCATCCCTCCTCATCCCTCCATCATCTCTCCATCAACCCTCATCATCTCTCCATTATCCCTCCATCATCTCTCCATCATGTCTCCATCATCCCTCCATCATCTCTCCATCATGTCTCCATCATCTCTCCATCCCTCCATCATGTCTTCATCATCTCTCCATCATCCCTCCATCATCTCTCCATCATGTCTCCATCATCCCTCCATCATCTCTCCATCATGTCTCCATCATCTCTCCATCCCTCCATTATCCCTCCATCATCTCTCCATCATGTCTCCATCATCCCTCCATCATGTCTCCATCATGTCTCCATCATCTCTCCATCCCTCCATCATCCCTCCATCATCTCTCCATCATGTCTCCATCATCCCTCCATCATCCCTCCATCATCTCTCCATCATCCCTCCTCATCCCTCCATCATCCCTCCATCATGTCTCCATCATCCCTCCATCATCTCTCCATCATGTCTCCATCATCTCTCCATCCCTCCATCATCTCTCCATCATCCCTCCTCATCCCTCCATCATCTCTCCATCATCCCTCCATCATCTCTCCATCATGTCTCCATCATCTCTCCATCCCTCCATCATCTCTCCATCATCCCTCCTCATCCCTCCATCATCTCTCCATCATCTCTCCATCATCTCTCCATCTCTGTTTCTGTGTTTCAGGATGTTCAATAATTCACAGACAGTCAGGATTGTCTCAGCAGGGGCCGAGAAAACTGACAACATATTCACCCAGAGCTGTCAGAGACACACACACACACACACACACACACACACACACACACACACAGAATCTCCATATTCAACACCATGATGTATGTTTTCATGTTTGCAGCAAACAGGAAAACGTCTTCACACCTTCCTGCTCCTCCACAAAATCTGATTTAATCTTTTCCACTTTTATTCAGTCACTTCTCTACTTTCTGTCTCCTCAGTTTGCATCAGCATCTGTTTTCTTCTCCATTCATTAGCTTGTGATGTTGTATTTGTTCTGGACATTTTTCTCCTCAAAGTAGAGTAGTCACAGTCGTTTTAATGCGATTCAACTTCCACTCGTAAAACAAGATGAAGGATTCACACAGAGAATCTGGAAATATGTCATCACCACTTCAAAAAGAGAAGTGTTTAAATAAAGACATTTTAGAGAACTGTACCAAACATATCTAGACTTCTCTGATTTATATTCAAATTTTTATGTTTTTTTCATGAAAAAAATACTCAAAATCAATAATTGATTATCAATTTTCTATTGTTAAAGGATTTAGACATTTTGACTTGTATCTAACTATCATCACAATTATCAATGTGATTACTAATTGATTAATTAACTAATCTCTAGTGAATCTTTCTCACCGTGTTTAAACGGTCACAGAAGATGATTCACACTTTAGTGACACTTGTACAGAAGCTTTAACCTGCACCACTGTTTTAGTCGGATCTCGTGTGTCCTCTTCAAACAGAGAATAACTCCTCTGTCCAGGTTTCTCTGCGTTCACCTCCTGAGTCGCTTCATTCCACCACAGCTGAATGAAAAATGCAATTTACAGCTTTCAGGCTCAAAAGTTCCAAAGTAAATAGAAATAAAAGAATGATTTCTGCCGCCTCTGAGCAACATTCAAACTGACTTTCTAGAAAAAAAAATGAGCCATTTGTCAGCTAAGTGGAGCCGTTCAATGGAGTTCTGTAGATTCAGAGGAAACGCCATGGAGAAGCAACAGGTTCTGTCATCACACACACACACACACACACACACTCCTCCTTCTACTCAGTGTCTGTCTGTCTCCCACACAGTTACACAGCGTGACTCTGTCTAACACACACACACACACACACACACACACACACACACACACACACACACACACACACACACACACACAGCTCAGCTCAGCTCTCACCTCTCGCCACCGTTCACTTTCCCACTCTATAATAGTCTCACACCATGAGGCAGCAGTGGGAGCATCACACACACACACACACACACACACACACACACACACACACACACACACAAACTCAGACACAAAGGTGCAGTCCTTCAATCTGCTGAAGCAGCTGTTCTCATTCACCGTTCGTGTCAGTAACGAACTCCTGATTTATAAATATCCCGCGGAACGAGGCCAACGTCGTCTAGCGACTTTTACCTCTGCAGAAAATAAAAAAGATGAAAAGTTGCACCTGTGACATTCCTGAAATCTAACTTTAACCACAGCGTGTTGTGACATCATAAAACAGTGTTATAATAACACACTGTTTGCCTCCAAACTTTGACACAAACACAAGGGATAAGTTTGCTAGCGAGAAACTGGAGCTGCACCTAATGAACATTCTGATTAATTATTAAAATGGTTAATCAATTAGTTGTTTGGTGTAAAGTGTTGATCAGTGTTTCTCCAAAGCTGAAGACTGAAGCTAAAATGTCTTTTTTTGTCCACAACCCAAAGATCATCAGTTTACTATTATAGAAGAATAAAGAAACCAGGAAATAATCATAATATTTGTTGATTTATATGATAGTTGGAAACTAATTATTGAAGCTCCACAACAAAAAAACATCATTGTCATCAAGTTTGTGACCAATCTGCTGCTGATCAGCTCCACTCTGTGGTGCTAAAGCGCCTTAAAACACCACAGAAGAAGAAGAAGAAGAAGAAACTCTTTAAATCAGCAAGAACTCACCACACTATTCCTCATTTCAGCAAATAGCCAAAACGCCAAAAAACAAGCGACCGTCACTCTCCAGCAATGAAGGAAGTTAAATGTTCTGAAATTTATTTCACAAAAACATTGTTTCACGTCTTCCTGATCACGTCGGTGGTTGGTCTTTGTCTTCATTTACATAATTAACCATCAAACAGGCGGTTAAAGTGTGTAGGAGCATCTGATGGTGTTTTTTTTTCGTTTTTAATGAAGAAGAAGACGTTGTACTCACCTGTTGCCAAGAGACTTTTCCTCCAGTTCGTACGGCTTAAAGAACCACTTCCCTGTCCTCACGAAGCCTTTATCCATCAAACACCTGCAGCAGAACAGAGACACACCAACGTTATAGAAATAAACTCATAGAACGTCAATAAGATGCAAAAACAGCTTCAGGTGACGGCTGATTCTCCTGATCGTTTCTAAATGCAGGATTAAACTAGAAATCTGATATAATTAATAGTATAATGGATAAAATTGACCCTCATTTAGTCTTTCTGCCTGTTGTATAATTAAAATCAATTGCTCCAATGTGTAACACTGAGCAGCATCGAGAAGAACAGACTTTTATTACAGACTGTAATATATTATAACTATTTATATTTATATCAGCTTTTAATGATTAGATAATTTTAATTTTTTAATTTACAAAGTCAAACATTGTGAACACATATATCTATATATATATCTATATATATATATAGATATATATATAGACTATTGTCTTACTTTCTTTATGAAGCACTTAATGAATAAATCAATACATGTATTATTATAAGTATGTTTTAATTAGTAGATAATACATTCAAAATAAGTATATATAATAGTTATGTTTAGTTTGAGCTGTTTTTATCCACATGTGCATATGTAGTTAATTATAAATGTTTTTTATTTTTCTGTTGGTTTTATTGCATATGTTCCACTTATTAAACTTATCACCGTGTCAATAAGCGTTTCTATGCTGATGATACACAGTTGTATATCTCTGTATCTCTGATGATGTTAATGTGTATATGGTAAAATCTGTTTAAAACTAATGGAGTAAAAACATGAGATTCTTTTAATGGGTCCCAGAGCAACAGAAAAAACTGCTTTGTGGTCTCAACAAACAGATTAAAATACTAACTTGGCAGCGGTTTTAGACTTGGATTTAAATTTTAATTCTCATTTTAACAAGGTAATTAAAGCGACCTGTTTTCATCTCAGAAATATTGCCAAAGTCAGAGCTTTTTTAACTCAGAAAGATGCTGAAACGCTCGTTCACGCCTTTATTGCTTTTATTACTCTTGTTTATAATTCTCTTTTATTACCATGAAGGTCTATAAGAAAATTGCAGCTAGTTCATAATGAAGAGTCTAAGACAATGGATCAGACTCCTCACACTGCACCGGTTCACCTGTATCGCTCAGAATCCCTTTTAAAGTTCATTTCTTGTTTATAAAGCTTTAAATAAGCTGGCTCCTCCCTGCCACAGAAATATTATTTGGTTTTATGTTGCTGCCAGATCACCGAGGTCCTCCACCGCTTTACTTTTAAATGTTCCTTATGTGTCCCATAAAAGTCCCAGTGCGGCTGCCTTCTGTTTTTATGCTCCTGTGCTGCCTCTGAGTCGCGATATTAGCCTCTTAACGCCCCTCACTGTTTTTTTGGAGGTTTCATCTATTTTGCATAGCCAAGTGGGAAAGCTTATAGGAGAAGAACGGTGAGTTCTAACTGCAGGTATGAGGACTCAATTAAAAGCAAATATGCTGAGCTGCAACTCACGATTATTTAAGAGTTTAATTGGTTATTTAATTAGTTCATAAAATGGTGTAAAATGTTGGAGCTGGGAACAGAAAATTTTGACATTTTCTTCTTTAAAATGACTCAAATGAATTACTCAATCATCAAAATAGTTTGAATTTTTTATTTAAATTTTTGTTCTAGGACATTCTGAGGACATGTGATTATTATTATAAAAAATCTTCTGCAGTAAAAGCCACAGAGACCACAGCAACTATTGATTGAGCAAACGATTATTAACAATTAATCAATTAGTTTTTTGTCCAGACCAACAGTCCACAACCCAAAGATCATCAGTTTACTGTTATAGAAGAATAAAGAAACCAGGAAAAAATCAGAGAACAGAAGCTGGAACCAGAGACATACAGCTGTGTATCATCTGCATACAACCACTTATTGACATAAAATTAGTTTAATAAGTGGAACATTTTCTTTGTAGAAATGCCTCAAATATATGAATCTATTGTGAAAATAGTAGTTAATTAATGTCACAGACGCTGTAGAGGAGGTTTTCTGGGTGGAGGTGCAGCTCTATAAACAGTCATGTGACTGGAGGAAGGTCACAGCCAATCATGTCTGAGGCTTCGGGGACAATCCGCTCGGTTTGTGTTGGTGCGACTGAGCCGCTGGAGGATGAAGAGAGGATCCTCTGCTGCCCTGCTCACATCATCCAGACAAACCTCATCGCTCTCAGGTCTTTGACTCGTCTCTGTGTGTGTGAGCAGGTGTCAGGAGGATCCGCGGCTGGATCCCGTGACCCGGGTCAAGGAATTACAGAACGAATTGATGGACTCCTCCGGTCAGGCTGAGCCTCAGGAAGCTGTGTCTGGTTCGTTCTGACAACACCTCCTCATCCTCCCTCTCTTCATACATACGACATGAAGCCCTGTTGTAAAGCTGCTTTTCTCCTGCATGAATCGTTCTGATCCAAACACGCTCAATGTACTTCCTGCTAGCAGCCAATCGTGAAAATAAAAAGGAAGTTTTAAAAGATAAACTTTAAATCTGACGATTTCTGACAGAAAGTTCTCTCCAAATGAGCTTTTTTTCCCTCACTCTCACAACACTTGTATCCACCAAACTTTCCAGTTTTATTCCAATCTATATTCTGAAGGTTTGTACGGAGCAGCTTGTTAATATCTCATTCACAGCCTGATTTATACAACATTTCATTCATTAAAACATGGTGAAAATGTGAGCATTTGACTGTTGATCCCAATACATCAACAAGATGAAAACACCTGCTTCATCCAACACACACATTTCTGCAAATTAGCCTGTATTTACTGAGAGAAAATACAAACAAAAACTCTATAGCCATAGTAAATATATATATATTTACTGAGAAAGTCAAAAAAAAAATTCTGTGTGAAAATCTAACTGAGGAGGTTTTGGATTCTACGTCTCCAACCTTTACCCAAAAGTCAAAATTATAAACAAACACACACACACACACACACACACACACACACACACACACACCTCCTCGGTTAGATTTTCACCATGAATTATATATATATATATATATATATATATATATATATATATATATATATATATATATATATATATATATATATATATATATATATATATATATATTCCTACCTCTGTCAAATACAAGGGGTTTCTTTATTTTTCTCTTACAAATTAGTATTTCACTTCAGTTTTTACTTAAATAGAACACAAAAGAAATGAATTCCACCTAGGAACAACCAGTATGTTTCTCTGTTCCGCGCTCACCTCTGAGCACAAAAAGGCTTTGAGGATAATTTATATCGGCTGATAACAAATAATAAAACATATGAAAGTCTGCAGCGGCGAGGTCCTATAAATCTCTGCGTCGCCGTGGTGACAGATGTCTCGCCGTCTTAAATCAACACATCTGTCTAACCGATTACCCCCAGACTCCATCAGCCCCTCGCTGTTCCTGCATATGCTGCAAACCCACGCGCTTCCTGGTTATTCTTAACATGTTATTAGAATGCTCCTAATCAACCTGAAGATTTTAAATAAACACCTCTATCTGCTGTTGTTTGCTCCGGCTGCGTGACGCCAGGAGGAAGTGGAGGCGATGCCTCACCTGAGCTGAGACGCCGGCTGTACCAGGAGTTAGCTTCAAGGTAATAGGAAGGTTAATTCGGCCTGCCCCCCCATGATGATCGCTGATGCTTAACTTAATAGAGAGCAAATATGTCCTGCTTCATTTAACAGATGGCTCTGACTCAGAAAGGAGCAGCCCCGGCTACTTGAGCAGGTGATTCAGTGCACAGATTATAATTTCATTAAGGTGAAGCTGCTCCAAGGAAACTCCAGAAGAAATGATCCTTCATCAGGGATTGTTTTATATGTGTGAAATTTAGTTTTTAAACTTGATTGTTTTAAATATATTTTTTTATTTATTGTTTGTATTTAGTATTTTGTATGAATTATTTCTGTACTGATTTGTCCCACACACTGGGTTCCACTCCACAAATTAAGTTTTTCTTCTTTTTGCATCACTTTTTTCTTCACATTAAACAAAGGCTGAAAGTGGAAGATTTTCTCTGAAAAATCCTATTTTAATGGGCAGGATTTGTGACATCACAAATAGTTTTGAGGCCAATTCCTGGTCCAATATTCAACTTACACAAGTGGTAAAACTTCTGAACTAAAAATAGAAGAACATGTTCACAGATTCTGGAGATTTTATTGTTTTTAGTTTTAACTTCAATTTATTTCAGGTGGAAAAAACATGATGAGACACATTTTATTCATAACATAGCAGATTTTTTAAACATATTAAAAACTTTTATTATATTAATTAAAAACTGATGGAACCTATATGTGATAGTGTGACATTGTTCTGGACTCACTAATATGTAAAACATTAAACACTATTTTCTATCTTTGAATTAATGTTATATTCTTATTATCTTATGTCTTATTTGAAGAGTTCTTGTTCGTTTTAGTCAAATTATCTTTTTTTCTCCTCAAATTCACTGTTCATGTCTTGCATTTCATCTTTTTGTGAAAGCAGCATTGTCCAGAAACTGACCTCCCTGTAACTTCCTGTTATGTAACGTGTGTTCCTGATGATGATTTTACCTTTCCAGCAGGTTGTGCACGGCCTTGAACAGCAGCGTCCGGCACTCGTAGGACAGCCCGCACTCCCAGAGCCCCTCCTCGGCCACTGCAAGACAGGAAAACACCATGAAACTCTGAGTAACAGCAACGTAAATCTGTTCATCAGCCCCAGAGAAACATCAGCTGCAGGACAATAAACAACACGTGGTTCAGCGATGCGTGTTTATCGCTGTCAAAACACGCTGCGGGTGCTGAGACGAGGAAAAACCCGCACGTCGTATTAGGAAACGCACTCATGGAGTATGGAGTGCTGCACGTGCACCTTATATGCATGTGTGTGTGTGTGTGTGTGTGTGTGGGAGCATGCAGCTGTCAGGCTCAGTTTAGCCGGAGAGTGAGAGAGTGAAATTGTGTCTGTTTTTTACACACACAAACACACACACACACACACACACACAGGTTCTGCTGACTTACATATTCTCTCTACTTCATCTAATTCACAGACCTTTAATGATTGTTTATGTGAGTATATAATGGCAGTGAACCACTGACTTGAACATGCTACGAGTTGAATATTATTCACCAATCTGAGCTGCAGCAGCTTCACAAATAACTTTCTGTTTTCAATCTTATTCTACAACTGGATTATTGAAAAGATCATCAATGAATCATCCAGTTCATTAAATGGTGTAAAATGTTGATCAGTGTTCCCCAAAGCACCACTCAGACATAAAGGTGCAGTCCTTCAATCTGCTGAAGCAGCTGTTCTTTAGTAGAATTTATCAATTTCAGTTATTTTGCAAAAGAAAATGTCCAAATTCTCTGGTTCCAGTTGTTTCAAATCTGATAATTTTTTGGTTCCTATGACACACACACACACACACACACACACACACACACACACACACACTGCTCAGCTTTTTCCCGCCTGGTCAATCTTTTTTCTTTTTTTTACGGCAGAGAGCAGCACTTTGCTGGTTCACACGCGTGTCAAACGTGTTGGGAGGAATTCTTCTTGATTTTCTTTAACACCCCCCCTTCCACGACCCTAAAAAAAAAGGCCAACACAGGCTGCTATTCCCCTCCTCCAAACACACACACATTTCTACACACACACACACACACACACACACACACGCTGGCAGCGGGCAGTTAACAGCGCTCCTCTTTGTTCTTCTCCGTATACCTGCAGGCTGCTGGAGGAACTGGAGGATTGTGGGTGTTGTGTTTGCTTTCAGGGTGGCGGCAAACACGCCGAGCATCACAGAAACACACAAGAAAGAAGGAATGAGACGAGGCAGATCGCCTGGGGGATGGGTGGCAGGAGTCAGCGGTGGAGGGATTCTCTTCCTGCTCCTCTATCTCTACCCTCATATGTATATATATATATATATAATTATTTTATTGATGCTATCTTCTGTTGCCCTGTTGATATTTCCCTCCTGTTTTTTCTCCTCTTCTTCTTCTTCTTCTTCTCCATACCAGAGTGAATGAAATTTCCTTACTCGCCAGAATTACCCTGTAACCATGGAAACGCTGGCGGTGAGAACATGGCGCCCTGGCATTCAATTTCAACGCCACCCCCCCCCTCTTCCTCCTCCCTCTGTTCTGCCCCCCCCTCATTTAGTCCTGCTCCGGGGCTCAGACTGGAAGCTCCTCTACAGAGATACAGCTCCACCAGCAGAATGCCAAGTCTCCAGCAAATCCAGCTCATTAGCTCTGCTGTCTCAGTATCTCCTCCTCTCTCTCTAAAATAAAACAATCCCTTAACTTTTTCCCCTCTGCTCCACCAAAACCTCCACGACCCGTCTGCAGGGTCCTGACCCCCATTGTGTCCCAGAGTCCACAAATGCGTTGTGTTCTGCTGCTGGGGTCTGAATCTAAACAGTAACAAAGGAGGATGAGGAGCCACCATGAATTGATTGGTTTGGTCTGAATCGTCGTTACTGAAGAATCATGAACACGTCTCTGATAAACTGTAGATTGAAAGATTTATTACTAATATAATGTAAAAAAATAATCTACTTATTGTTTAGAATTATAGAAAATAGTTGATAACTCAAATTACTCAACTAAGAATATTTTTCTAAAAATGCGTCTATGTATTAACTGAATTGTCTCAATGATGTAATATGATTATTGTTTTATTATTGGTATTATTATTAATAATACATATTAATACTGTGTATATGTATATATATAGATCTATGTTTTGGTTCTTTTTTTCCATTTTTTCAATTTCATCACTGGGTTGAAAAAATATTGCAAAAGTAAATAATGGAAAGCATGTAAATGTTGCATGAACTGCAATAAAAGTAATAATAAAAGAATAATTTCTTTAGTTCTAGTTTAATTGACAAAGTCCAGATGTTCAGGAGGTTTCTATCAGTAGAAAAACATAATAAAGCGGATTTGTGTTAAATATCCGAGCTTGTATTTCTGATAGTTTAACAGCCTGATTTTCTGCAGGTGTTTTCTCCTCCAAAACAAACAGACCTGTGATTAAAGGTAAACACATTAAACGAAGAGGTTTCACGTTAACAATCTGTGTTTCTCCGGGGCTGTTTGGCACCGCTAACAAGCTATCGCTAACGTTCTCTCTGCCTGTTGCTTTGATTAAACCTTACGATGCAGGCGTCTGACGACTGGAATCCTTCTTCTGGTCGAAAGTAGTTAAAAAAACAAACAAAACATCAAGATGTAAAAAAAAATGTATCGTAAAACACAAAGCTCACAACCTTTTGCACGTTTCCAGACGACATATTGCGCTTATAAAAGACCATTTGCACATTTTTAGATAATATATTGTACGTTTAAAACACCTTTTCACATTTTTAGATGATTTCTTGTATCTTTAAAGGACCTTTTTACACATTTTCCAATGACATATTGTGCTTTCAAAGCACCTTCTGCACATTTTGCTCCTCAGGTTCCACTGGATGATTCTGTAGCAGCAGGTACAACGTGTCGGACAAATCCCAGCAGTGGCAGGAAAAACACGCGACTCACATTAGAGGCTGCTGTTTGTATTCTAGTTGTCAAAGAGCCGGCTCGGTGCACCACATCAACACGAGGTGTGACAAATCACTGCTGCGAGCAAACAAGGTCAGACCTCCACTCCACCAACGCCATACGTACGCTGCAGAGAGCAGGAGTGTGAAATAAGACGATGATCGGAGACATTAAAGCGGCGGCGTTCCGCAGGAAAAAAAATGCCATGAAACTGTCATTTGAGCAACAGTCAGTCAGTCAGTCAGTGGCTGCCATGTTTTGAGATTTTACTGCCTGTTAATCAGAGGAGCCACACAGACGGCCCCAGGGAAAAGCGTGCAGCCGACGCTAAACGCACAGCTAAGTGCAGTAGGGCTTTAAAGCATCATGATCCATCATTCATCACAGCCGGAGCTACGGGGAGCTAACTGCATCACGCCTGGAAGCTTCTGGAGGGACTGGATGTAATCGACCACAGGCTCAATTAGATTAAACTGAAGGCTCATCATTTTTGGGTTTTATGGATTTTTTATTAAAAAGAAGAAGAAAAAAAGCAGAACCTTTTGAAAAAATGTGTTTTTGCACAGATTTTAAGTCCCACATTGATCACAACTTCATGTTTGTTTCCAGTGATATGAATGAATGAATGGACCTGCTGTTAATGTGCCAGAAAACACAAAAATATACATTTAGCATATTAATAGTAATTTATAATTCAAATTAATGCAGATTAAAAAGGTCCACAATGCAGGTTAAAAGTTGTGAAATTTCATCCATTTCATTATTTCAGACAATTTTAAAAAATATATAAATATTAATAATTTCAATTGTTTCATTGTCATGAACTGATTTATTCAGTTTTAATAGAAAAAGAAAAAAGAAAAGAAGAAGAAAGAAAAGGAATAGGAGAACATCTGCAGATAAGCTGGTCTGGTAAAAACCATCTGAACATCTGGATGTTGAATTATTAAAGTTACTGATTGTATGAGTAAGTTGTTGTTTGTTGATGTAATTACTCCCACCACCAGCAGGTGGAGACAAACGCTGAACACTACAGCTTTAATTTCTACAATCTCTGCAACGAAAAAGTTGTAGTTCACTGGTTTTTACAATTCACGGCTCGAATGGAACCAAAAGCCGACACGGCAAGTGTGTGTGTGTGTGTGTGTGTGTTTGTGTGTGTGTGTGTGTATTTGCCTCAGAATTGTCAGAATCATTATGAGCATGTGTTTATGTTGGTTCTTCCATCAGGGGGTGCGTTTGACCTCGGGGAACATGCTTTTTTATTTTCTTATTTTTATTTATTTATTACTGTAGAATAAAGTGCAGTTGCACCTCCACTCCATTAGGGGGCAGCAGAGTGTTCACAGGGAGCATACAGCACAGAGTATGAGTATGAAGTGTAGACACCAAGTGACACCATGAAAACATATTTAACAGGGATGAGAAGACAGGCGGAGAGAGACGGAGATAAAGAGACAAACGAAAGTCTCCCAAAGCTAAGACGAGGAAATATGACGAAGCGTCTGTAGCGCTTGGTTCACTGTGAAAGACCGTTGTGTTACTAATTTCAGATGCACTTTAAATCTTTTCTGTTAGTTAATAAAGCTATTCTTTGTTGGAAGTTGGTCCATATTTCTTTCTTTTTTATTCTCTTATACGTTAATAAGGACACAGTGTTATGCAGAGGTACTTATAACAAGTTATAGACAAATGATTCTATTTATAGGCATGCGAGGGGCGTAAGATGTTTTCTTCTCCATGAAGGGGGGACAGAAAATAATTGAGAAGCACTGGTGTACAGTGAGGTAACCTTCAAACAGATGCATGTTTGTTTCAGCCAACCTCCCCCCCATCGCCACAATGCTCTTAAACTGCTGCGCCACCCAAACACAAACAAGCAGTGATGGAACTGGGTCGACTGTATCTCCTCCTTCTCCTCCTCCTCCCCCTCCTCTCTCCTTATCTCATCATCTAACCCTATTGCTCCATCCCTTTGTGTCCCCCTCTCACTATCCATCTTTCCCCGTGTTACTCTCTCTTTTATTTTCTCCACATCATCATAATCTCCTCCCTCTCTCTCACCACTAGGGGGAGCGACACCTCGCCACCCTGCTAACAAACACAAAGATGGTATTGATCTGAGAAGGGGAGAAGGCGGGAGTTGAGGTGTGACAACACTCCATCTCACATAGGATGACCCCTCTCCACACATTTCCTCTCTCTCTCTCTCTATGTCTCTCTCTCATTTGTTCATTTGTCTTGGATCAATAGCAGCAGCAGTGTCGGCGTCCAGCGGCGTCTCTGCAGTGTGCAGAGCCCTCACTGGGCAACGCGTGTGTGATAAAACACTGTGTGTGTGTGTGTGTCTGTGTGTGTGTTTGTGATTTCACACAAACCCCACTGCCACTTTACTAATTAGCTGCCCTGCTGCATGTCTGAACAGAGGTTGCTCTCTGTTTGCTCTGTGTGTGTGTGTGTGTCCAGAGCTCTTTAGAGGAAGCTGACGAGGCTGCACAGGTGGATAAAGAGCGAAACTAAGATACAGGAAAAAACCTACAAAGAACACGTGTCTGTTTCCCTTTCAGATTCTCCTTCCTATCGATCGATTCGTCGATAAATCGGCGATTCTCGCCGTGTTTCCTGTTATCTGTCTGGACCTGAGCGGCCGGTCTTCCTGGAACAGGATCGTCCTCCTGCTCCTCCGTTTCTCCAAAGACTTTTCCTTATCTGAGCATCAGACGATGTTTTTCTGTGCTGAAAAGAGCCTGAAGGCGACTGATATTCTGTGATTTCAGGTTATTGGGCTACGACGTTCCACAATTATAATTATTGATTATATGATGATTCTAGTCTGAAGTTGAATTCATGTTACTTCCTGTGATGTTAAATTTCTGGATGTGGCACAAATTTAAACTGTGAAATCTGCTCGTTTGGTTTAGAAAAGTGAAAAATAAATAAATGACTCATACATAATTTAATATGACAATAAATGCACCTATTTATTTATTCATTATTCCTCATTTACTTTTCGATTTGGTATATAATTGAATTAAATAAATAACATTTCTGTGTTATTATATCAATGTTTTACATGAGGTCATACAATTTTTTGTAGTTTATCATTTATTTTATTGTTATACTATTGATATATTATCCATCCATCCATTTTCTATCCCGCTTATTCCCTTTCGGGGTCGCAGGGGTCTGCTGGAGCCTATCCCAGCGCGTTAAGGCGAGAGGCAGGGGGATACACCCCAGATGGTCGCCAGCCAATCGTGGGGCACACACACCATTCACACACCATTCACTCTCACACTCACACCTATGGGCAATTTAGATTTACCAATTAACCTGAGCATGTTTTTTGTATTGTGGGAGGAAACCGGAGTACCCGGGGAAAACCCACGCAGACACGGGGAGAACATGCAAACTCCACACAGAAAGGCCCCAGACCCAGGCCCAAGGCGGTCTTGAACCTGCGACCTTCTTGCTGTGAGGCAACAGTGCTACCCACTGCTCCACCGTGTCGCCCTGATATAATATTATTACAGTAATAGAATTTTATGTATAAATATTTTGTATTGTGTGTGTGTAATATTTGCCCCCAATGCACATTTTTTGTTGTCTTGCAAATTCTCTAATAAAAATATAACAATAATAAAAATAAATATTGATGGTTATGTGCAGAGGTATGTTATACAGAAGTTGATATTAAATATGGAAAATAAATAATTTATAACAGTATATAAAAAAAACAATTAAAGGCATTAATCATCATTATTCTTTATTTTATATTATTCTAATTATTATTATTTATATAGATATAATATTTTTTTTATTTTCAGTCCAGTTTCAGTCCAAAAACATCAAATATCAATAAATACATGATTCTAAATGTTTTTCACTAATTTATTAAATAAATTAAAATAAATAATTTGAATAAATGCATTTAATATATGTAGTAGTTTATTTGTTTATTTTTATAGTTTGTATATAAAACACTACTACAGATGTAATAGTTGGTACATGGTTGTGTTTCTACGTGACATTGAGTGTTTTCCATCACCCTGAGGTGTGTGGCGTCTACACATGTCACTCAAACATCATGAAGCCATAAAAAGCTCAGAGATGAACGCTGACTCAGCACAAACAGACGTGGTTGTGCTGAGTCACTGGTTCTGATCAATGAGCTGCAGCTGCAGGATGATGATGTGATGCTGTAAATGTAAACTGAGTTTCTCCTCCTCTGAATCTCTCTGAGCATCCAGATGAGGCTCGGATCCATTAGGATGATGATCAGTATTTCTGTTTTTGGATTCACGTATTGATCGGGGTTGTTCGGCGTGTCCCGTTCAGAGCGGGAATCTCCACCCAGGACGGATGATGAGGCGGTTTGGACGTCAGCATGAGGAGAGGCAGCAGGAGCCTCCTGGGGGGTCACTTATTGCTCTTAGCAGCGGCCAGTTGTGATTGGTTGATAAAACAGAGATAACACGCCGTCGGACGCCTCATCTGCACAAACAGGAAACGTGCTGCTCCACGGAAACAGCTTTCTGCTGCAGGAAGTACAACTCTCTGAAACTTTGGAATTCATCGGTTCTTATTTGCTTTATGATCAACATGAAGCAAATAATTATTTAAAATACTACTATTATCAAAATAGTTCTTAGTTGTAGATTCACTGTGAATGGACGAGGCTTTTATATCCCTGAAATCTATATTTAAATATAATTTTCATCCATATTTATGTTTGTGAAGTTTGTTTTGACTGTTGAATGAGCTGCAACAATCAAGAGAAAATTAATCACAGACTCATTTGATAATTGGCTAATGGATGTGACTCGTTTTTATATAATAAAATGACCAAATTCTCTGGTTCCAGCTTCTCTTCTCTGATTATTCACATTCCTCGCTTCATGAAAAATGTGAGTTATTTGGGTTGAGTTATCATGAGAAAAGCCTCCGAGCTGTTTCACATTTGTTTTTATTTCCCTTTCATCCGTGCTTCAAATAGAACATTATCTATTATATTGAAGTAGTTCTGCAGACTGCTTTTTTCTTCCTTCTCTGGTGAACTTGTTTAACTAATTCTTATGTCACTGTTTTTTTATCATCTTCAGTTAATTCCTGCTGGACGCTGCTCTTTAATAACATCGCTACCCCACAGTTTTCTCTCTCTTTCCTATTGTTTAAAGTCGTTTATTGGAGACACTTTGACGAGATCTAATCAACGTCCTGCTGGATAAATATCGGCACACATTTCTGAGGATCAATCCGTCTGCATCAAACCTGAACCCGAAGCCATGAAACACACAATTCTGAATGATCCAGACTAATCCAGCTTGTTTATCATCACGTACGTTACTGATCCTAACTTCAGTCGCATCGATTAGATTAGAAGATTAAAACGAACATTATGTATAGAAACTGATGCTCAATTAACTCCTCATGCAGGAGTCTGTTATAGCAGCAAGTTATTTCATTCACACACACACACACACACACACACACACACACACACACACTGCAGGATCAATCAAGGTCAATTAACCCTCATAAGGTCTTTAGGTCAATTGAAAATATTACAAAAAATGATTTCTATTGAAATCTATAGGATTGATAATAATATAATGGCTGCTTTCAGTTAAATAATTCATGATTTAACAACAACAAAGGGAACACATGTATAAATGTTTGTATCAGCAACAAATAAAATGAAGTTAACATGTGCTGATAACAAAAAAAGGGTTTGATGTTGTTAATCTTTGCAGCTCAGGTGAAGATTCACCACACGCTGTATAAATCTCGTCTTTTTTACATTAAAACAGATTAAATCAACAAACACCATCAGCCACTGGTGTAAACAGCCTCTCCTCACACCATGACACTGTAGTAGTTTATTCAGCAGCAGAATGAAAACACAGCCGTATTTTTAAGGCTTCTTCCACCTGGTTGCTGCCAACTCTTCAGCTCATTAAACACCAACTCTATGTGACACCCCCCCTCTGTAATGACAGCTTTTCTACACTTTCAGCGACACCTGTCAACACAAAAACTGGAACAGGAGCCTGTGTCGAGCTGCAGAATTAAACAGATAAAAATCAGTGTTTTTTTACAGCCTTTCAACTGGAGGTTGAGTTATTAAAGCTGCCTTTATTCTAACGTGTAAAAGGCTTAAAGCCCCCTTATCGAATCCTGTTCAGGTGTGAAAGCGATCCTCACCAACGGTTCCTTATCGTGGTCTCATCTAACCACGTTAACCTGTTAAAACCCAGCGGATCAGCATCAACACGAGAGCCCAGCAGCTCCTGGAGTGTGTGGCCCACATGTGCCAGATCTAAACCCAGATGTGGATGACGTGATGTTGGAGGTATGTGCTGAATGTCACGACTACGACCTCGTTAAAGCCGCTCCAACGTGACTCACTCCAAAAAAAAAAACATCATGTTTGAGCCGAACAAACCGCAGCGTCTTGTCTGATAGATGAGTCGTCATTCACACGTTCTGGCTGCAGATTTCTGCTGTTACCAGCACGAAAAGATTTTAATAAGGATGAAGGAAGAGAGTCTCCAACTATGACGTTAATCACAAACTATTCTGATCATCCATTCATTGATTTGACTCATTTTGAAGAAGAAAATATCCAGCTTCTCTGATTATTTCCTGGTTTCTTTATTCTTCTATAATAGTAAACTGATGATCTTTGGGTTGTGGACAAACAAATATTTATTTGGGGATTTTTATCTAATATTTGTTTAACAAATTTCGTTTAATGTTATAAGTTTTACATTTTAATCATATTTGATTTTTTATCTCATAATTCTGAGTTCTTCTTATTTTAAAAACTCTCTTTATTATCTGAAACCTTTTATCTTTTTTAAGAAATTTAAATTGGATATTTGATTATAATATTGAAATTTTGTCTATATTGATATTTTTTCCAATGATTATTGGATCATTATTAAACTTTAACATTAATCACATCACATTACGTTACTTTCATTGTCATACATACTTCAATTATTTTGCTAAAAGTTCTGTTTGTAGATTGTTCAGTTTAAAATATAATTAGGATTATTGGATAATCTATTCATTGAAATGGTTTATAATAATCATGTTATAACTATATGAACTGAAACTAAACTTAATAGTTTTGATTATTGAAATGATATGAAAAATGTCTTTTTTTGTCCACAACCCAAAGATCCTCAGTTTACTATTATAGAAGAATAGAGAAAGCAGAGAATGGTCGGAGGAGATGAGGGGGAATCTGGAATCAATTATGTGACTGAGCTGCAGTTTTCTTGCATATTTGTGGGGGTGAGTCAGTCGGGGGAAGCAGAGGGACCAGGGTGTGAGCGCTGTGCCACGAGTGGAGTGTGTTTTACTTTTATTTTTATAAAAACACACACACCAGCAGCGTGACGACGGCGTCAGGGCGCGACGTGAGAGCTTCCCGCTCTATCTGAGGGTTCTGGTCCCACCTCCGGGGTCAGGGTGGAGGGTCAGAACCACGTCAGACCAGATCCACGTCCCTGCCACCCCCCCGTTACCTCTCTGCGCTCTGGCTTCCACAATGGGGGAATTTGACTTTGGGATAAAGCGCAGCTTTGTGAACACGTGTAGTAAAGTGGTTTACATGTAGCCGTAAAACCGTAATATATATATATATACGCTAATCTCAACATGACCAGCATCTGTGATGTCACAACTGTGTAACCAGCAGAGAAGCAGCGAACCAAGGACGGGGGGGGGGGTCTGTCTGCGTGAAACAGCAAAACAGACATGCAGAGCAGAGGGGCAGGGCGGGGGTTATTTAGTGTTTAATATGGGGACGTGTGCATAAAAACATGAAAAAACACCATAACGTTACCTAATGTTGACTCAGCAGGATCATATTAAATGAGAGAGGCTGATTTACAGGAGGATAATATTATTATTTCCTGAGCTCGGTGTTTTCCTTTACATCGGGGGGGGGGGTGTCCAACATGAGGCCCCGGGGACCAGGACCGGCCCTCTGATGATGACCCTACAAAGTGTGATTATAAAAAACGTTCAGGTGTAGTCAGGGAGAATCTTTTAGAGCTCAACGGATAAAACAATTAGAGTTTTGAATATTAAATGGTTTGTGAGGCAGGAGATAACTTCACCTGCTGTTTTACCTGTTAAAATCTTAAAAGCTCCAGGTTCATCATTTAGTTTTATAATAAATCCCATGTTAAACCTGAGCTCCAACACTAAATAAAGTATTTTATCTGCAGTAAAACCCAATGTTCCTGTTCCAGCATCAATATATATCATCAATATCCACATCATCAACACAATAATAAAATAGTTTAATATAAAATCAGTAGTAGCTGCAACTAACCACTATTTAGAGATTTATTTAGATTGGAGCTGTTTGTGGGATTATTTAATTGGCTCCTTTATAATCTCCTTTTTAAACATCTTATAGAAAATATTCTTCATGTTCTTAATGATCCTCAGTGATTTATAGGATTTTATGGAACAATAATTGATCTTTGAACTCTTATCTTATTAATTGATGAACTTTGCATTGCATTTAATATTAAATATAAATAATTTTGATATAAAGTATTTGCTCTGAAACTGATTCTGACTCTGACTGAAGATTATTTATGATTCCAGGTTTAATTCTATAACTTGTGGTTGCAGATTTATCATCATTTATAGCAGAGAAACCAAAAATAAACCTTAAAAACACTAAATATTGTTCATTGTGTAAATGTTTTGAATTGAATTGCAACAGTAAACTGATTAAATATGTATTTAAACATCATGTTTTTTGTAAATTGGATGTTAATTAATCATGTAAATATTTAAAATAACTAATTTCCATAAAAAGTCCAGCCCAGTTGAGATCACGTTGTCCTGTATGTGGCCCATGAACTAAATAGAGTTTGATTCATCTCTTTAACAAATCACCACAATTCAAGGAATGTTTTTCTCTCTAAAATGTCCTTGATAAGCAGATGATCACAAACATGAGGAAAATAAACAATAGAAATATTGCATCACGACGCTAAAACAGTTCAAATACGCTCATTAAGCAGCGAATGTCATTACTCTGACGCTCAAATTCAATTTGTGCCGCTTCACTTTTGCGATTAAAAATCATATTTTACATTTAGCAAAGTAGATTCATTTATATTTAATTGAGTAAACAGAAACGACACGTAAGCCCCTTAATTTATTATCGTCATTAAAACGTTCAGCATTTATTGTTGTGTCATTACTGAGGCAGCATGTCGACAGTGTGATGTATAATTCACAGGATATTTACTGTATTCATGCGGTGGATGGTGTAATTAGAGAGACTGGGAGGATCTAGCCGGGGCTATTAAATGAGATTAGTCTCTAACGTAACCTGCTGGAAAAGAAGACGCAGGGTGTCGGCGTGAAGACGTGGAGACGTGGGACGAGTGGTGGTGGACGCCAGAGGGATTCAACAATAAAGGATTCGTCTTTTGGTTCATTAAATGATGTAAAACCCAACAACCCAAAGATCATCAGTTTACTATTATAGGAGAATAAAGAAACCAGGAAATAATCAGAGAACAGAAGCTGAACCAGAGAATCTGGACATTTTAGAATTAAACCACTAACAAAATGATGTTATTCTGAGATGTAACGATCCATTAAAACAGATGCAGGACGACGTGGGATGGAAACTGAAAAACAGAGGAAGGAAGAAGCAGGAAAACAGGACTGGAGAAACAGGAAGACGACAGGAAGTGAACAGAAGCTTTGGAGCAGGATCTGCTGTGAAAGTAAAAGAGTGTGTTTGTGTCTCCATTGACTAGTAGACATACATTTAATGATAATTATTAAAGTTAAACTAATGTTAAGGCCGCTGACGCTGCAGTAAACATTAGTATAAACATCCAGATGTGTCAGTGGTTGTGTATCACTGCATTTACAAGTTGGAATCTACTCATATTAATCAGGAAATGTTAAATTTAACAGATCAATATGACTGAAGCTGGTTTGCGTACAACATGTTTTTTTTTTACATTTAAAGGCAGAACTGAGGTTTTTTTTATTAATGAGACTATTTCTCATTGTTCCAATAATCATAAACTGACACTTGGCTGAAGCAGATTTGTCCACTCACATGTTAAGAGAGAAAAATGAGCTGATATTATCATCAATAGTGATTATTGATAGTCTATAGATGATATTATCATCAATAGTGATTATTGATAGTCTATAGATGATATTATCATCAATAGTGATTATTGATAGTCTACAGCTGATATTATCATCAATAGTGATTATTGATAGTCTATAGATGATATTATCATCAATAGTGATTATTGATAGTCCATAGCTGATATTATCATCAATAGTGATTATTGATAGTCTACAGCTGATATTATCATCAATAGTGATTATTGATAGTCTATAGCTGATATTATCATCAATAGTGATTATTGATAGTCCATAGCTGATATTATCATCAATAGTGATTATTGATAGTCTATAGCTGATATTATCATCAATAGTGATTATTGATAGTCTATAGATGATATTATCATCAATAGTGATTATTGATAGTCCATAGCTGATATTATCATCAATAGTGATTATTGATAGTCTATAGCTGATATTATCATCAATAGTGATTATTGATAGTCTATAGCTGATATTATCATCAATAGTGATTATTGATAGTCTGTAGCTGATATTATCATCAATAGTGATTATTGATAGTCTATAGCTGATATTATCATCAATAGTGATTATTGATAGTCTATAGCTGATATTATCATCAATAGTGATTATTGATAGTCTGTAGCTGATATTATCATCAATAGTGGTTATTGATAGTCTATAGCTGATATTATCATCAATAGTGATTATTGATAGTCTATAGCTGATATTATCATCAATAGTGATTATTGATAGTCTATAGCTGATATTATCATCAATAGTGATTATTGATAGTCTATAACTGATATTATCATCAATAGTGATTATTGATAGTCTATAGTTCTTGTTTTTTCCATTTTGCTGCATTCAATTTATATCTTAAATGATGTCATTGTAACCAACCCTGACAAAGACAAACAGAGCCAGAGAAAAAGCAGAATTATCCCACACCCTTACGTAATCTGTAACTTAACTCATTCAACCCAGCACGCACACACACACACACACACACACACACACACACACACACACGCACACACACATCCTTTGATGTTTGGGATGCTGTGGATGGATTCCTGCTAAGTGCCAAGTGTTTTCCCATAAGTCGCTGGGTAATAAATAAATGAATGCGACGCCGTGTCTGAACTGTTTTCCACACATTGTCGTGAAAACATCTCGTGTCTGGTGTTTCTTTTTTTTTAATATAATCACAGCTGGTGTTTTGGTTTATAGCAGAATATAACGTAAAAAAAGAGGAGAGGGAGAAAGAAACTGAACTCTGCAACAAACAAAAAACATGTTTATTTGCTAAAATTCCGGACTATTCCTTTAAATATTTATACTTCAGCCTTGTGCAGTGGTGGAGGAAGAATTCAGATACTTAAATAGAATTATTCCAGGTCCGACATGGAAAAATCCCACTTGGACAAAAGTACAGATGTATTAGTAGTTTTAATACAGCAGGGTCGTATTATAGCTGCAGCTGGAGCTAGTTTAACTAGTTTATATGCAATTAACTAGCTTATTTAAAGGTAACTAGTTTAACTAGTTCATATAGTTACCTAGTTTATACACAGTTAATTAGTTTATATACAGTTAACTAGTTTAACTGGTTTATAGAGTAGAGGTTCTGATATCTTTTTTTTTTACTTTTTCTCCAACCTTTAATTTTTGGTGAAATATCGGATCATTTGATCATTTACACTCAAACTAACTGAGTAATTAAGTGTTTAAAGTTTAAAATCTATTATCACTCAGTCAAATCTGCATGTGAAAGGAACTGAAGTTTCAGATGAATGTAGTGGAGTGAAGAATAAAGTAGCTGCACATCAAATTCCTCTAAATCGTACTACAGTTATTTGTCACTACTGACCTGATGTTTAGATCCTGACTGGTTAAAACAATACAAATAACATGACAATATGCTTTTATTTAGGATATTAACCGACTGTTTCAGGGTAATTGATAGTGTATTTGTTGGTTAAATGTGTTTGCTGTTATTACACCGACTGTGTGACCTTTAACGAATATGATTTTAATTATTCTGCTGTGAAGCTGCAGCAGGAATTAAACTGTTGTGATATAACGTTTCAGCGGGTTTAATCCTGCGGGTCAGAAATAAACAGGAAGTAACAGCGACTGTTTGTTCGTTAGTGTTTACACGTGGAGACGCTTTGGTCGTATTTATGGAACCAGATGTTCCCGTTTTCATCACGGCATTTTCCATGTGTCTCACTGTCTATTTATACCTGGAATTTAATGACATAACGGCAAAAATATTAGGAGAAGGGAAGCGTTGGTGAAGCGGCTGAATGCAGAAAACACAGCGGGAAATGATGCTTTGACGTAAAGTTGTGATGTCACTAAGGAGATCTATAGAAACATTTTCACCATTTTTAAGAACCAGAGATCATCTCGTTGTAGTTTTGGGTCGTTTTGTGTCTCTCATTAATATCAACGAGCCCCTGCTCTTATTCTCCTTATTTAAACAGCATGAATGCACAGCCATGTTGTATAGTTGTGACATCACAACTTCAGGGAAGTTCTGACCAGCATGTTTTGAGGCTCAGTTTCTATATAGACCTGTGAGAGTTGTGAAATATGCATGTTCCTCCCTTTCATGGCTGTTTAAATTAGGAAATAAGAGCAGAGGCTGGTTAATATTAACGAGACACCTGTTAAGTTTTCAGCAACCAAACAGATATTAAAATGTACTTTTCTACCGTTAAATTAAGTATATGAACGGCCCTATGATGTTTGTTAAATTTTAATTTCCCCAGCCGTACCTGACGCTTTAATAGATGCAAATATTCTGCTCATCCTTGAGAATGACAATTAATATTCATGATGACTTTGTCTGCCGTGCAGAAGGAAAAAAATAAAGTTTGACAGGCTGCTGCATATTCAAATAAAACACGAACAGATTAAAACATGAGAGGCAGATATCATTAGTCACGGGGCTGGGGGTGTGAAGGGGCCGTTTCTGTGGTGTTGACCCTCGTGTTAAGCCACAGACACTCGAGCACCTCATTAGAAGTGAATGGGCCTCGAGGTGGGAGGCAGGGCGGCCATTGAGCGGCTTAGCGGGACTCCACAGGGTCCCCAACCGCCACTGGGGGGGGGGTTGGAGGATGGGGGGGTCTATCAGGGCATCTCCTACCGCTTACGAGCCCATCACACATCGTCAGAGGAGCTGGAGGACCGCGGGGATCAAGCTCGCAGCGATTAAAACAAGCAAATCAGCAAAAAAAAATGTTAGTGTCATCAATGGAATAAACTATCAGCTACTGAGGTAATATCAGAGCGATGAGATGTCTGTCTCTGTAGAATCCACCAGGACAGGTCTGTAGAAACAGGCTGTATCACAATATAATATATTATTTTACTACATGAGCATTTTACCAGTTTAATATTACACATTTTGTGTTCCATTCTTAATGTTTTTATATAGAGCTGTATTGACTAATCAATGCATTACTAACTATTTTGATAATCTATTTATCAATTTGAGTGATTTTTCCTGGTTTCTATATTCTTCTATAATAGTAAACTGATGATCTTTGGGATTGGACTAATCAACAAGTTGATCTAATCAACAAATCTGCCAAATTAGAGTTTTTTCACAGTAAGTAATGAAGAACAAGATTCTCTTAAATCTAGAGCTTATCAGAAGTCTGCTTGTAAGTTTTCAGCAGAAAAACATGCGAAAAAAGCCACTAGAGCAGCAACGATTCGTCAATTAAGTCAGTAGTTCATTAATTCAATAAATTCTAAGAAGAAAATTCTCTGGTTCAAGTTATTATTTTCTGATTTTCTTTTTTTTGGTTTCTTTTGGAAAAAAGCATTTTAGCCAAACTTTTATGTTCCAGACGCAGCTAGTTCGACCTGTAGCAGCAATACAGTCGCCTTCTCACACTCACACTGAAAATCCCTGTTAGCCTCCTGACACGCCCACTCCGCTGTGATTGGCCGAGCCCTGGGCACGCCCCGCCCCCTTAGAGAGCTGAGATCAGTGTGATAAACGGAAACAGAACAAGCTACACGGACCCAGGATTGGCCGCTTATTAATTTCCACTCCCGTTGTGACATCACAACAGGGGACTTTTCTGAATGCCATGTGTTCAGCAACACTCCAGAGGAGCCAGACCACAACAGGAAGAGTGGGTGGTCTCATTTCACAGCTGGAGGAGTAAATATTTACACACAGGCACTGAAAGCCTGTTTTTCCATAGCAGAGCCCTTTAAAAGTAGAATAGTGAAATAATTACAAACACCAGACGCTGACTGTGCATCTTTATACTGAATATGTGAAATACACTTTAAGATGAAGCTTCACAGCCAAATAAATGAAAAAACATCTATTTTTAAATAAAGTTGTTGATTTGTGCAGCAGCTGCCTTTGATTTCTGTAGTTTTGAGGCATCAAGAATTGATTTTCTTTTTCTCCCCTGGAGTTTTATCAGCGGCGTAGAAAATGCTGATTTTGTTGCAGTGGAACCGCACAATCGATGTTTCCACAATAGGCGTCGGGACGGCAGCTGCTTCTACAAACAATTAGCAATCAGGAAAAAAGTGGATTTTTTTGGGCACATGCAGAGTCTATTGATTACTGATCAGGAAACTGTTTATAGAAGTTATTTTAGTTCTTGGTAGTTTCTGACAGGGTTTGTTAATCTGCAAGTATCTAAGTAAGTATTTATCGTACCATGGGAATATAATAACAAATATATAATTAATCAAGGTTTAATTCTACTTTTGCTGCCATTTGAACATTATGTTCCTTCTTTTAGAATAAAAAAATTAGGATTAATTGCACTTATGAAAGCACCGCTGCCGACCAACAAAAATCATACATTTTTAACATTTCACAAACTTTTCTATTTGTTTTTGCAGCTTTCGCAGTTCACTGAAATAATGTTCCTGAAACGTTAGAAGAGTGAAATAACATAACCTTAATTCATATTTGATCAGCCGCTGCCTTTGAAACTTCATCTTAAAGTCAGAGTGAAAGAAGATTTGAAGGAGCTAAACATGTTTTTTAAAGGTGTTTCTGCCATTCGCTTTATAATAAAATAAAACTATGTGTCATCACATTAGGACATAAAGTTAAAACACATATTAAAAAGCAAAAAAGAATATTTATATGATCATATTTACACTTTCCCCTCTTTATTTTTGCACAAATATTAACCAACATCAACCATCATTAACCATCATTAGTCTCTATGAACGCAGCCAGAATCGAAGCCAGAGTTGAGTCTGTCTCGTTCAGTTTATTTATCTGCAGCAGAAACACAACGACCAAACACACACACTCAGACTCCCGTATAACCGCTGGTTTGCCTGAGCTTCTTGAAAAGCAGGATCGTCTCGTTCCCTCGTTCCCTCTGCCGCTTCCCTCCCTCCTCCATCCACATCTCCGCTCGCTCCACCCCTTCAACTCCAGTTACCACTTCTTCACCCGTCCACACTTCCACTCACAGATTCCCTCAACTCCCTAATTTCCTCACAACCTCTCCTCCTCCTCCCTCTCTCTCTCTCTCTCTCTCTTTTCTTTCAGTCTCTCCATCTCTTTCTCCCTCACAAAGCTCTCATTCTTTCAGTTTGTGGCTTTTCTTTCAAAACTGAAAGCTTTTGCGAAGGGAGAAAACGTACATCCCCCACCCCCCTTCTCCTGGGCTGCGTGCAGCTGGGAAACTTCAGCCTTACATCTCACACACACACACACACACACACACACACACACACACACACACACACACACACACGGCGCAGGGTCAGGAGGTCACAGGCCACGCCCTGACAGCCCACGAGGGGTGGAGAGAAGGAGAAGAGGAGGGGAGGAAATCAGAGATCCTCGGTCCTTCCCCACAAATTTACAGACAAGTAAACATGACTGAGGCAATTTTTTCCCTCAGTTCTCAACCTGCCGCCTTCATTCCTTGTTCCCAGTTCACTTCCCCCCTCCTCCCTTCGTGTGTGTGTGTGTGTGTGTGTGTGTGTGTGCCCCTGTCTATCCAGGCCAAGTTTCCCCCCCAGTTTTTTCCCCCCTCTTTGCAGAGAATTTTTTTTGGAAGAAGTCTGTAGGATCTGTACAGCTTCCAGAAGCGTCCGTATGAGCTGCAGATCTGTGCTCACAGATGTGAAATGAGAAACATATGTGTGGGGAGGTGTGAAAGTGACCGATTTTCAAAATAAAAGTACGTCTTTTTTTTTCTTTTTTTGGCGGCAAACAGGGGAACCAGCGGCTGCTGCATATCTAACTGGCCAGAGAGAAATCGCAGATGTTCCCTCGCTCGCTCCAAACAAACCACTTCTTTTCTTCTTTTTTTTGAGGCATGAATTCCTGTCTCTCACACACACACACACACACACACACACACACACACACACACACACACACACACACACCCCTCCCTTCTCTCTCTACATGTATCTTCCCCTCCCTCCTCTTCCCACTCTTCCCGCCCCTCCTCCTCCTCCCCTCTTTTTTCTCTCGCTCGTGTTTTCTTTTTCTTTTTTTCCCTGCTATCATAGAATTGCCGCTTTCCACATGTGACTCAGTTTTTCACCAGCCGAGGCCAGAGAGAGAGGGAGAGAGAGAAGTCAACTTCTGCAGCCTCTGGCTCTGCGTCCTCTCAGTAGGTGAAGCAGCATTCCTTCAGGCTCCTATAACCTCCGTACGTCTCCCTCTTTCATCGAGCTTCTTCCCCGTCGGGACGAGTGTCGACCGACGACCTACTTCCACCGATTCAGGCGAAAAGGGAAAAAAAAGTGAGGCTAATTATTCATTCCCTCTGTTTGAGTTTTGCTTGTGAGAGCTGTTCCTAAGACAAAAAAACCCTCCAGGAATAAAGAGAAGGACCTTGATTGGCAGCCGTTCACCCCCCTTCTATCTGTCCTCCACCCGCCGCCTCTTTATTCAGCAGCCTGACATCACAAGGAGAGAAAACCCCGAAAACAAGGGAGGAGACAGAAAAAAGAAAAGGCAGAAGGAGGAGGAGGAGGAGGAGGAGGAGGAGGAGGAGGAGGAGGATGGAGGGAGAGGAAAGCGTCAGAGGAAAGAATGAAAGCCAAAGAAAACTTGTTGACACAGAGAAGAGCTTTGACTCTTTCTAATCACTTGTTTTTACATTTAAATCAGAGCTTTCACAGCATTTCTCCATCTAAAACGTTTTATTGGAGTCGTGCAGTAATTATACAACTTTATATAATTAAGCAAATACTGTACTGACGTACTTTACTCCACAGATTTAATTACTTTCAGGTTTAATAGTTTACACAAATGAATATACTTTAATATTCTGTTATCTTTATGCTACTAAAAGTTATTTCTTTTTCAACCTTGTATGAAAAGTGACAAATATTACGATGCATTTTTACTATTAATCTATAGAAAGTGAAACACAGTGGTCCCCACACTACGGCCCACGGGCCAGATACAGCCCGCCTCTAAATTTGGTCCATAAATATATATATATATATAATTTATTATTACATTTATTTTTATATATTTGGAGTATTTTAAATACTGCAGATCCCCTTCAGTGAAACACATTTTTTTCACATAAAAATCGCTGACAGGATAAATATGTTATTTGTTCTCAAACGTCATAAATGTCAGTAACACGTTTGTTACAAACAATGAATATTTCTCTCTGAAAAAACACCTCTCAACACATGCACCAGAAGCTTCTTTCACTATCATTCTCTCCTTTTCATTCACTTCCTGCCTGTTTTATTTCACCCTAATTGACCCGTGTGGCCATTGTCTGGTTAATCTTTAATATCTGATTCCTTCTGTGTGATTTATGGACGACGAGTCATGTGCTCTAAAGGCTTGTTTAATGAAACCTGTGTGTGTGTGTGTGTGTGTGTGTGTGTGTGTGTGTGTGTGTGTGTGTGTGTGTGTGTGTGTTGGGGGGCAGCAATGGCCACTTTCACCTCCATTATCAAGTCAGAAACACACTTTCCTGTGCATGCTGGTACCTGTTGTCTTCATTCAACGCGTATCCTGGGAGGATTTACTCAGCGTGTTGTAGGAGGGGGAGCGGCGTATAAAGAGCTTGTACCATTGTTTGATAATCTGCCTCCTTCAAGGGTCGATCTCAGCGTTTTCCTCCCTGTCTGAGCTCCAACTATCACTCAGAACTGAGATATATCAGAAAGTCTGACTTCAGACAGCAGGGCAGGTTGGTTATTACTCACTCTGAAGATTATTTTACTTAAACTACACAATAACATAAACCAGAAGTTGTTTTTTTGGAAAATGTAAACTAGTTCACTAGGTTATTCCCTGTTATTTATAACATATGTAGAGCAGCAATTAAAGACTATTTTGATTGAAACCAGAAAATAATCAAGATTTGAAAAGCTAAATAGAACTAGAGAATTTTGACATTTTATTGTTAAAAATGACTTGAATAGATTCATCAATTATCAGAATAGTGGTGATTAGTGTAACACACTTCTATTCACAGGTATACATTCAGTTTAATGTCAAGGACGACTAAAGAAATCAGCTCTAGTTACAAGTACTTTAAGGTTTTAATTTGCCACAGAAATAAAACTTAATAATCAGTGGATTAATCAATGATTACCAGAGATTCTGTTTTGATAATTGTTTTTCAACATTGTGATTTGATAATGTTCTGTTATTTGTGGTCGTTTTGTGTTGTGATGGTTTGAATCGTAACATTAATTGCTGGTTAAATAAAGTTTAAATTAAACAACCTGCCTGCTTTGATTCAGGCGATAACGGCAGATTGAGGAGATCTGAAAGTTTTTACTCAACGTCTGTCAGCCCCAGAATAACTTCACAGGTTAGATCTCACATCAGCACACAGCAGATTCAGCTGCTCTGTCATCATCAGAATGATCAGTGGTTGCAGCTCAGGCAGCAGAACCTGAGGATCTTTACGACACCACTACAACCATCAGGCCTCTGGCCTCTGTTCACTCAACAACTGCTGCAGAAACACGCCATCCGTCACACGTTCAGGACCGCTACGAGACACGGTTTGAAGGAGATCTGCTGAACGTGGGAAATAAACACGTGAGTGATGGTGTGTGTGTCTGTTAATGAGCTCGGTCCGAACCTGTGGTTCTGGAGCAGGTGGCGACTGGTGAGAAGGTTTGACTCCACGGGAAGATTATGAGTTCACAGCCAGACTGGACAGATGGAGGCAGAGGTTAGGCTGCACACACACACACACACACACACAAACAGTAACACACACATTAATATAGACTTCCTTCCTACGCACACACGCACATTTGATATATACACGCACATATGTACTAACACAAACACACACGCACATATGTACTAACACAAACACACACACTATATTATTTAATACACTAACACACCCATTCATAAAGGCCTGCTTCCTACACACACACACACTTTAATATATACACACGCACTAACACACACATACACCCATTAATATAGACCACCTTTCTACGCACACACACCTTTAATATGTATACACACAAACACACATTAGGACCAACACACACACACACACACACACACACACACAAATGTTTGCCAACCTTTTTTTGCAGGACAATGACATATACACTTTTGGAAATACACACACACACACACACTCACTAATACGCACTCACTCACACTCTCACCCACAGATGCACACACTAACACACACATTTGGCAGCTCTTTTTTTTTTTGCAGGACAATTACCTTGTGACCTCTGCCAGCCCAAACACACATACACACACACTTTTGGACTTAGCCCCCCCCCCCACACACACACCCTGCCGTGCAGCAGCTCTGGTTCTGAAGGGCACAGCTGCCTGTTTCCTGACAGATTCTGGCAGAGATTTATTTTCCTCCGTGTTCAGACTCGCTGCCTGAAGTCGTGTCTCTCTGCTCTGCTAATTCCATTATCTCTGATTATTTTCTCATAAGCGTCGCCGCTCTGATCCACTTGTTGGTCTCATATCTGCGTCGCAGCAGCAAAGCGTCCGGCTGATAATGGAAATAAACGACCGGGTCGGTACTGGACAAACGGTTCTGTTGTTCTTTTCTCAAACTGTTAAGTAGTTTCTGTGTAAAACTGCAGATGACAAATGTTCTACTTCATGGAGACAAAGCAATAATACTCACGGTTTGTGCTGATCAGCTAATAAATCTGTATTGAATCTCTATCAGGTAAAATTAATAAAAAGTCATGTGATGTGTTCAAACATAATGTTAATATTGAAAAATCTAGCTTTTGTAAAAAAAAAAAAAAAAACTTGCATATATACGAGTTGTTCGGGCAAGAAACTTGTTTGTTAGCCGGCAATATAAAAATATATTAGAGGTGGAATTATGACCTGTTTAACATAAGAAAAAATTAAAAACATAAAATCTTAATAACACGCGTCCAATGACCCCGGTTGTGAATTCTCACACGTTCACTCGTAGCAGTGGTGTCAAAGTGAATGATGCTCGAAGACGTTTTACGCTAAGATATAATGACAAAAATGGCGTCTCAGGTGATTTGTTAGGTTCAGGATATGGCGTTAAATTACCTCCCGCTGCCTGCGCTATTTTAGTTGGGAGCTTTAATGATCATTTTGGAATTAAATATGCTCATAATTTCTCAGCGATGTCTGTGGAACAACATCCACCCTCCCAGCTAGGATGGATTCCTCCCAGAATCTGTTTCTGCTGGATCCCCCTGCTCTGTATTCCTCTCAGATTCACTACAGTTACAAGTAAGACGAGGAAAAAACTCAGTTGTAGAAGGAGCATTATGGGATAGAGACTCGGATATGAGGACTATGAATTCCTTCCATAACAGAGGTGCTGCATACTTTGACTATAGTAGGCACATGTTTATTTATAATTATTAAACTTAAATTAATGTTAAGGTCACTAACGCTGCAGGAAACATGAGTATAAACATCCAGATGTGCCCAGTGGTTGTGTATCACTGCATTTACAAGTTGGACTCAACTCACTACTGAGTAAATGTTAAATCTTTTAAATAATTATAAGTATAATTTAATAAATTATTAGTAGTCTTCAATTCATAATATGCATTAAAAGTGCCTTAAACCACGTAAGACCTATTTTTTAGTTTTCCTGCTCTAAATGATGATAAATCTGGAATATCTCTACAGCCACAAAGGTTATTGGACTTAAACCTGGAATCAGAATAAATCTACAACATGTGAGGAGACTACAGAAGAGTCAGAATCTATTTATGATGATGTTATAGAGCAAAAGTAGGTAAAATATTGCAAACAATAATTGTAATGAGCTAAATTATCTGCAATGGAAACTTTGATAATTAACAAGGTAATAAAATCTAAAGTAAATCTCTAAATAGTGGTTAGTTGCAGCTACTACTGATATTATATTAAACTATTTTCTTATTTTATTGATGATGTGGATATTGATGATATATATTGATGCTGTAACAGGAACATTGGGTTTTACTGCAGATAAAATACTTTATTTAGTGTTGGAGCTCAGGTTTAACATGGGATTTATAGATAAAACTCAATGCTGAACCTGGATCAGGGGGTTTAAGATTTCAACAGGTTGAACTAAAATAACCCAACAAAGTGTAATAATCTTGACCATGATACATATTCTTAGCAGCATCTAATAATATATTAATCTGACCATACGTCTGAATGGAATACAGAACTCATAAATCAGCAGCTGTCTGTTCACTTCATGTAACGACTATTACTGATTATTATCTGTGCAAATATGAGCAAAGTTGTGATTATGGAATATTATATTCCACAGTGGAATATTAATTAAACAGAAAAGAGACGCTCTGGTAGTCGTGGGGACTTCATGTACCGATCCAATTAGTTTTTCTGTGTGTTTTGCTGTTTTTTGTTGATATTTTCCTGTTTATCTACTGTACTGAAAATATTGCATTTGCTCAAGAAAATTAAAACGAGAGCTGGATGCATGTGGAATGTATGAGAGATTTAACTGCTCAATAGAAAAAATATGGCTATATATATATATATATAGAAAACTATCGTATTTTACACTACTTTGATTGTTGATTAATCTATCAAATATTAAACTATTAGTTTGTTTGGTTCATCAAATTGTGTAAAATGTCAATTAGCAACAAAGCATTTAGAATACTCAAGAATTATAACAGTACAGGAGAATTTTCTCAGCAAATATAAAAAGAAAAACAACAGCAACAGAGCAGAGGTGATGACTTGTCGTTCTAACTCGAGTGGGAAAATCGTTCTTCTATGAGCGGAGATAAATGATCAGACGTCTAGCGTTGTTTCAGTCACTCCAGGACGGGAGTCTGGCAGCGGAATTTACGGACGCGGTGGAGAAGCTGAGGAGAAGTGACAGTAATCCAGACTTAAAATGAGTCTGAATAAGAAAAAAAAGCAGCAATTTGCTCCGTGAGTCAGTGGCTTCTCGAAGTTTTTCAAGGACACAAATTAGAGCACAGACGGATAAGATCTGATAAGATTTCATTAGAGAAAGATTCTGTCACTTGTAGGTGGAATTAGAGAAAATAAATGATTCAGCTTTTTTTCCACTGTGAGTGCTGTCAGTGTTTATAGGAGAGAAAAACAGCAGCAGAGTTACGTCAGGAATGAGAGTGAGTGGATGGAGACGGGAGGTGTCATGGAGGAAAGAACGGATCAAGACCTCATGTCAGCGATGAAACTTTATCAGTCGCTGTGTGTCCTGTCCTCAGCTGTTGGAGGAGGCTGCTGGAAGTTATCAAACACCAGCAGAGCCTCAATAAACGCTAAGTCTAGTTTATTAAAAAAGGAACAAGAAGTGACCACTGACAAATATAAAGTACAAAAGTACCTTAAAATTCAAACTTCCTGTTACTTTAGAAAAAATGTAAGTTTTATTTGGTCCTACTGGTTTAATAAAGGAATTTGAGTAAAATACAATTGGTCTCACACAAACAACTGATCTGTTAAGTGATTAAAGCTAATAAATGCCTCAGATGTTATTTGGTAATTTACGTTATAAGATGTGGATGCTATGGAGTCGAGATAAAGGAGAAGAAGAGGAGAAGGCCCAGGACGGAACCCTGAGGAACGCCTTTCACATTCTCATCATGATTTGGAAATAAAACACATGTAGAATAATAGAACACAACATCCGCTTCCATTCACATACTGATGTCTGAAGTAATCACTTTTACAGATGTGAAAAAAACGACACGTCAAAGGTGATTTTCATCAATGTACACTGAAAAATACTACAATGTGTTTGTGGTTGAGGCAGATTTTTGCCCCGATGTTATGTGTAATAAAAAACATGTTTGTACAGCGTTGCTTAATACAACACTGTGTTTTTCATGTTAATAATAAAACACAGTTGAAACTAAAAGAGGTTTAAATGACAACTGAAAGTCATGTGACACGTGATTTAACAGCACGGCCCACTGAGAATGTGTCGGTACTTTCCAAAGAAATTATCAGATTACAGCGTCTGATGATTCACAATTTCTTAGTAATTAGATCAATTCCTCATTTCTGGTTTTGTGCTGTGTTCCATGTTCTGTTGGTTCCTGGTTCGTGCAACAGAATGAGTACAAATTATAAAATAAACCCGTTGACCATGTGTATTTATGGTTAATGACGTTTAGGTCAGAGCAGGTTGTCACTTCCTATCATTTGATCTCAGTGTGTGATGTGTCTGTGATTAAACAACATTAGATCAGAAACGCCTTCATTTAAACACACACGTTACTCTGTAGCATCTACAGCTGTTTACAGCTGTTCACATCAGCCCATAGCCGCTCACAGCAAGCAGCATCTACAGCTGAGTACATTAGTCGATAGATGTTTACAGCTGTTTACATCCATTTACACCAGCCTACAGTCATTTACAGCTGTTTACAGCCACCTACAGCATCCTACAGCTGTTTACAGCTGTTTACAGCTGTTTACAGTAGTTTACCACTATTTACAGCTGTTTACAGTTGTGTACGGCTGTTTACAGTAGTCTTAAGTGGTCAAATTTCTACAGTATTTTACAGCAGTCTACAGCTGTTTACAGCTGTTTACAGTTGTTTACAGTAGTCTACAACTGTTTACAGCAGTATATAGTAGTTTACAGCTCTTTGCAGCTTTTTACAGCTGTTTACAGTTGTGTACGGCTGTTTACAGTAGTCTTAAATGGTCAACGAATGTCTATAGTACTTTACAGCAGTCTACAGCTGTTTACGGCTGTTTACAGCAGTCCTAAGTGGTTGACAGTATCTACAGTATTTTACATCTGTTTACAGCGGTTTACATCTGTTTAGAGTAGTTTACCACTATTTACAGCAGTCTACAGCTGTTTACAGCAGTCCTAAGTGGTTGACAGTATCTCTACAGTATTTTACAGCAGTCTACAGCTGTTTACAGTAGCCAACAGCTGTTTAAAGCTGTTTGCACTTCTTGACTGTAAAGACAGTAGCTTAGTGTGTGATTTATTATCTGTGCATCTGTCTTTACTGAACTGAATGTTTGTGTTTTGTACACAAGCCTCAGCGAGTTTACTGAGGATTAAATAAATATAATCACAGCAATGAATGAATCTAATGAGTCTCTTCTTGATTATTTATCGCACCACTGCTGATTTCATCGCTAAATGTTAAATTATAAAACTTGAACACACCAAAACCATCAATAACATTAACTCTGTTGATGCTAGTTTCTCTATTAAAAATTGAAAATATCAGTCATAATTATTATTTTTTTTTTATAATAGGCTCATTATACATCTAGACCATTATGATGTAGCTGCTCTCTAAATACTTCTACTCTCTAAATGATAGATGTCATCTTTTAATTCATGCAACAATTCTTCATCATGAATCATCTCACAAACGCAGGGAGAAGTGAAGCCAAGTGTGTGTGTGTGTGTGGGTGTGAGTGTGTGTGTGTGAATGTGGTGATGACACTATGACTCCAGACTTTGTGTATCTCTGTCCATAAATCTGCTGAGGTTCGTGACGCTGCTGTTGGATAATCACATGGTCCAAATCGTATGTTCAGTCACACATTAATCATTGTGTGTGTGTGTGTGTGTGTGTATGTGTGTGTGAGTAAGTTTACGTGCGTGTGTGTCAGACAGGGGGGGAAATCACAGCAATCTTCTGAATGGTAGCCATGATTTTTCTGTTGATGGAGATGTCAGATCATCTCTGAACGTGAGGTAATGTGTTGCTGCTGCATCACTCTCCATCTAAAAACTACAAATATTTCAGCTCATTTCGTAGTTTAGAGACAGTTTTTCTAACTCAGCTAATGTTTTATCTACAGCTGTAGTAGCTGTAAAAAAAAAAAAAAAAAGTTTTATTTCCTTAACTGTGTCGTGCTGAATCTCAGCTTCACACCGTGCAGTCGGTTCATTGTTCAAGATGTTTTAAAGGATGAAGATTTCCATGAGGGAATGATTAAAGCTCCCATCTTTATGTCGTCCTGTCCGGTTGCCAGGCAGAGACGGTCACAAAGGGATGGAACATTTCCATAATTTAAATGGGAAGTTGAGCTCTGGAATTTTAGAAAAGTCTCTCTCTTTTTGTTTTTCCCCTTTTTGCTTTCTCCTAATTTATGGGATTGGCAACTTTCCCTGGGAATTAACACTACTACTGAACAAAAATGACATGTTTGAAGTCATTTGTGAGTAGAACTTTCAGTAGACAACAAAAAGCATTAATTAATTAAATGATCCCTGCACTCAATGTTCTGCTTCAACGGGTTTGAATCTAACATCTAAGATGTGGAGATTTTTCTCAGGGTTTGCAGCATTGCTCAGAACACACTTAATACTTTTTCTGTTGTTCTTGTGCAACCGACAGAAGATCCCGAGCTGAGCTCTGGGCTGCAGCTGTGGCTCCGAATGAGTCCATGATTCCCTGCTTCTCCCCGGTGGCGTTTTCCCACTGTTGAAATCCTTCATTTATGAAAATGCTGTTTGTTGTTGTTGTTTTTTGTAAAAATGACATACAAATAGCACGGTAGGCGGAACCTCCCGAAACCCAGTATCTGAGCCAAGGATATTCCTCCACCCACTTTACATTATTGCGTAATTGCTTTTTTTGCTTTTTTTTTTTAGCAAAACTTTGTTTTGGAGTAATTACAGTGATGTTTGACCCACTTATTTTTTTGAGGCAGTACTTTTCCTCATCTGTTAGTGGTTTATTTTTCAACTCGGCTGGATCCAGCTCATGTTTGACTGACATCATCTCTCCTCTCGTCACCTTCCAGCTCAGTATTTCTCTGCTTGCTTGGTGACTCTTTTTTTTGCCTTTTTTGCTGTGTCCTGCTGCTATTTTACCACCTTTTCTGTCTTTTTCTCCCTCACATCCTCTTGTCTCTTTGCATTTACCTTTATATCCTGTCTGTACATTTCTGTGTGTTTCCTGCCAAGTGTAACCAGAATTAGAGGAATTCATGTAGCTGCAGTAGCTCAGTAGTTTCGCTGTACGATTGCATACAGTTGCTTTTCAATTTTCAGAACAAATAAATAAAGACAAACAATGGCCTGGGTGAAGCAGGGATAAAACGTAATGGATGGCCACTTGCCCCACGTGCACGTGCTCACAAACAAACACACACACACACACACACACACACACACACACACACAGCGCCGCTCAGGCGAGGAAGTGAGACTCCAGCAGAATCTTGGCGCTGTACAAAATCTTTGCTGCAAAGTTAAGCAGTTTTTTTTTTTCTCAACTTTTATATAGTGACACATTAGAAAAATACAAAGGTCCTGACCTCAGGGGCCTGAATGCTGTGTGTGTGTGGGTGTGTGTGTGTGTGTGTGTGTGAGTGTGTGTGTGTGTTCATAATTGTGACTCATGACTAAACTATTCTACTTTCTCTCTCTGCCTGAGCTGGAAACACGCTGGTGATTCATCCCATTCATCACTTTAATCTGGTTTCCTTGCTAACTGTGCTGTGCCTGCGCCTCTCTCTCTGTCTCTCTCTCTCTCTGTCTGTCTCTCTCTCTCTCTCTCTCTCTCTGTCTCTCTCTCTCTCTCTCTCTCTCTCTTTTAAGATGCTTTCAATGTTACAGGCATCAACGTTAAAACACAACAGGCAGAAAATCACAGGGAGAAGAGCAGCGAGGTAACACCAGATCATCTCACAGACATGATTTATTAAGACTTAACCTCCGGAGGAAAGATTCATCACCTTCAAACAATATCGAGACCTTCACATTTTACCTGAGCTACGGTGCAGTTTTTCACCCGAACAACACACATTGTGTTTTCCCTCCTAGTTTCTGTGATCATAAACTAAATTATAACATCATCCCTTTCGCCTCGGATCAAACGTGCATCACCTTGACGTTAGCAGGTCGGCTAACGGCTGCAGCGGCCGAGCCACACACACACACACACACACACACACACACACACACACACACACACACACACACACACATATAATCCAGAGCAATTCTTATCTCCCTTTCCTGTCGAGCAGTGCAAACATTTGAGCGTGTTTGCACGGATAAGAAGCGGACACGTATATCTGCGTGTTCGTTCCTTTCATTTTCCCTGCAGCGTTAATGTGTAACTTCGTAATTGCCGTCATTTAAATGATAAGTCAACACTTGAATGGCACTTTGATGGGGAAGTTGTTGAAGTTTGGCAGCGAGCGCTGTTCACAGTCAACACGGACCGGGTGGAGTTTGTTCTTTTATTGATAACAATTCCTTGTTACTTTAATTATTATATCATGTCGGAGTTTTATTGAGCCACTGAGTTATTGTTGCTTACAATTCCCGCTTGTTAAATGACACTTCCTTTTTATTTCTTACTATTCGTATCAATCATAATCGCTTATTATTATCGCTTATTTCATTGCGCAATTAAAGGACCTGACAGCAAAACTAATTTTACTCTGATTACAGATAAACACTGATTGAGTGATTAATTAATTGATTGATTGAAACAGCCTGCTGCCACTTCATTACGCTCCACATGTTTTGAATTCATCCTCTATGGATCAATGTGAGTTTAACAGCCCAGTTTTATTGTTGATATCTTTATAAAAATTGCTAGTAGTAACGTTAAGCTCCTTTCTCTCCACTCTTTATTACATTTTTGCAGAAAACAAACGTTTTGCACATTAAAACAAGGACAGGCTCATAATTAAATATCACTGTTATGTGATATGTTGTGAAATATCCTCTTCTTAACCGTTAAAAGGTGAATAAACATTCAGATTATTCACAGGTTTCTCTGGCAGTCAGCACCGAGTATCCAGCTCATTTAAAACATGACTCGAAACGTAATTAACCTGCTGATTATTCACACTAAACGCGTCTGACAAGCCAGCGCTGTTCACTGATCAGATGAGTGTAAATCTGTGGTGAGCGAAGCCTGAATGAAGGCGAATGTGGCGCGTTTCCAGTGTAATAACACAAATGTGGATGTTTGCTCTAAGAACCTGTTGTTGTTGGCACAAACAAACGTCTTCTGACAAAACATTCAACTTTCTTTCATTCATTAAAACATTGTGCTGATTTTTCACTGGATTTGGGAAAATGTTTATTTCTTAATGATTTTGAGGCACTGATACTTTAGTTGAGTATAGCCCTGTCAAATACAAGGGATTTCCTTAGTAAAATTAGCATTTCACCTCAGAGAAAGAAAGTCAACTATAAAGTGTAAATATACACTTCAGAGTTTCTTTTGTGTCCATATTTAAGTAAAAACTGAAGTAAAATACTCATTTGTAAGTGAAAAAATGAAGAAATACCTTGTATTTGACAGAGGGATGAATCACTTTGCGTGTATATATATATATATATACACACATATATATATATACATACATATATGTACACATTAGTATTAAAACTGAGATAATCACCTTTTACTGTCATAACAATATAAGATATAAGATATTAATAAGATAATTTTAATAATATATACGATGTAAGATATTCTCAGCACTGTTAATAATTAATTATGTTTAAATTATGGAGAAGTGATTTGATGAAATAAGTTTTTACTTCCTCACACTCTTGATGTAGATCAAATTATTATTGTTAATTATATTAGTAATATTTATAATGGTTACTACAACACTATGAGATGATTGTTTTGTTATTTTTATTAATGTATTTGTTTGACATGTTTGAAATAAACTGTTACTGCCAATACCACTACTATTTGCATAAAATCAAGACATTTGGTACTTTGAGAATACTTGTGTACTTTTACTTATGTTTTTATGTGAGTATTTCTTTCACCGCTGCCAGAGTCAAATTACAACTAATACTATAGTTGCGTGTTTATTTTCACACAGATTTCAGCACCATTAGAGCCAAATTCTCCCAAGTGAATCTGGTTATTTTGACTCCACATGAAAGCATTTCTCCCAGCGGTGGAATCATTATTTATTAGTGATTTAAGCCGCGATGTTGTGTGTCTGCTCTCATATCACATCTGAGGTTAGGCTGGCCACAGCTCACAAACTCAACCAGAACATCGTACATCACATCAAGAGGTTTTTTTAATACGCGGCGCCCAGGTCAGCCAGAGAACAGGGAATAAAACGCAGAAATCACACGATGTTCAGACTGACAGGAGGAAGAAGGGGGAACAGGAGAGGAAGCGGAGGGAGAAAGTGAAAACATTAAAGGTTCCCACGGCGACGGCAGAGCCAGCTCCGTAAAAAAACACGGATATTTCCCCGCGTTGTTGCCCCTGGTTCTGATTTGGAGGAAATCCAGCTTCAATTTAATCAACAATTATCAACTCCTCACATCCCAAGTGCTGTTTCCAGAGCTTAATAGGAATTACAGAGGCAGACCTGAGAGATTCAGCAGGAGACGTAATGGAGGCTTATTATCATAATAGTACACACTGTGTGTGTGTGTGTGTGTGTGTGTGTGTGTGTGTGTGGTGTGTGTGTGTGTGTGTCTCTACATTTGTGACATCACAACTTCACACAAGTTCTCACAGCTTATTTTAAGGCCCAGTATCTGAATACAGACTGACATTAATTATGAACTCATCTTTATCATATGGGACCTTTAATCAATTAGTCGATCAGCTGCGATTTGGAAGAGTGATTAATCATTAAAGTACTTTATCAATTAAAAACATCACATGTTTCTATGTTGTACCTTTATATATTAAACTGAATTTTATCAGACTTTGATGCATCGTTTACAGTTTTCTGATGTTTTGTAAATTAAAATAACTCATCCACTGATTAAGAATATAAATCAATTATGAAATGAGTGTAAAATGTGACACACAGCAAATAAAAAAAATGTGTAAATGCAACTAGAAGGTCACATAGAAAGTGAGAAATATGCTGAACCACCAACATTAGGCTATTTTTCCAAACCTATCTCTGACTCTGAATCACACCATTAACATTCCATTGACCAGCAGGAGCCACTAGGAGCAACTTAAATAATAAAACAATAACTTCAATCCACCTAAACGGCAACAAAGACAAAACCATCCATGGAAACTGAATGAATAAATAAACAGAGATCATTTTTTTACTTTATTCCCTGTTGTCAACTTTGATTAACTGATAAGTAAATGAATTTAAATAGAAACACAGAGATTAATTATCGAATTAACATTTGTTAGCGGAGTTTGTCTCTGTGGGCGTAAAGACAAATAGTGACAGAATCCTTAGAGTAATCTACAGCTATGACATGTTGCTAAACAGTATAATTATCATCTTTGTTGTGCTTATATAAAGGATATAAGTGTTATAGTAAAATATCACACCGCTACATGCAAACAGCTTTAGGTGAAACGATTCTGCTCCAAATGAATAATTCCTTGTCCATGTTTCCTGATCGCTGTCATCTGGAGCCGTTTGTATTAAGATTGCTTTGTAAAAAACGCCATTAGAATGAAACAAAAAAAAAAGTGATCTGGCCCGGTTAGATATAAGTAAAAACCCAATTGAAACACACAATGGATCTTTCTCTATTACATATGCTAGCGCCGGCTGAGTAAAAAGACTCTTATCCGACATCTGTCAAATATTTCCTGCGGTGCCTGAAAGGCCTTTTCACATCAAGTCAGCTTTAATAGGTAACTGAAGACTGAAATTCGCTTAAACCTCTCCATCCACTACCGCTGCTGCTCCCTCCTGACTGTTGTTCCGTTAAACCAGACCCGGTATAATCCCTCTCCTGTTTCCTTCCGCTCGTCTTCCCGAGGCTTAGTCGATGCGTTAGACTTCCACACACGTGCACGGCCAGATAATGCAAATGTTTCTATAAATAGGGACAATAGTGCTGACAGTGGCACTCTCTCAAGTGAGATATCTCAGTGTAATTTTCACTAACACACACACACTCTCTCTCTCTCTCTAACACACAGCACATTCTGACAAGAAAAATCTACCCCATTGCCTCGTGCTTCATCATATAGTGATGGTCCCGAAGCAGCATATAAACACTTGAGTTGCAAAGCAAACACATTTCAGATATGCGCTATATGAGGCTCAAATATAAGACGCTTCCACACGGCACAGATCAATGTTTCCTGCTTAAGCAAACAGGGCACAGCTTGAATCTGCTGCAGACTAAACAGCCTGAATCTACATAATACTGCTGCATGTTCCACGACACGGCTTATGTGTAACATGAGCTACGGAAACAACTATAAGACTCAGTGGAAGTCAATTTGACATCGAATTCCCTAAATCTGCAAGACAACTGGGTTGTGTGTAATCAACCCCGGTTTATATAATTCAATCTAACGCAGTACAGTGCAGCTAGAGTTTATACCGCCTGCATGGGCCTTGAGTTGTGACCCATTTGCAGGTTTTTCTATGAGTGTCGTCTGTATTTGCAGCGCTATTTCTCAATCATGTGCTGTGTTGTGTGTATTTGCAGCGCTCTTTGTTAACATGCAGTGTGTATGCAGTGCTTTTCCTTGACATGTAGTGTGTATTTGCAGCGCTTTTTCTCTTTAACATGTAGTTTGTATTTGCAGCACTTTTTTCTTAAAGTGTTGTCTGTAATTGCAGTGCTTGCTTTTTCTTTAGGTGTCTACATGCTGCCTTTTTCTCAAAGTGGCTGCATTTGCACTAACATGCAGTGTGTATTTGCAGTGCTCTTTCTTATAATGTCTGTATTTGCAGCACTTTCCCTTCACATGATGTTATATTTTGCAGTTCTTTCTCTTGAGGCAAACACACATCTTGAATCTGCAGCAGACCAAGTCGCCTGTATCTAAATAACACTTCGACAACACAGCTCATGTATAACTTAAGCTGGAGATACAACTATAAAACTCAGCATGAGTAAATTTTCCATAATATTCTCTAAATCTGCAAGACAACTGGGTACCGTGTAATCATTCCCCCAGTCTATATAATTCAATGCAACACAGTAAAAAGCAACCATAAAATTATACAGCCTGTACGAGCCTCTAACCTAAACTTCCAGAGCATAAACGGGAGCCGGAGTCGAGGCCGCCGAGATGGAAAAATAATGGAGACGGATAGAACGGAGCGGCGCGCCTCATCCCTCATGTCGCTCGTTGTTCTCCCCTTCCCTCGCTCTCACCTTCCAGCTCATGATGGATGACGTCGGAGAGGTTGGGCTCCTCCCCCCACCAGAAGATCCACAGCTCCTTGGCGTCGGGCTTGATTTTGCGGCGCCACACACACAGCAGGTTGGCCTGGACGCAGCGCATGAAGCTACGCAGCACCGGGTCGTCCTGGGCCGGCGCCGAGATCACCGGGCCGTACTCGCCGCCGCCGCGGAAGCTGTAGCAACGCCATTTGATGCCCGTCAACTCCGCCTGGAGCAGGAGGGAAAGAAGAGTAAAGAGGAGAGGAGAAACGTTATTATTCTCACGTGGTTAAATGTAATGAAACGTCACTGAAACAATTAATTGATAAATCGATTAATCCATTAAAAGCAAATTAAATCTGCAATTATTTTGATAATCCGCTTCATCATGTGAGTCATTTTTCTGGTTTCTGTGATGTTTTATATTACAGTAGAATGGGAATCTCTGGGTTTTGGGTTGTTAGTCGGACAAATGAGCAGATTTAAAGGTGGACTTTAATATCTTTTAGATTATCAGAAGGTCAAAGTTTCCTATAAATCAAACACTGAAGCTGCAGAGAGGAGAAATGAAACTACAGAGATTTTTTTTGTTTTTAAACCACAAATATATCATGTTAATGACATCACAACTTTAAATAAAACCCAGAAATGAACAAAATGGGACCAATAAAGTCTTCATCTTCAATTTCTAGGATTTTTTTTTGTTTGTATTTTCTATAATAGTACATTAAAGAAACCACAGAGTCAGAAGAGAAGCTGGAACCAGAGAGTTTAGACAAAATATGATTGAAATAGAGTAACTGATTATGTAAATAGTTGGAGATTATTGTAATAGGTGTAAACTAATTGATTAATCAAACAACGATCTGAACAGGCCTAGCCGGTGGATTTATAGCTGCTTACACATTTTGTTTTAAGAACATTTTGTTCTATAAGATAAATGTTTCTGACATTACAGAGTAAAATGGATTTGTGAAACCATTGTGATATTTTTGACATCAATCGAGCCCAAACCTCCACTATACACACCGCACGGCGAGGTATGCACATTCCTGCAGAACGCAGCGTAATTACAAGCGCGCCCCCTGTAATGAGTGTGTGTGTAATGGGAGATATAAACACTGGCGCTGCGTTAAGCCAAACCCTAAAATTAGCCACGACAAGGTCAAGGATGCTTGTTTCTCCCAAAGCAAAGAGGAAGACATCTGCTCGCGCCGCCTCGTCACTCCCGGTCAATGTCAAAAGTTCCTCCGCCGTGACACAGCTGCCGCTACCGGGTCTGGAGCAGGGAGGGAGCGGCGAGGGCGAGCGGCGGGAAACACACACTCACAGCGTTAAACAAGGAGGAAGAGCGACCAGGCCGAAGTTTTCAGGGGGGAGAAAAACGCTGAGAGAAACGGAGAAGAGGAAAAGGCTGCAGTCACATGTTAGCAGCCAGATCCAAACACACACACACACACACACACACACACACACACACACACAGCAGCTGTGATGATATGCAGACCGGAAGAGCTGAAAAACACCCAACGTGCGTCGTGACGTCGACATATTTTCCAGCTGATGTCGAGTTCTTTTTCAGTGACGACAGCTGAGATCTGCCTGTGTGTGTGTGTGTGTGTGTGTGTGTGTTTCTGTATTAAATATAAATCCATGTGTATTCGCAGGTGACGGCTACGCTGATTCACAATCAGCGTCTGTAGTCACAGCAACAGCGGAGATAACAAAACAGCAAAACACTCATACTTGTAACAACAAGTTATCACCCGTAACACATGAGGGAAAACAGAGAGAAAGTGTGATGTCACAACAGAGGCAAAACGGAAGTTTCTATCTGCACAACTTCGGTGACAAATCAGAGTTGTGAATAAAATCTCTGACATGCAAATAAAGACGAGCTTTAATCTTTTTAAGTTATGAGTCTATCAGTGTCTCCAGCACTTGTTTTAAAGAGCTTTATAAATAAAGCTGAGTTGAGATAAAGATAGAAATAAATAAATATAACAAAGAGAGTGAAACTGTTTTGTTTGGTTTAGGCAGATACTGGCAGAACAAACTTTGTAGAAATGTTTATATTGGTAAAGAATTTTAGATAAAAGTTGTGGTTTATTATTATTACATTAAATGAGACGTTTTTAATCCACATTCAGGGCAAATCTTCTTCCTACGCGTCTTTGTCACTAGATGACGCCAGAATTTTATTAAGTCAGTAAATCCATAAATGTCCATAGTTACTTTTCAAAATGTCTGAATTTCAACCAAACAAATAAAGACAATCAGTTTGTTATTTAATCATGTGTTTGTCATGGGGGAAAAATGAAAATAGTCACGTTTGCACAGTTAGAAGCTAAATTAATTTGCTATTTGCGTTAAAAAAAATAAAAGCAATTGAAAAATAAATCAACAAAAATGAAAGTAAATTCATAATATATGTTTATGAAACGATAAATTGTGAAATTTTATTTTATTTACATAATAATGATTTGAACATTGGACAAATAAAGTAAAATGATCAGTTTATCATTTAAGTTGACGTTAATCATATCAAATCTGATGATTAAAAATATTGCAGATTAATTTTAACTCATTGCAGCAATGAATCAGATTTGTTAAAACCTTAAAACAGAGGTTAAGAGGAAAAGATTATTCCTGATTTATTTGTTTTCACCAAGAAAAAAAACAACAATTATGAATCCAAAGCAGCAGATTCTGGCAGCAGCACATAAGCGATTACTCCAGGTAGCAGCTTCTGTTTCTTCTACCGGATGAAACAAAAGAAGAAGAAGAAAGCGGAGGTCATGAAGCAGCCGGCGGGTCGAGTCTCTCTGTCAATAACACCCCCCTGTTGTTCTCAGGGTGGCTGCTCTGATTCCTAATTGAATGCAGGACCAAAAAAACAGGAGACGGAGCGGAGCTGTGACCTTCCTCTCACCTCCATTATCTTCCTCCCTCTCATCCCTCAGCCTATCCAACACACAACCAACACTATCTCATACTCGCTGTGTGTGTGTTTTTATTCTCATCTCTTTATGTATTTTTCGCCCGGTGAACAGAGGGAAAGATAAAAGCTCCGCCGCGTGTTTCCAGAACGTCTTTGTGTGTGAGCACTGAGGAGCAGGTGGAAGATTGGATTCGTTTGTTGAAATCCGTCAGAATTACTGCTGCAGATTAGAATTCGTCAAGTATATGATTCCAAATGTGAAAAGAAACAGGTTCATTCATGTGTTCATCTTATATAACGACTGTAATGCAAAGAATCCTGACAACTGTTGGTTTTGTCCCAGATTCTGTACATCAAGACAATATTATATCCACATGAAAATAAAATGTATAACGTTAAAAACTCTCATGGACAAATACTATGAGAATTGCTCATTTAGACAGAAATTTTCCAGAGAGAATAGAACTGGAACCAGAGAATTTGGACATTTTCTGCTTAAAATGATTCAAACACATTATGAGAACAGTAGCAGATTAGTGTAATAACATATCACTGTTTTCCACATTATGAATTAAACTGCAGATGATCAACAAACGGTTCTCTTATACTAACAAATCAACTGTATTTGATTAGATTAGATTATTCTTCTTATCCATTAAATGACTAATTGTTCTTTTTGTACCAGACCTTTAAATCTTGTGGGCACGGCCTATTTCACAAAATAAATAAATAAAAGAAGCTATATCTCCTGAACTCTTCTGCTATTCTAATCACGTTTAACGAACATGTGCAATTATAATGTCTGAGTGATCCTAATAAACTTGATGTGATTCGACCATAAAGTGACACCGCGGCAGCATATAAATGATAGAAATGACATAAACCTCTTCAAACAGGGGCAGAGAGCTTCCTGGATTCACAGAAAACGTGTGATTATGATTTATGTTGTGAAATTACTGTCTATCAGCAGGTTTTGTTTTTTGAGAATGTGTTTTAAATAGGAACCTGGACTCTAAAGCCGCCAGCTTTAGTCGTTTCCTGAGCTCCAGGCCTAGAAATCAGAGCGCGTATCCCGGCCTGAGGTCGACCTCGGAGCAGCGGACATGTGCTTGTAATCAAAGGAAAATATGGAAGTTCAGAACTTTCTTTAGCGTGCGTTGCTCCAACAGAAAGTCTGTAAACCGTGTGACTTATTGCAGAGGAGAGGCTCCGGTTTCCAGGGATCAACGGAAGGTTTGTCACGCCGCAGCTTTTAAAACAGAAATACGTACAGATGTAGTGAGTGTTATTTAAAGCTCCGAGCCTATACAATACAGAGGAAAACACACTTGACATGCACTTCACAGGAATGCTTCTGAAGCCTGGAAATACGCTCGCTCCTCCTGGTCTTTCTCAAAAAACTTCTGGGACCTTTTGAATGGGCCTCTTGAACTTCCCCCGGGCGCAGCTGAACGTATGTTTGTCTTGTACTCAAACATGTAGGAAAACAGGCTCACACACACACACACACACACACAAACACACACACTTTCACACACTCACTCAGACATGTCCTTCAATTTTTACAACAAACGACCAGAAATGTGCAAACGACACTGGTGATTGAGCTGAAACTTGTATACGAATAAAGTTTTATTTCAGCCTATTTATTAGTATTGAACTAGTGATCAGAGAAAAAAGGTTAAATTTAACCACTTTAAGACTCACAATATTTTTTAAACTTTTTCTGCTGTTGTGAAATTCATTGGTTTTCAATAGTAATATAAAAAATAATAATTAGTATTATATAATGTAATATTTGTAGAATAAATGACCCAAACTTTGTGGTGATTTAGCGGAAACATGTATCTTGACAAAATGTTCAATTAATTCTATTGTGAACCTTATTAACTTAACTTTATCAAATTTGAATTATCATAAAATCATGATTGATTTCTGCACTTCAAAATCTTTGTAAATACTGTCGTTGTCTAAATTTCACATAAAACCAGAAGCAATGTTAAGAGTGAATCTGATGTGAAAAGTTTGCATCTTTAGAACCCGTTGATGCTGTTGTCATGGAAACAAAAGGCAGAAACACATGTAAAGCTCCAGTTTCGTGGTGAAAACTTTAAAATCGCTGCATAAACGAGGCATCGAATGGCAGAAAAGTAGAAGATATTAATCCAATGTTGAAATAGATGAGTAAAAAAGCGGCTGCCATAAGATCATACTATGATGCGTTCAAGGTCTGCTCAGTGAAAATGAGTGGTAAGGAAAGATAAATAAAAAAATTAAATAATTGCAAAATGTAGTTTTTTGGTGAGAATATTATCTTTAAACACGGATCTTTGGATGAGAAATTAGTTACAAGAGATCATAGAAAACAATAAGTATTGGTATCATTATCAATATTGATCAAATCCTCCTCTGATCACTGGTACATATCATTAGTTTCATCACTCAGGCTCACGTCTCTTTACAGCAAGCGAATAATAAGTATAAATTATAAGATCACTGCATCTGATAATAGCATAAATATCATTGCTGTCAAACGTTCTAATTATCACGGCATTAAATTGTCAAATAAAAGGCAGCAGACGGGAGAATAACACCAGGTGACGCGTGTTCGTGAGAAACCAGGAATTCGTTTCATCGGGCTGATGAAACGCTGCAGAGACGCCGCGGCGAGGCGTCCGCCGTGTCAGCGTGACATGTCGGCGCTCGTCCTCGCCGGGATCGCTTTCTGCTCCTGGAGTTTTATGTTATTTGATATTTGGCTGGCAGCGAGCTGGTGATTCTGTAAATGATATAAACGCCCTGACGGAGACGGAAAGAGCTGAGTGAGGCGGCGAAGAGACGGCGTTAGCTCTGCAGCTTTCATGTGTTTTCATCAGCTAAATGTTTTATAAGTTAATCATTAGTTCCATGTTAAAAAATGGTAGGAAAAATAACGTCAGAATTTTCAATACACTGTTGTATATGTCAGAAAAAGCAGAATACATTTAATAAGCTGAATTAGAGAATATTTGCTATTTTGTCATAAAAAATGACAGAAATAAACCATTGACTATTTAAATCACTGCAGCCTTTGTTGAAATTGAAAATATCTTTTATTTTTGAAGTAGATAAAATGTTTTGCTTAAATAAGGACTAAAATGATCATTCAGATTCCAAAATAGCTGCTAGTTGATCTTCTGTCGTCTAAACTGATGAATCAACTGAGTTTAGAATTAGTTTGAGTTTTTTTGGAATAAAAATTAAAATTCACAGGAATCCACAGCAGAGCTGCAATGATGAGTCAATTAGTCAATTAGCTGCAACTATCCACTAATCTCCAACTATTTTGCCAATTGATTTATCAATTTGATTCATTTTTGAGAAGAAAATACTAAAATTTTCTGATTATTTTCAAACAACTATCTTCAGCTTTGGGAAACAGTGATTGACATTTTGACTATTGACTATCACGTTAATCTCCAACTATTTTGATAATTGATTTATTGATTTGAGTCATTTTTAATGTGCTTCTTTTGCTTGATGACTGAAGTGATCCATTTATTATAATAAATAAATTAGTGGTTGCAGCTCTAAACCTTCTTCACATACGTTTGCCTAATGTTGGAAGTAGTTATGAATTTAATCAGACGTTATTGTCTGTCGTGCATCATCCTGCTGGTTTTCAGGAGACGTGCGGACACTATATTTTAATTATCAAGAAGAATTTAACACGAACGTGAAGCTGAATAGCGACGGCGACGTTTAAAAATGTTAACAGAGGAAGTTAAATGGAAAAAAACCCAGTGAGTGCGGTTGTTAGCGGCTGCTTGAGGTTCATTAAGGACAGTTTATCCGTCTCTGGGAGCGGCAGCTGATGGTAAAAGGTGCCTCGCTCCATCACAGCTGACAGAAAGTGAATGAGAATGTCATCCGAGAGACGCGCCACTTCTTCAGGAATCTCACAATAGCGTAAAGAGGCCTCGCCGTCTGATAGTCTGACAAAGGAGGCACTTTAGGCAATTGAGAGACAGCTTGTATCAGCAGTTTTTACCTACTCTGGCGCAAGTGAAACACTCGTTCTCTCGGAGCGCCGTGGCTCTCTCATCAACTTCAAATCTGTTTAGACACTTGACGAGCTGCCAATATTCACCGGGGCTGGCGCTCAGATCGCTGGTGGATAGAACTCGTTATCTGCATCAGACGCTGCAACGCCGTCCGTCTGAGCTTTAAAGTCCAATGTCAAAGAAACAAGGACAATTTACGGACCTAATACCACGTGTTTGAAGCCTCAGCAGTGGAGTGTTTGTTTTTCACATGATTTCCTTTGAATGCATCACAGTCAACATCGTTAAGTATCAGAACTAGAGCTGCAACGATTGGTCAATTAATCAATTAGCTGCTAACTATTGCATTGATCAGTAACTAGTTTAAGCAGAAAATGTCCAAATTCTCTGGTTTCAGCTTCTCTGGAATATTCCGTTTAATTCAGAATCATAGGAATCTAATATATTAAACTTTCTCTTATTTGGTCGGCCAAATTCAGATCTAAAATTTCAGAATTTTTGAAGATTTTAAGAAAATGTAAAAATGAGATGGAATTGCTTGATGAATTATCAGATTTTTTTTTTGTTAATCTTCAGGTTCAATCTTCAGCTTTGAGAAATTTGATCGACATTTGATGAACCAAGCAACTGTTTGATTAATTGCTTCAATAATCAATAGATCACACCAGTCGTCATTTGCGGCTCTAGTCAGAGTAAATATGGACAAAGACGACGCTCCGTCAGCAGTGAGGAGAATCGGCGGCACAGATCAGAACAGGCGGCGGCTCCCCGCTCATCAATTAGCCGGCTGAAATCAAATTAACCCACGAGGAGCGACGTTCCCCTCCGGCGCTTTACGCCACAAATGAAGAGCGATGCACATTACTGCACTAGTGAGGGAGCAGAGCGACACCAGAGCAGCAGACAGGTGGAGAGGGACACGCCTCTGGGGCCCAGGCACTAAACACATGCTTTTTTATTTTTTGTTCTCCCGCTCTGCTGCTACCTCTGCTGACTCCCAAAATAAATAAATAAATAAATAAATGAATGAATAAAAACAGGGGACAGGCAGTGGATCTGTGCTGCAGCATCCGGCGCTGGGAGGTGAGCAAGCCAAGCGACCTAATTAGAGCAGAGAGTCCCCGGGGCTGAGTGACAGATCGACCTGCCAATCAGGATGCAGGACGCCTCCATCAACACGACACCCACCTCAAAGTAGTATGGAGCGCTACGTTTTTAATTATGATGCTGGATTTTAACTCTCTACTGCGTGAAATACTGTTACTACTTAGATGTGGTTAAATATAAATATATATATATATATATATATATATATGACACCACTATTTACATTAATGCAAATACAAATGAATTAATACTGATTATTGATAGTCTATAACTGAAATTATTGTCAATAGTGATTATTGATAGTCTATAACTGAAATTATTGTCAATAGTGATTATTGATAGTCTATAGCTGATATTATCATCAATAGTGATTATTGATAGTCTATAGCTGATATTATCATCAATAGTGATTATTGATAGTCTATAGCTGATATTATCAATAATAGTGATTATTGATAGTCTATAGCTGATATTATCAATAATAGTGATTATTGATAGTCTATAGCTGATATTATCAATAATAGTGATTATTGATAGTATATAGCTGATATCATCATCAATAGTGATTATTGATAGTCTATAGCTGATATTATCAATAATAGTGATTATTGATAGTCTACAGCTGATATTATCAATAATAGTGATTATTGATAGTCTATAGCTGATATTATCATCAATAGTGATTATTGATAGTCTATAGCTGATATTATTATCAATAGTGATTATTGATAGTCTACAGCTGATATTATCAATAATAGTGATTATTGATAGTCTATAGCTGATATTATCATCAATAGTGATTATTGATAGTCTACAGCTGATATTATCAATAATAGTGATTATTGATAGTCTATAGCTGATATTATCAATAATAGTGATTATTGATAGTCTACAGCTGATATTATCATCAATAGTGATTATTGATAGTCTATAGTTGATATTATCATCAATAGTGGTTATTGATAGTCTATAGCTGATATTATCAATAATAGTGATTATTGATAGTCTATAGCTGATATTATCATCAATAGTGATTATTGATAGTCTATAGCTGATATTATCATCAATAGTGTTTATTGATAGTCTATAGCTGATATTATCAATAATAGTGATTATTGATAGTCTATAGCTGATATTATCAATAATAGTGATTATTGATAGTCTATAGCTGATATTATCAATAATAGTGATTATTGATAGTCTATAGCTGATATTATCAATAATAGTGATTATTGATAGTCTATAGCTGATATTATCATCAATAGTGATTATTGATAGTCTATAGCTGATATTATCATCAATAGTGTTTATTGATAGTCTATAGCTGATATTATCATCAATAGTGATTATTGATAGTCTATAGCTGATATTATCAATAATAGTGATTATTGATAGTCTATAGCTGATATTATGATTAATAGTGATTATTGATCATCTACAGCTTCTTGATTTTGCTCTCAAATTTAAATTGTAGTTTTCTAATGTTTCTCACCCTAACCCCTGTAGGAGGAAGAGTCCAGCGACCAATAAATTCAGTGAGACTGTTTTCGCCGCTGACAAGAGACCCCCCCCTGCCAAAATAAAATAAATAAATAAATAAAAAGCAACACAAAGCTGCAGCATCGGGCGGCTCTGAATGCATCAGGGGCCGGCTGAGCCTGTTTAGGCTAAATTATTAACGTGTGAGATAAATAAACCAGGGTCTCGGGTGTAACTTAATTAACGGTGACAGGCCATTCACAGGAAACGGCTGATGAGTGAGAGACGGACAAAGACAAAAGAGGAGAAAACAGAAGACACGCACAGGGAGGGAGGGGGGAGTAAAAACTGTTGCTAGGCAACATACAACATCTGTAGGAATTCAGCAAGGTATTCAATATTTGAGATTTCTGTCTCCAGGGTTACAGTGGAAATATAACATTTGAAGCACATCTGTAGGCCCTCGTTTTACCCCGAAAAACGTGTTTCTGGAGACAGGACCGTTGGAATGATGCGTTTAAGGAAACAAAAACTCAAAATTTAACTGTGGTAACATTTCATTTGAATATTTCAAACTAATTTAGCAATATGACAACATACCAAAATCCTTAAAAATTTGACTCAAAGCTTTTCTAATATTAGGGCTCAAACAAACACCTATTTTGATATTCACTTATTTGATTAATTGGTTCATAAAATAGTACAATAATACAAAACTAAAGATTCATCCTCAGACTCCTTTGTCTCATATTGGAAAAGATTGATAAATATTCAACTCATCAAGTGTAATCATAAGTATTATTAGTTCTATCGACATAATTACCAATTACTTTACTAACAGGGCTGTTTGAGTCATAAAATTATGTAAAGTGTTGATCAGTGTTTCTCAAAGCTGAAAATTCGACCTTTTTTTGTCCAGACCAACGAGAAGAGAAGCGGGAACCAGAGAATCTAGACACTTCTTAAAAATGACTCAATCTGATTGATCAATTATTAAAATAGCTGGCGGTTAATGTGATAGTTGGCAGCCAAATGATGAATCAATTAATTGCTGAAGCTCTAATTCTGATACTTGAATGTGTTGGCTGTGAAGCATTCATGGAAAAAATCATGTAAAAACCATCAAATAATGATCACCAAAGATAATCAGTTTACTGTTATAGAAGAATAAAGAAACCAGAAAATAACCAGGGAAGAGACAATTTCTTCTTATAAATCACTTAAATCCATTATTCATTAGTCAAGATAGTTGGCAATTAATGCGATATATGTTAATTAATCAATTAGTCTACTAATCATTGCAGCTCTATGTTAGAGGATGTTTTCTTTAACCCAGAACATTCTGGCAACTTCATAAAAACAATAAAACACACATGTAATGTTCTCAGAACCTTTTTAGAACAAACCATTTCTATCTAGGATGATTCTCTCCTGTTTGTTTCCACACAGCTGGATTTCATAAAGTCACAATTGGCAGAAAATGGAATCAAACGCGTCATTCATGCGTCAGGAAGGTTCTGGATTAAACACGTTGGATTTCTCACTGATATTCTTCACTGAGAGAATCACACAAATTGTTGTATTTGAAAATGATCCAGTGCAGTAATCGTTCAATTAGCACCACATGAAGTTAGTTAATAAGGTTTTTGTTCTTCAAATTGGGGAATGGGAGCATAAGCGGTATGAAAAATAACTCATTTGACTTTAATTCACTGTATTGATTTTTTTCTTCCCCATGAGGACACTGAGTCTAATAAAATGACAGCTCAGAGTTAGTCACAGAGACTTTTCTCTTGTTTCTTTACAAACCAGATACACACAATCTAAAGGAGAAAACAGGAAAACAATGGTTGCATCTATCCATGTGCGTGTGTGTATGCGTGCATGTATGCATGTTTGTATGTGTGTGTGCGTGCATGTATGCATGTTTGTATGTGTGTGTGTGTGTGTGCATGTGTGTGTGTGTACCTGCCTGCAGGCGTGTAGATTTTAGGTTTGGGCCGGTCACACCTGAACAGGCTCCAACCTGCAGCTCACCTGGCTGCTGCTGCTGCTGCTGCCTCTAATCTGTTCTCTGCTTACTATGTGGGAGTGGCAGCCAATCAGAGATGAAACACTAAACACAGCAAACAACGTGCACGTCTTCTGATGCACACACACACACACACACACACAGTGGTCCTGTGCTGTCCGTTCTCTCTAACAGACACATGATCGTATCTCTGCTAACACCACCCTGCTTAAACACTCAGCCATGCCTGACAAAACCTATCAAACCCTTTATGTGTCTCACTGCTACACCTGTAATATCCTTTTTTCTCTCTGTCTCTCTTCTATGAGTCAAGCCGGGACTGAAATTGAGTTGTACAAATTTTCATCAGCGCAGAAAAAAATCCCGGAGCGTCGGCCCTAATTCGAGATGAGAAGAAGCGGCTTGGCAGCGCCGGGAGAATCGATGCACCACAAACGGCTGCGAATCAACAGCCTGTACATAATGTGTTTGTTCTCATCAAGTACCCGTCTGATTGGCCGCAGATAATCCCTCAACGGAACATGAACACGTGATAATTAGAATCTTCAACAGCGCAGCGGAGGACGTTAATGTTTTTTTCTCTCTCCCTCGTGTTGTTTCGCAGCCTTTAACCTAAGTGCACTCTAACTGCAGATGAATCCCAGCCAACCATGATATTGGCAAAGCTGTCTGGCTTTGCAGGAAATATTTGCCCAGTTACAAGCAGGACGACATCTCCCTTTAAAGAAATTCTCTTTTGTCAGGGGGGGATCTGAGAGGAGTTTCTAGGGTTTTATCTGCTAATCAGAGCACAGTTGACCAGAGGTTCCACAGCAACACACGAGTCCAAAAATGGAATAGTGCGCGGGAAAAGTGGGGTTAATCTGTTGGGAAAACACTGGCAGGAATCTGTGCGAGCTGCAGATAACAGGAATATCTCTAGATGGACTGAACAAAGCAGGAGTGAAACTGGACGAGAAACAATCAAAGATGGAGCTCCACTTCACACTTTGTGTGAGATCAGATCTTGATCTGCTATCGAGGTATTTATGAAAACAATATCGCTATCACGTTTTGTGGCTGCTGCTGCGTGTCTGGGAAGAGGCACGGACGGGCGTTTTACATTTTTTCCTCCAGATCAAGTGATCACATGAATGAGCCACTCGAGCAGATTGTTTTTAATGGATGAGCCGACTGTCAGGATGAGTAGAAAAATAACAGTTTAATGTCATCGCAACCGCGTATTTATACTGAAGGTTTCATTAGTTGAGGGTTTTCATGAAGTTCTCTGTGTTCAGTTTAACTCAACACGGCACTAATGAGTCTCCTCAGCGTAATGTTACACCCATATAAATAACTATATATGTAAATTCAATGCAAAACGCTAGATTTATGCTAGAAGAATTGTAAGGAAAGCTAATTATAGTGAACAATAACAGACACTCAATGCACTAGTTTCATGTTTTAATTCACGTTTTAAAATCTATTTATTCATTTTAATCCTGTTCCTAATGTGTCAAAAAACGATTTCTTACACTGTTTAGGACAGAAAATAAAGTTTCCTATTCTATTCAAATTCAGAGATCTTCTGCTCTTTAAAACTTCTTGAATCATGTTGAAAATAGTAAATCACAATATTTAATATTTTACCACAAATGATAATATAATGTGGAATAATATATATTTTTATTTATACTCATTGTTTGTTTTTCTTGTTATAAGGCTTTTTATTTATTTTTCATTTATTTATTTAAGTTATAGTTTGGATATCTATTTCTTTATTATTTTAATGCGTCCAAAGGCCTCGGACAGATGTTTGAGAAACTGCAGGTTTCAACTAGTAGACGATGGTTGAGTTTCATATAAATCAGTTTATTGTAGATAAATTAGCATAGAAAAGGGGGCGGGGCTTTAAATTAGTGCTGGGATTTTGATTTCAGATTTTGCTGATTAATTTTAATTGTATTTGATGTTGCGAATAAAGAGGACAAACAGCAGCAGCGCCGTGACACCACAAGACAAACGTGTGGCAGTGGACCTGCGTTCCGAGGCGTCATTCCAGCCCATTCCTGCCAGTCCTCCTCCCTCAGCCTCCCGTCACCCCGCTCACACTCGGAACACAGCGGGCACTAAGAATAGAACACAGCTGGCACTGCAGGGCTTACATATTTCACACTCGAGCCGCCGCGCTCCAAAATACTCGCCGCCCGTCCCGTCGCGTTTCCATCCCCGGGACCAGCGGTGGTTCCCTCCCTCCCTGGCGGCCTGAACCGTTCTTCACCTCCGTGGCAGCGGCCTGACAGGCCCGCTGCTCAGATAAGATCCATGACTCCGCTCGGAGGACTTTACCGGAAAAAGAGATGTGTAGTAAAAGCACAGGCAGAAGAGTGAAGGGACGAGGGAAGCCCCGGTTTTTATTATTTTTTTTTTATCCTGACCTTCCGCCTCGTTTTCTTTCAGCGGCTTAAACCTGCGAACGACGCCTTGTTCACACGTTGCTCCTGTTATGGCGGCGAGAACACACACCAGCGGCATTTTTTAACCCCACGGCGATGACAGGGTGAACGGGGTGGACGAGGGTGGACAGGGGGGTGGGACTCCCACGGCAGCGACGAGGGCAGATTGGTGAGACTCAAGGTGAGGTCGATGCGAGCTGTCAAAACTACCAGGAGAGCCGAGCCAGAATCACAGGTCTGGGGGGGGGGGGGGGTCGACCAGATGGAGCACGGAGCAGGAGACCAGGGGGTCGCCGCCTCAGAAACTTGGAGTGATCCCGTCCTTGCTGTAGATTCAATGTCATCCATACGGAGCTGAATATAAACACAGCAGCTGAACCACTGTCCTGATCAGTCAGCTGATCCATCAATTATTAAAATGATTAATCGTTTCGTCGTTGGTGTAAAATGTCTTTTTTGTCCACAACCCAAAGATCATCAGTTTACTATTATAGAAGAATAAAGAAACCAGGAAATAATCAGAGAACAGAAGCTGGAACCAGAGAATCTGGACATTTTCTTAATAAAAAAAAGGTCTCAAATCGATTAATCATAATAATTGACTTTTTACTCTTAACTAATCAATATGCAGTGATCAATAAAAAGTTAGAGCAATTATATTTAAATTAATCCATAAATTGTATCCATCAAATGATCATATTAATAAAAGATTCCAGAGACATTGATCTGAACTGCACTTTCTGTTCTGTAAAGGCTGAAATTACTCATTTATTCTTCTTTGTCAAAAGCCTCTGGGTTGATAATTGATGATAAAATAGTAATTTAACTGCTAATCATATTTAAAAAAAAAAAAACATTCAAGCTGTTTTGTAATCTCTGACGTTAATAGAAATCAGGCAAAGCAGCAAGGCTGAAGTGAACATTTGCTATTAATCTCATCATAGTCCTGGCAAGATTCCACATCGAGTGAATAACCAAATTGTTATAAAAAAAAGGATATTTATGCTCACTTCAATATCCTCCTGTAAACTATTATCCCCCTGAATTGTTATATTAATGTCACATAACTCCTGTATTTTGTAAATCTGTGTTTGGTAAATAAAGAACTTTTATATTCCTCAATATAAAATGTCTATAATGGTACAGTTATTGTTATATATGGTGTGTGCTCTCCCCTCTGGACGTAATAGAAGAGTACAAACATTTAGAAAATTGCTCCTTGCTACAAAAAAAAATACAGAGAAACCACCTGCACCAAAGAGCTGCTGGCAGACAGGATGTGAGTGAATAAGCTGCAGCAAGCGTAAAGATCCTGAAGAAACAAGCGTTTTCATCCTCAGACACAAACACTGACCCTTAACATTCTGGTGAATTTCTCAGCCCTGACGAGAGGAAACAAGTCGGCAGCCGGGTCGAGTAAACAGGTTCCACTTCTAACCTGAAGGGATTTTCAAGTTAAATCACGTTCCTTTATGCCAGTGGTGCTCAAATAGTAGGCCCCCCCCCAAGGGGGTACGAGGCTCCGTCAAGGGGGGCACGTTTGACCTCAGGGAACATGCTTTTTTATTTTTTTATTTCGATTTTTTTTTTCTATTGTCCTATAATAAAGTGCAGTTGCACCTCCACTCCATTAGGGGGCAGCAGAGTGTTTACAGGGAGCATACAGCACAGAGTATGAGTATGAAGTGTAGACACCAAGTGACACCATGAAAACAAATTTAACAGGGATGAGAAGACAGGCGGAGAGAGACGGAGATAAAGAGACAAACGAAAGTCTCCCAAAGCTAAGACGAGGAAATATGACGAAGCGTCTGTAGCGCTTGGTTCACTGTGAAAGACCGGTGTGTTACTGAGTCTGAAATGTTGGAGACAAAGACATTAAAGACATTACACCACAATCACTGATAAGACCATTTATGTAGTTTTATTTTTCAGTATCAGATGGTTTGACATGGTCAGTCAGAAATGTTTAATTAAGGATTTAATTTTATTTCTGATTTCAAATGCACTTTAAATCTTTTCTGTTAGTTAATAAAGCTATTCTTTGTTGTAAGTTGGTCCATATTTCTTTCTTTTTTATTCTCTTATAAGTTAATAAGGATTTAGTGTTATGCAGAGGGACTTAGAACAATTTTATAGACAACTTATTCCATTTCTAGTTACGGGGTGCGAGGGGGGGACTGAAAATAAATGAGAAGCACTGATTTATGCAAACGGGACAATGTCAAAGATTGGTACCAGATTGTTTAGCCTAAAAAATGTAAAAACATGGTAGCAACTAGTTTTATATTCTAGGTGGATCCAATATTTTACCACCAGTTCACATCCTGTGTCGTAGCCTGTGTAAATGCTGCAGTACCACCCTCCACCATTAATAACGCGCCAATGCAAAAAGTCTGTATTAAAAAGACGCTGTTCCTGATTAGCCGATCCTTCTTACGAGCGGCGGCGGCGGCAGTAAATCGCCACGCCACTGTTAGCGGTTAACGACGTACACCCCCCTCGGCCTCATCTCTTAGAGCTTCAGCTCCACGCGAGACAGTAGCATCATTATTATACATGCAAGACCTCTATTGGAATACAGTTTGGCTAATGAGCACCTCTTAGTTGATCACATTAGACCTGCACTTGAGGACACTTAATTAGCAGAGTTGGAGCCGGCGCCGCTCTGTCGAGGTCACAGGAAAGTCCTTTAATTAAGGTCTCAGCATTCTACCTGTGTTCCTACACACGTGTGTCCTTGGCATGTAAGGATATCGGATTATAGAAATATATATATATAAATATACATACACACACACGCACATACTACAGCCCACACTAAAAGAAAAAAACAAACAAAGCTTATTTTTTCCTCACTGCCACAGCTGAAAATGATTACAACAAAGAAAATGTATAATTCATGTGTGTTCATTTCTATTTAAAGCTGTTTTTATTAATTAAATTTGATAAGCAACATATTTTTTTATGTGCAATAACTGCAGTAACTTGTTTGCTCCACCTTCAGAAAAACACTTTGCCTGGAGTTCAAAAATAAACTGGATGAAATATTTACGGAGTCAATATCAAATATTTCGTGTGATCGATTCAAGGTTTTATTTTTTTCGGTGTGTGTGTGTGTGTGTGTGTGTGTGTGTGTGTGATTTAGTGTGGGGATGTTTCAGGTCTGAACCTTATGTTTGTGTGTAGATACGTGGGTGTTTATTTTTTCCTTCACTCCGTGATGGCGTTTGTGTTTGTGAATGCATGTGTGTGTGTGTGTGTGTGTGCGCATAATATGATGAGTGTTTGAAGTTTGTCTCCTGAGTCTGGATAGTTTACAACGTGCACCACACACACACACACACACACACACACACACACACACAAACATGCAGAGAGAAAAAAAGAGAATAAGAGAGAGCAAGAAAGAGTGCAAAAACATGGAGAGAAAGAGAGAAAGGAAGGTAAAGAAAGAAAGAAAAAGACAGAAAAAGGTAGAGAGGAAGAAAGAGAAAGAGGAAAAAAGCAAGAGTAAGAAAGAAGGAGGAATAGAAAGAGAAGAGGGAAAAAGAAAAGAAGAGATAGTGAAAGAAAGGAAAAGAAAGAAAGATGGACATGTAGAGGGAAAGGAAGACAGATGGAGAGAGAAAAAGAAAAGAGGCTTCCTGTGTTGACTCTTGTTTCTCCTCAGTCGACTCGTGTTATAGGAACCTGCCCCGTCTACAGAAAGATGACCGTTCTCTCTCTCTCTCTCATTACGTTCCTCTCTCTTTAATTTTCTCTCGCTCTGTCTCACTCTTTCTCTCGGTCTCTCTCTCTCTCCGCCAGGCCGAGGCCAGCCAGTCAGGAAATGCACATCAGTCATAATACTTTCCTAAAATGAAAACAGATTCCGCTGCAGTGCCTCGGCCTCTCTCTCTCCCTCTCTCTAAAAACATTCCTGTTTCTCCTCCTCTTTTCCTCCACCCTTCCTTCCCTCCTCCACCCCCCCCCCCCACACACACACACACACACACACACACTTACAAGGGTCTTGTTTGCTTTCAGGTCACAGATGGATGATCATCCACACACGAGACGGTTGTTTTGTGGGTTTTTGTGTAGTGTCTGACACAGAGAGCATGACGGTAATCTGCTGCCATAAAGTCCCTCACCACGGCCACTTGTGCTTTAAGGTACTTTTATTGATGCAGGCTGTAAATCAGTGAGAGGGACTGGGTTAGTGCATGTTGGAATGCTGTTTAACAGGTCGGCACAACACAGCGCTCACCGGTTACCTGCAAGACCTTTTCTTTATGTGTGAAACACTATACACGGTAAAGAAACATCCCACTATTGTCCTGTTTAACTCCAGACAACCGAGTCAGGCCTCGGTCTAACGACGTGATTACTGGGTTCATTACTTTATGATTGGCGGAGTCATTTATTTGGTCTATAAAATGTCATCACTGAAATATCCCGAAGCGAGATGTGACATTCATAATCCTGAAAAGGTTTTCTGTTTACAAAGAATAAAGTAAACCAAATCAGGAAATCATCACGATTCTCAGGTTAAATCCAACAAAAAAATTGATCCATTTTACATAGATAAACCATTAATAATTATGGTTCATGGTGTAAAAAACATTTAATGTTTGCTTCATATTTTAACTACATGAAATAAAACTATAGCTGCAACTAATCTTAATAGATTAATCTACTGATTAGTTGTTTGGTTCATTAAATGAATTAAAATGTCATTCAGTGGTTCCCAAAGCTCACGATTCAACCTAAAATGTCTTGTTTTGTCCAGACCAACAGTTCACAACGCAAAGATCATCAGTTTATTATTAAAGAAAAATAAAGAAACCAGGAAATAATTAGATTTCAGAAGGTGGAACCAGAGAATTTGGACATTTTCTGCTTGAAAATGACTCAAATCGATTATGAAAGTAGTAGCAGATTAATGTGATGGTTGGTAACTAATCAACCAGACGTTACAGCTCTATTAAACAGATAATTCAACTGTTTTTCCACATGATGAATTAAACTTCGGTCTATAGTGCAGATCAGTCGGCAGATCAACAAATGCTTCTCTAGATGGTTGGAACTGTATAACTTGACTTTATTTGACCTGGATGAGCAGGACGGGTCAAATACAGAGGATCAATTCCATTTCTATGCATGGGAAATGACAATAAAGTTCGTCTCAGCCTTAAACTTTCATTTGGCAGATGCTTTTTATCTAACGCAACGTGCGTCTGGGAGAAAATACAACATCAACAAGACGAGCAACTGCCCTAAAGCTCAGCTTGAGTCTCCATATAATTAACAAAACAAGGTTTATTCGACTGGATGAACAGAAACTTATTCAATAAAAAGTAGTTTGTGTTTTTAAATATTTAAATTTAAATTTAAATGAAGTTTTTTTCCCCTAAGATGTTTTCAGTGAAGTTGCTTAGGCGGTTTCTCTTATTTAGGTAATTTCTTTTTTATTTGCAGATGATACAACTATATATGTTATATCTAATAACTTATCTTATCTAATCTAAGTTAAAGCTATGACATTTTTTTCCATTAATGATGAAAATGTCTACAAATTATTAAATCTGTTGTGTACTTTTAGAATCCTGATTTTTGCATCCTAACATTTTTTAGCCTAATCTATCAGTATCTCTTTGTGCATGCATGTTGTCATGAATAATTATTTATCCATTTTTCCTACCAGATTTTGATGATCTTTTGTTAGTCTATATTTAGATTTTTAAGTAATCAGAGCAACAACCTGAGTTAGCAGACTGCGATGGGGAAAACATAGATTGTTAATGTGAAGCTTCTTTATTCGGTGTTTTCACCTTTAATCAGCAGATCTGTTTGGTTCAGGTAACAACAAAAATCTGAATGTCCAGATCTTTAATTATTAAAGAAGGGACACTAATGGGATGTAGCATGATCTGCTACAACACGCGTGCTTTTTAAAACTACATATTGTGCATTTGAGGACCACATTACAATCTGAACTGCAACCGAGAATAGCCTTGAATGCAGAAAACCACCAGTATGACGTCCAGGACCAAACATGCCTCTGTTAGAGCTAATCAGCTGCTCCTATCACTCAAAAGGGTCAGATATTGAACAGGTTCAACAGTCAAACGTGCCTGGCGTCACACTCAATGTGCTGCTATCTCGAGTGAGAAAGGAACTGAAATGTCGTAGAAGGGACATCTGCCTCTGGAGATTCACCTCACCTTGATTACTGCTTAGCTTAGCAGGCCTGGCCGGGTGCAGCCCAAAAAGATCTGAGCACCAGAACGGATCAGAATGAAGCCGCGAGGCTCACGCTGCTACAGACGTCAGGCATGAGGCAGCACAACAAAACTGTCTGTTCTCAACAAACAAATAAGTCAACACATAATGACTATGTGAGAGATCAATAGTTACACAGCAGGTTCTCCACTAGAACCAGAACCCAGAACCCAGAGCAGATCTGTGATGTGAAATTATTGTCGCTAAGCGGAGCACGTTACCAACTACTGAGGCAAGTTATAAAAAAATAAATCTACAAACAACACACATCAACAATAACCACAGTTACCCAACCTGAACCGCCACGGTGGCGGTTTTACTTTCCTTTTCTTGCCTGGAACATGCTTTCAGGGAGAACTACATGTGTGACACGTCTTGTATGTTATGCAACAGGAGCTGCTGCCTCGGGGCTAGTTTACAACAACAGCGATTTAGGGACAACACGGGGACAGTTTGGTCGTGTTTGGGGCTTTCGTTTCTATGACAATGAAATCGTTTTGTTGTCCTTTTTTCTTGCAAAAACTGAATTTTCAGCCCGCATGAACGCAAGCAACAACAACGACGCTGACATCTCAGCGAGCTGTTTTGTGCTAATGTCGCAGAATTTTTTTGAGTTCATTAACACTTCTTCGACAAAGTGTCTGCACGAATCATTTCGCTGCTACTAGATACCATATTCATGTTAGCGGCACATGCTTGTGGTGAAGACTATGGTCTTGAGCTACAATAACTACTAGCCTGGCATTCATACTACAGCGTTTTACACTTTTTCGGATCATTGTGCACATAGAACAGAACAGAAAAGATGGCACCTAAAAAGCAGCCAAACAGCAGCGAACATTTTCCCTGTTTCAGGAACTGGTTTTGAAGACCGTTGCAGCTAGCGTCGATCCAAATGAAGAATATCTATTAATAACTAAAGGTATTGCTCTGTTATCGAGGAAACAGCTGCAGAATCATTTTCTGGCAATTGATTAATCACTTGAATCACCACTGATTCTCTCAACATTCAACTCAGAAATAAGTGGTAAAACTGCACGCAGGAAATACCAACGCTGCACTTCTTCGCCGGATCAATACTCGCACCTGATGTGATTCATTTACTTCCAGCACGGAGCCGATTCAACCCTCCACGTCCTCGGCTTAAAGATCACATGTCTCCAACATCAGGAAGCAATCTGCATCTCTTTGTGTGCGTCTTTGTCTGCGTGCGTCCCCTCTAACCAGGAGCCTCGCCGCTGTCATTAGTGTTTTGTTCTGTTTTGGACTTCCCTATAGGCGCCCTGCCAGTAAACTAACCACGGTGGCACTATATAGCCAGTCATAAATATTCTCAACAAGCCGGCTGATGGATTGTCTCTTTCTCTTTCAGTTTGAAAAGCGATGTTCACACGACGGCCGACAACGCCGCGGCGGGTGAATGAAAGCTCCTCCACGAGGGGAGAAAAACCTTGACTGGGAAGTTGACAGAGATGTAATCACCGTTCTCGACTGATGCCGCTTCACGACTGAGAGAATTTAAGACGTCTGATGCGTTTATTCCACCGACAATCAATTTGCCTCCGGGAGGCGACTCCTAAAAAGGAAGCTTGAATGAAAAAGGAGCTCAAGATATTGAATCTTGTTCTCCTTTGCAGTCACAGAAATGACTTTGTTTCATTTAGATTTGAGACGTTTCTGTGAGCTGCCTGATATTTAACATTTTTAAATCCAATCCCATAAAGTTTATCCCACAAGTCTGAAATTTTGCACAGATGTTGTTGACAGTTTGAAAGCGTTGATGCAAAGTCGGATGTGACTTACTGAAAACGAGAACCAGAAAAATACTAAATAAGCACATTTTTCACTATGAGTCACCGCATGTACAATTCTTCTGCTGCACGGTTTTCCATTTGCAAAAGAAAATTAAAAAAAAAAGGGGACGCATGCTGAGAGGTTAAAACTGTCATCGCGGTCAGATTTAAACGTGTGCCGCGTGACGTTTGTTTGTTTAGCGTCGGTGTGATGAACGTCCTGCGTGATCTCCTGAAGCAGCCCCCAGGACCCCTGAGCTGTTGTGGTTCTCAGCAGCTCCGTCTACCACATGCCTTTCCACTCGGCTGCCTGTCGTAGTGGGACAGTTAACTCGCTGATTGCAGGATCAAAACTGTGAGAAAAGACACCGTGCACAACCCTCCACTACCCTAAAAAAAAACCTTTGACTCCAAAAAAAAAAAGCAAACAGCTTTGTCAGATAAAGTTGAGTGTGAAAGTGCTGTTTTATGCCGCCTGATGCATGTTGCTGTCTGTCAAAATCATATTAACCTTTCTTCACAGGGAACATTATAAATCCATCAGCTTTTATCTGATAAGACGCCGACATAATCTCCTGATTTATGACCTTATTGAGATGTTTGTGTGGATTGACACTTCAGAAATTGTCTTTCTTGGAGCCGCTTGATGCAGCTCGAATCATATATTATTATTATTCATTTCTCTTCCTTCTCAGTTGTTTCAATATACTGTTATACTGAAAATATCCTGCACAAAAGGTGGATTCTAGACCCATGGGGGATGTAGGTCGGGTTAAGAAGCTCAAAGGAGCAGGTGTTTGCTTTCTCTTTCCTTTCGGTTTTATTATGTGCTTTACCTAGTGTAGCCTAAATAATCTGCTATCGACAGTTTCCTTGTTATATGCCTCCAAACCTTTAGAAGAATAAAAAGAAATGAATCCAAAATTGGTCACAAAGAACAGAAAATCTCCTTTTTTTATTATTTCTCTGGCTGTAGAGATATTCGACAGAGGCAGCAGCATTACGCCTTCTCTCCAAGTTAGTTGCTTGGCAATACAACAGAGTTCCAGACTAGATTTCCAGTGAAATTATTATTTATAGGGAGGAGGGGAGGAATGGCCATGCAATGAAAAAAATAGTGTTTATCTTTGTTTATCATTCCAAGCATAATTGGTTAGTTTCTTTTGGTAGCACAATTGATTTTAAAGCTTCATGAGACAATAATCAAAGTTTTTAGTGGTTGATATTTAAGCCTCAGGGCTGATATGTTGTATTATTCTAACAGACTAAGTGGTGAAAGTGTTTATCCGTGTTTATCATTCCAAAACATTATGAGATGATCAGCATTATAAGATGATAAAGTAGAATTGTTCTTTCTCGGGTCGTTTTATAACAACACGATTAGTGGTGAAACGTTAAGTGTTTGTCATTCCAAACCTGCAAGTACCATCAAGAATAATGGATCAGCTTTACATTTTTTAGTTTAAGCATCATAAGACATTAAGGTCGAGTTGTTTCTTCGTTCTGCAAGTATTAATTGTAATTTTAAATATTATGAGACAAAGTATAATTGTTTTTTCTCAGATCTTAATATAACAACAGGATTAGCAGTAAAATGTTAAGTGTTTATCTATGTTTATCATTTCAAACCTGTGAGTACCATCAAGAATAATGGACCAGCTTTACATTTTTTTATTTAAACATTATTAGCCAATAAAGTAGTTGTTCTTATTCTTTTTTGTCAATTTAAACCTAAAGTCTTATTATAATAACAGTATTATTGGTGAGAGATCAAGTGTTAACCTGCAAGTACCATCAAGGAGAATGAACCAGCTTTACAGTTTTGTGTATTTTAGGCATTATCAGACAAAGTCAAGTTGCTCTTTCTCTTGTTGTTGATTGTAATCTCAGATCTTATTATAACAAGATTAGCGCTGAAACATCAAGTGTTTATCTGTTTATCATGTCAAACCTGAATGTACTGATTGTAATTTGAAGCATTATGAGACGATAAAGTAGAATTGTTCTTTCTCAGATCTTATAACAACAGGATTAGTGGTGTATATTAAGTGTTTATCAAACCCGCAATTACTGATTTTGATTTAAAGCATTATGCGATAAAGTAGAATTGTTCTCAGATTGTATTATAACAACAGGATCAATGGTGAAACATTAAGTGTTTATCTATGTTTAGCATTTAGAAACCTGCATGTACTAATTATAATTCTTAAGCATTATAAGACAATAAAGTAGAATTGTTCCTTCTTATTTCTAACAAAAGGATCAATGGTGAAACATTAAGTGTTTATCTATGTTTAGCATTTAGAAACCTGCATGTACTAATTTTAATTTTAGGCATTATGAGATGGTTCTTCTTATTCTAACAACAGAATTAGTGGTGAAACATTAAGTTTTGCTCATTCCAACCCTGCAAGTACCATCGAGAAGAATAGACTAGCTTTAACATTTTGTTTGTTTTAAACATTATCAGACAATAAAGTGGAGTTGTTCTTCCTTGTGGTTGATATTTAAGCCTCGGGGCTGATATGTCTTATTATAAACAGGCTTGTTCTCCTCCTCGGACCAGTAACCCGTGTTAATAATTGCCTAATAACAACATCAGCAATCGGTTCACCTTTGTACGGCAGCCACACGTTGCGGCTGCCTCCCACTACAGTGCTATGACATGTCGATCACTGCTGAGCTCTGGTGTCTGTCGCTGGTGACGAGCATGATTTATTTATACCGTACCAGAGAGAAGATGTTGGAGTGGCAGTCCTCAAGGCTTGCCCCGTTAGCCACCCAGTTCGTCGTTGTAGTCATAATCGTCCGCCGTTGGGGTCGTCAGCGCTGGGCATTGTCGAAATCCCACATCGGCATCCACACACCGAGCAGGGGGGGGGTGACAAATCTGCTTCCAAGTGCCACGAAAACGCCAGAAAAAAAGAAACACGCACGCACACACGCAGCGGCGGCAGCGGCAGGATTCGTAACCTCACCAGAGGTCCAGAGAATAGACAGGATGGTCGGAGCAGGCGAGAGGAGGAATGGGCGTTTTCAGAAAAGAAGTGCAGAGTAGGCTTCATCCATGAAGAGACGGTAATGTTGTAAATCCAAAATACATATATATGTGTGTATATATATATTTTTAAAAAAGGATCAAAATGTTAGAATCCAGGTCAGGCGGCTCCGAATCAAAGGCACAGAGAACGGATCCATTTCAGACCAGGAGAGGATCAGCCTGTTTCCATATCCGAGAGTTTCATCATTAAATGAGCATAATCCATAATCCGCCCCAATCCCACCCGCCTCCCCCAGACTGATAATAATAATAATAATAAAAAAAAGAATCAGCCTTTAAAACTTCTTTATATGCAGGAGCGGGAAACAAGCCGAAGAAAAAATGTATATATCACCGCGTCTTCTCTGCAAAACAATTAAGTTCCTGTGCGAGGCGTCAGGCAGGATATGTGATTCCGTCTGCTCCACGAGCTGATGCACCACTTGTGATAGTTTTCGAGAATTGCATGAGCTATTTATAGCTTTTCTTTCTTACCACAACCGTTCCTCTCACAATGTAACCCAGTCTGCTGCCTCCTCTCTCTCTCTCTCTCTCAAACGCACACACACGCACCCGCACACACACGCAAGCGAGCAAACAGGCGCTGCTGCCGCCGCCGAGCGCAATGTTTAATCCCTCTGTTGCGCTTGAATTAAAGCGGACCGCAGACGGAGGGTCGCTAAAAACAGAACCCCCACTCCTCCTCCTGCTGCTGCTTCTCCTCCTTCTCCTGCTCCAAATTCGTGGCAGCAGGGCGGACAAAGTGTTTCCCAGAACCCCCCACCCTCCTCCTCGTCCTCTGAATATCAGAAGTCAGAAAAAACCAACTATTCTCACTCCTCCAACCAGCAGGGGAAAAAACGACAGCAGGCTTTTCTGTAGACGGAGGTTAGAAAAAATCCTTCCTTCCTTTCAGTTTTTATATCATTACGAAACGTCCTCTCGCCGCCAGCAGCCTCAGTTCTACACTCACACACACACACACACACACACACACGGACAGAGAGGGGAAAAAACAGATGGAAATGCAGAGTTGAAGCAAAAGTGACAGTCGTCCTTGTTTGGAGAACGCGCCGCTTGCTGCAGGCTGCTGCAGCTTTTCTCCTTTTACGAAGCGCCGCGGCGGCGGCGGCGTTGTTCCGAATCCTCCATCTCGAGCAGAATCGTTGGTGTTTATTGTTGTTCTCGTTATTCTATCTTCTGGATTATTGGGGTAAATCCTCGGTGCGCGATGATCCCAGCGGCAGCGGCAGCGGCGGCTGCGTCCTCATTGTCTCGGCCCCTCGTCGGTCGCCGTCGTGCTGGTAAATAAGAAGTGTGGCATTTCTCAGCCTCCCCTCCTCCGCGTCCGCGTCTGCTCGCGTTTGCGCGAAGTGCCGCTGTAGCACATTCTCCGCGCACGGTCGGTCCGGCCCACCGCGCATTGTAATGTAATGGCGGTCGGAAGCGGACTATACCCGACAACCCGCCCTCCCATTTGACCAAGTTTGAGCACACGTGATGCGGGTCTGGGGCTCGCGGGGGTGTTTTTTTAAGGGTGTTTTAGGGTGAGATTCTGCGGGGTGGAGAACCGCAACATGAGGATCCTTTATTACCATTATTGTTGCTGCAGGAACACGCATATGAGCTGTGTTGTGTCAGCTTGACTGTTAGTAATAAGGCATAATACGGCATTTCTGTTCGGATTCAAATGTATAAAAATGTTGTGTACTTTAATTAGTATTATAATTAACATTTTTATTCAATGTACATGGCAGCCTCAATACTCTCGACTTAATTTTATCTCAAGTGGGCCACACAAACCAACCTCCATAACTACAAATTTATCCAGATTAAGACAATAAACAAACCTTTAACTTACAAAACATAGGAATTGACCTTCAACAGTATGATGTCCTGTTATTCCTTATCCAATATGGCTGTCTCAATATCTCAATATGCCCCTTACCCCCAACTTATAATGAAGTTCATGGGCCACATGCAGCACAATTATATTCAAATGAGTGAGACCAGTAAAAATCTATGTAGTAAGTATTGTAGGTATTGTTATACCTACACATTTCCAGCACTTACGATTAAATAATCTTCATTTGTAAAACAGAAGAATTGACTTAAGAAAAAAAATGCAATTTCAACATTATGGCGTCTCCGTTATTTCATATTCAGTCGCTCTATTGTTGCCTCCATTATTATTTACTCAATAATATTTATTATTTTCCACAGCAAGTGAAGTTATCTCCTACCTTACAAGCTATTTACTAATCAAAACTGTAAATATTTTATCCCTGGAGCCCTCTGGACCAGATTGGACCATTTAGCGGACCAGTTTTGGCCCCTGGGCCATATGTTTGACACCCCTGCCCTATACACATGTTCAGTGTTTTCTGACATGTTTTTAATTATTAATCGTCTTTAACCGGGTAAAGGGCTTTACTCTTACCTTATAATATTTATAATTACCTGTATTGACAATCCCCAGCATGGCGTCAGTAGCAAAGATGATTTTTCTTTGTTTCATCTAGAATAGACAAAAAAAAGAAGCAACAATTTTTTTACATGGCAGTGGCATTTTGAAACACCCAGGTATTTCTATCTCTGTTGATTTTTCTGATGATAAATCACCATTAGTCAACAGATGACTTTATCCTAAATCCGTGCTTCAGAACTTCTGTCTCCCTCTGCTGTTGCATAGGATGCAACTACAAAAACACTGAGGGGTAAAAAGCTGCTGGTTTAAATGTTTACAGCGTCACATAACCTCCATAAAATAACTCAGTTAGCTGCACTAATATATATATTTCAATGGTCAAATAACTGGAACAATAAATCAATTAGTTTGGTCGGAAAAATCTGTGTTTCACAAAGACACAAATATTCAACCTAAAAAAGCTAAAATGTCCACAACCCGAAGATCAGCAGTTTACTATGATAGAAGAATCAGAAATGTAATCAGATTGATCATCAAAGTAGTCAATTAGTGTAGTTGTTTAATCAAGTTATCGTTGCAGCTCTATTTATTATAAATTCAATAAGTAGTGACTTTAGATAAATATTTGATGACAAATGACCTCAAGTGCATACAACAGAATTACAACAACTTTTCTGATAGTCAATTAATCTGAAGATTACAGAATCGATTAAACGAGATTAGTTGATTCATGAAACGACGTAAAATGTGTTTCTAAATTAGTGTTTCTAAAAGCTGCAGATTGAACCTAAAATGTCCTTTTTTGTTCACAACCCAAAGATCATCAGTTTACTATTATAGAAGAATAAAGAAACCAGGAACTAATCAGAGAACAGAAGCTGGAACCAGAGAATCTGGACATTTTATAATTAAAAATTAGTCAAATTGATTAATCGATTATTAAAATAGTTATTTATCCAGCAGTAATTGTCCCCACAGACATTTAACAACTCAACTAAAATAAAGACTTAATGTTCCATGCTCCATGAGAGACGCCCCCTAGTGACAGAAAATGATACAGTACATTTGAGTCCAAATCAAAATACCTATTTTCATATGATTCCTTTGCTTTCCTCGTCTGCAGGGTGTCATTCTGTGCTGCATGGTTACATAAGGTCACTGTGTTCTCACAACAGAGGAAGTGACAGAATAGAGGTCAGAATGACTTACTGAGCTCACGCTGTGTTTCATAAGAGGTGTCTATGTAGGTTACACTCAGTGGGATATATCACACCACAACCGCTGGGGAAAGGCTTTTTTCTTTACATGAGCTGATCAAATATTGATCACATTCAAATAAAGTGTTTAAATGCAGTAATTCAGATTGGATAAATACAGGCTGTGGCAGGATTTCAGAGACAAGACCTGCTCCCCATGTAGATTAAAAACAGCCCAGTCAAAGGTAATAAAAACACAACAATCTTGTTTTGACTGATTTATATACACTAATAAATGTTATTTTCCATTTCTGCCAAGTCTGTTCTGCTTGATTGGTGGTGTCAAACATGCGGCCCGAGGGCCAGAAACAGCCCACTAAATGGTCTAAATCGGCCAGACTTTGACTGTACAAAATTTGGTTTAAAAAAATGTCTGCTGCTGAAAATACTAAATACTGTTCCGTGAGTAAATGTTTTTGGAGTAAAATGAAACAATAGACTGATATAATATGAAAAGACTAAAACATCATAATGTTGAAATTGCACATCGCCCATTATTAAACTGTATTTGACTCCTGTATTTGAGAGATGGAGAGACAGCCAGATAGGATTAAATAATGTAATTATGATAGTAATATGCATGAAAGTACACAACTATACAGCATTTTAGATATTTTAACCTGAAGAATTACATATTGTGCCACTTACAGTTGACTTTGTTGAAATTTCACCTTTTTTCTTATGTCATCTCTCCTGTTTTGTCAATTAAAGGTTAATTAATATTGTAAATATTTATATATGTGTTTCTTTACATACCATTTTTGGTATTCATTCTATACGAGGTTTTGTTCTAACTCTATAAGCTTAAGTTCTCTCCGTGACGCCCTTTGAGGCTGAAGAACAAAAGATTATTAATAAAGCAAACGCTTCCTGAGACAGAAGGGGCCATCCAGGCCTTAGTCCATCAAATATTTGTGTAATAATTAATAATGTATTAGGAGGTGCTTATTATATGGTGGATTTTTTTCATATGTTTATTACAATTATAACAATAAAAACAACAGTGTTTCTGGCTTTTGCTTTCAGAGCTTATACAGTATTTTTCCTACTTGTGTTTACTGGATTCAGAATGATGAACAGTATTAATAAGCAGGCAAAGGAATTGTCAATAGCTGCAGAGCTTTGCAGATGGATCCCCCAGGAGTTTATTCAGTCAATAAGCTTTTTATCCCTCAATCTCACAGAAAAATAAAATGGATCTCAGTGAATTGAATGCACTTACCCGACCCTTTAACCTCTCGTCAGGCTCTTTCCAGGGATTTATTTTGCATGTCGGTGTGTCTGCAAGAAGAAAATACTCAGATACTTTACTAAAGGTACTCAATTATAAGTAAAAGTCCTGGAGTCCAAGTGTTCCTTAAATAAAAGTACAGAAGCTTTATCAACAAAATGCACAGCTTTTACAACATTTTTAATAGTTCCGGGAGGGAGATGTGGTGGTTAGATCAGAGTTTCTGTAGGATGCAGAGAGACAGTCTAACAGGTACAGAGCAGTGGAAACTACACAAGTACATTTACTCGAGTACTTTCCATGTAATGCAGCTTTATACGCTACTACTGCATATTACTGCTTCACTGTTCAACTGCAGACTTCTAAAACATAATAAATAATTCATTCATCCATTTAATAATTAAAATTCGAACTGTTGTTTAAATGATTTGCTCTTTTATTTCCTTTTATGTGTAATGTAATGACTTTCTGCACAAACCCCCAAAAAACATGAGGCAGTAGTAATAATATCAGTACTTGTACTTGGAGTAATTCTTTTAGATGTTACTTTATACTTCACTCATAACATATTTTAATATTATAACTTGCCAAATCTCAGGGTAGTACGATAGTAATCGAACAAGTGTAGAAAATTGGATGCACAACAATAGAATCCTCCTTCATGTATGAACATATATTTGCTGGTAATAAAAACAAACACTATAACTTACTTCAGTAACATTATACTCTTAAAGGAGCTGCATAACAAGTACTTTTACTAGATAATCCTGATGCAAGAAGTATTTTCTTACTACATTTAGTCATTTACTCAAGTATGCAAATACTTCTTCCACCACTGACAGCAATATACTAGTAAATATGCATTTAGTTGCCTGTGAGTTTCATTTAATGCTGCAACAATTATATAAGCGCATATAATACATAAATATATATCGCACTGGGATAAGTTTTATTTTTATGCTGCAGCTCTTGCGTTTTTACATTCTCACCGAGACATCTGAAAGCATCATGTGCAGTATATAAACGACAGCGAACAACACGCGGCGTGGCAGGAGTTGGATTTGTTTCATAATTTATAGGTGGTTCCAGGCTGAACGCAGTAACATTTCTACATGTAAGAGATGTTCCCCCCTGAGTGTAAATCTAACAGAGCTATTTATAGACAACTGTATACTCCTTCCGCCGGCATATATCTCTGGAAAAGATCATCATAGAGCGACACATCCAATCCATTATCATACAGGTATAATTCTGACATGAATCACTTAAAGCAGCTTTATGTATGTAGGGAATCAGCTGGTACGTATGGACAAATAGAGGACGCCTCTAGTCCGGTGATTGCTCTTCTATCGGAGGGGCAGGAGGGGAAAAAAGATATGAATCAGATGGATGAGCGAGGGCTCAGCCTGGCGGGTATTGATCCCTCTGCTCCAGGAATGATCCAGAACTCATTTGGAGACTTTTCTCCCCTCCTTTTTTTGTTCGATACATCCTTAAAGGGTTTTCAGAAAACCACACACACACACACACACACACGCACGCACACACACACACACGTTGGCACAGTTAGAAGCTGATGGGATGAGATGTTATCACTTGGAATAAATCTATTTCAATATGCCACACTTTTACCCCCCATCATCCCGCTGACTCCACCTGAGTGGGAGGACAAAAGGTTTGATTAAAGATGATCTGTTTCACATGTTTAGACCAGTGTTTGTTAGAGCTACAACGGTTAATCCATTGATTATCACATTAATCAGCAACTATTTTGATGAGTGATTAATCAATTTGAGTTAATTTTAATAAGAAAATGTCCAAATTCTCTGGTTCCAGATTCTGAAATCAGATTTTTTCTGGTTTCTTTAGTCTTTCTGGAATCTTCAGCTTTGGCATACAACATTTTACACCATTTGATGACCAACTAATCCATTCATTTATTCGATAATCCAGAGATTAATCGACTCAGAATAGTCCTTAGTTGCAGCCCTACTGAGGTCATTTGTTATATTTATCTAAAAATCAATAGTTATTGAACTTTACATTGTTCACCAATTAATTTGATGATCAATTTGAGTTATAATTAAGAACAAATGAAGAGATAAGTAGTTTAAATGATTAGTTGCCAACAATTACATTAATCACTAACTATTTTGACAATTGGATTAATATATTAAAATAATGTTTAACAAGAAAATGTCTCAAATCTGAACTTTTTCTAGTTTCTTCAGTCTTCTGTAATAGTAAACAAAAGATATTTGGGCTGTGGACTGTTGGTCTGGACAAAAAAAGACATTTTACACCATTTTATGAACCAAACAACTAAACAATGTTTTCTTTCAATAATCTGTAGATTAAGCAAATTATTAGTTGCAAGCCTCGTTTAAAGTTTAAAAAGAAAAAAGTCCTGACTTGGCGTCAGTGACATGATTCTCTGCAGCCTTCTGCACCAAAGTCCACTAAATGCATTTTAGGATCAATAATCCATCCAGTTGTCAACCTGTCACCTTTCATAGACGCCATGTGAATTTTACTACTTGACCAGTTGTTCCACTGCATTTCTTTAGTAGTTTTACTTCTCCTCATCTCTTGTTATTACACAACAGCAAACGTCACACCTTGACAGCGTGGGGAAAGTGGGCGGGGCATGAGCGGGGGATTTGAATGGAATGCACCAGCTCTTGTAGTCAGTAATCAGCCCTTAAAAACCATAATAACATAAACAAGCACTACTCTGAGGCTTTCTGACATTACTATAACTGGGAATTGTGTGAACTCCATAATTCAGGGACACGGTGAGTTCTGAAATCTAACAATGAGGAACAGTTTCACTCCAGTGAACTATTCTCAAAAAGCAAATTCCAGACGAGAAATTTGAATTTCGACATGATTATCTGGAAGTTGTTACCTACACTCGCAGAATGTTTTTCTCAGACATTCTTTCTGTTTGTTCCGATTCCCAAACATCTGTTTTAAATATATTAGAAACCACAACGCACGCGGTTGAGTGACCGCTGTTGATGACTCGCTCCCTCGGCCCTCGAAGGGTCTGTCTCACGGAGTTCACACGAGGATTCTGGAGACGTGGAGGGACACTTGTCACGGCGGCGGGGATTCCCCCAGAGGGCAGAAGGAGGGCGAGAGGCGGGGGGGCAAGTCACAGCAGCAACGCTGCAGGCGCAAAACGCAAAAGCCACAAGAAACAAAACCTTCATCTACAGGAGAAAACAGAGGTAACACATAGCTCCTGTGATAGTTCTTCCATGATCCTGTTTTGAGAATATCGGTTTAAAGACAGCGATCAGATACGGGAGTTGTTTCCATCTCACATTTAACTCATCAATTCTGTTTTGTAACAGGCAAAATCCATCAAGTGAGCTGAAAATCGTTTTTTCTGCCACTTATGCTGCCTTCAAAATGCATTGATGTTAACAGTGAGTTTAGTTTATGGTAAGCGACTAATTCAGCCCACAGTGCATGCTGGGATACATGGCTCCCATTGCAGAGTCCATCTGCTATCAGCATGACAACGGTCATCTGTTGGAGGCAGCGAGTATTTGACCATTGTTCGGCTCATTTTAGGCCAGGACACCATTTCAGCTAATTTCCATAAAAGTTAATAAAAAGGTAAATTGTCGAGATTTCATTCGGCCAATGCATCTGTCCCCTGTGCAGCTCTCCACAGGGACTGGTGTGTGTGTGTGTGTGTGTGTGTGTGTACATGTGAGATTAATAGGGAGGGGCTTTTCATCTTTAACCACATAAAAAATCATAATTATTATTGTTCTATCACCTTGACTTTTTTTCTAATTTCATGAGAATCTCTTATAGATTTTGATCAGGTGAGATATTTCAGGAGTGTGAGGTAGATTTTCATTAAGGCTCATATCTGTGGTCGGTGTCAACTGTACAGTTTTAATAAGTTGTTCATCTCTTTTAATGTCATATTTCCATTCAGGGAATGTTTGCAAATTAGTGTTTATTTACTTAGATAATGCCTCATTTGCATATTTAAACATTAAACTTCAGGGAGCTTGTAAAATGTGTTTATGTAAGAAATCAACAAGGGAAGCTTCTTGGTGAAAACTATTAGCTGAATTGTTTAGCCTTTTTTCACCTGTAGTGTCTTTGCCTTAAATAAACAGCAACAACACGAAAACAACCTGTGTCCTCGCCGTGCTGCACGCTACCTAACAGAGATAAAACTCGTTGGGCTACAACACTCCCGCTTCATGTTTTCCTAAATGATTTTGCACACAGCGAACTGTTGGAGTTCTCATTAATGATTCAGGATCAGAGGATTACGCTTGTGTGGACGTAGAAGGGTGTTTATCATTCACACCCAGAGGATTATGTTTTCCTTAAAAGAAAGGGGCCTCGCAGTATCTTCATTAGTGATTGATGGATCACGGAGCGCTAAGTTAACACACACACACACACACACACACACGCGCGTAGCAGCAGCAGATTCTAGCTTCTGCCGGCTCGTCTCTTCGCGGCTGCAGCTACCTCGCTGGCATTTCCTGGAGCGTGGAGAGTCTGGCTGAGAAGAATAGATGGTGTGCATTATAATGAACATGGGCTGACACCACCTCATCCATCATTCCACCCAGGAAAATTATAGCAGAGCCAGAGAGAGAAAGAGGGAGAGAGAGGGAGGGAGAGAGAGAGAGACTTTAAATCACAGGACGGCTACAGGTCTAACTCCTCTCTGAGTCTGTCATCAGCTCGTTTCTGTTTTTCAACCGTCCGCTCGTCTTCTGGTTCAGGTCACAGCAGGAGACCGTCTCTGACTGTTTGTCTTCCAGTCGGTTTACTGTATGCCGACTATAATAAGACACCTAATATATGTTGCCTTAAATACTCTTCTGTCTGCTCCTCCTTATATGCTTGTTAGTCTAGTCTTTCACTCTAATCCATTAGCGCTGTGACTACTTTTATCTGTTGCCGTCGCCATGTTTAACTGAACAGGATCAAGGTAAAACTACTGGGTGAAAATTGCTGCTAGCATGAAGAATCGTCCGAAGGTGAACTCCCCAAATGTTAGGGGTGGATCCAACTCACAACATCTGCACTATAGTATTTTTAGTGTTTTAGTGACTCCAGCTGAGCTGCGATACAGTTGCCATAGTAACACAACCACCTGAAAGTTCATGATGACATCACACGCTTCCAATTCTTTTAAATCAAAAATCTTCAATGAAAAATCATATTCCTCCTCTTAGCCTGCACTCTACTCGAATCTTTATATAATCAGAAGTAAGATAATGTCTGACATTGAGTTTAATAAATATTAAATATATGATACTATATTTAATGTAATCAAAGCATTCAAACACATTTGAGTTTAACTAAACTTACCCATTATGTGTTGTTCTGCTAAGCGTTTTTTGGTGCTTTATTAAGATTAAAAGATAATTTTGCATTCATTACCAGGTAACAAGGCTTTTTGCAGCTAATGGATCAAAAGTGATAAAGCTTTATTAAAACTTAAAAAAATAACCACCTTTTGAGGACTTATTACACGTTTATCTACGCTGTACCCTGAATCATTTTTATGGACAAACATAGATAATGTCACTTCCATTGAAATAGGATTCACGCTTTTTTTCACAAATATCAAAAACAACCAGAAAATTCTAAATAACTGTCCTACTCACTACCATGTTAACTCAGCTTTGAAGCTGCATGTCACAAATGTATAACGCTCATAGTTAAAAAAAAAAAAATTCTGGACGCGTCTTTAACTTTTAAGGACATTAAACTTTCACCTCATTCTAAGTGGCAGAGAAACATAAAGTTCAAAGTTAGCATCTGTATTCAAAGCAACCTTGTGCTCTCCAGGATCTATTCTAGTTATTTTTATGAATAACCACTCAGATAATAGTGAAAATTACACATGTCCATTGGAGAAACTGGAAACAGTGACTAACATTAATAATCACAAATGCTGCTGTTGATTGATCAATCAGTTTTGCTAATTCTGCTAAAAGTTCAACATATTTTCCTGTTGTGATAATGAATGTATGTCGGTTAGCAGCAGATACACTCCACTGATCATGCCCCCCCCGCGAGCCCGGGGCGCCCGGTATAATTCATCCTGATCCTGGTGCGTGTTGTACATGCGCATTCCTCAGCACGCCGAAATCTGTCTCAAGGCTCTGACACGTTATTTAATTATAGTGAGCGAACTTGTGCTTTTTTGGAGCTTTTGAATTCATCGTATCAAAAAGGACAAACTGGAGGTGACATCGCGTTTCGTGTGTGTGTGTGTGTGTGTGTGTGTGTGTGCCTCCTACTGTGCTCTCTGGGGATTTACTCAAGCACTGTGAAGACTGTTGTAATGGTGTTTCCGCTGCATATTGATTTCACGAGGAGCAGACGATGTCTTTGTAAGATGACTCGAGAGATGGGGGAGGGGAATCAGACGTTATCTCGTAACAACAGAGGAACGGGGAATCATACGGCGCGTTATCTGATTTTGGACTCGTGTCAAGCTGTCAAACTCGCTGATCCGCAGACGACATGTGCGTGGCAGACGAGGATGATCGCTGCAGACCAACTTTGCGGCCGGTGGAGCAAACGCGAGCGGGGAAAATATAGATTTTAATTTACATTGCAAATAGTAGCTCAAAGTTATGCAGGGTAGAAGATAGCCTGAAGGTTAGAGCGAGGCCTTTAATCCCCTGTTGCCCCAGTAAACCTCCTCCGTGCCCACTGTCGGAGTCTGCCGGTGTTGCATATTTCAACCTGCAAGTAGGAGAATATACGGCCGAGCTATGTGCGGCGCTTTCATGTAGAAAGATTACCACCAGATAGTGTGCTTTAAGTGACCGGCCGGCATTTCCACTTGGCTGCACTCTCTGATGCCACCTGAACAGAATTCAGTAGGAGCCTTCAAGCTCCTCATACATAATGTATTCCTGAAGGTCCGCTCAGTTTTCATGTTCTCCTAATTCATTTCACAAAGAGAGAGGGAGCTCCGCCGGCATACAGAACACACCACCTGCTTCACACCAAGCAGCGTCAGAACAGGAATCACACTCCACACCTGCCTCTGGAAACACTCCATATAAAAGGTCCTTGTAACAGGCATTAATTAATATGCAGCAAGACCCTCATAAGACACTCATTAGCATTATTATGCATTTAAGTGTTAAAGGTCCTTATAATATTTGCTTGTAAATCCATAATCACCTGGTGATTTTCATGTATTCAGTCTCTTGATTTGTTGCTATTTCCTTCTAATTGAATCCATACATGTACATGTTTCTGCTCTGTTTTAACAGAACTTTAATACACACTCTATTATTCAATTACTTGATTTAACATTATTTCTATTGTCGAGGAAAATAGAAAAATAATAATAGTTAAGAATGTTATGTAGAAAAAAGTGTTAAAACTCTTGTTCAGAGCTTATGTGTAATTTTGTGTAATGTATAATTATATTCATAATGTTTTGATCTGACCTCCTCTGTCACTGGAAATGATTAGTAATCACCTATTGATGGATAGAGCCCCCCCCCCCCCCCCCCCCCGAGGCCCCGGGCATGTCCGACAGCACTCAGCCAATCACAGCAATGTGGGCGTGTCCTTAGGGAGGGGAGGGGGGAATGTTTCAGAGTGAGTGTGTATGAAGACAGACTGTATTGCTGCTGCATGTCTAAATAGCTGCTTTAGCACAATAACACCATCTTATTTTTTATGAATACACCATAGAAATTAAAAATGATATTTTACTATAGCATTATAAACATAGTAATTGCTAGATTTTATGACACACAAACTTATCAGTTTATAGATGTTGTTGAAAGCCTAATGATAGATTGTCCATAATACACTTTAAAAGAAAATGTTTTATAAACGGTAATATTCCAGCAGAAGAGGCACCAATAAAATACTGAAAAATAACAGAAAATACAGTTTATAGCTTTAATTTCATATGAAATCTTGTGTATTTTTATTTCCTCCAATAAAAAACTATAGATTTATAATAAAATGTACTGACACTGCTATATTGTAATATAATACGATCCTTTATATAGGCATCAAATAACAGACATGCGGGTTATAGATTGAGTTACTTATTAAATAATATTAATCCAGATATTAAAAATAACAAAGCATTTATTCACATGAGTTTTACTATCTTACCCTTGTTGAATTTTTGCTAAGCTTCTTTGTTGCTTCACTAAAATCAAAGTATAATTTTGCATTTATCACCAGTTAACATGGCTTTTTACACCTCTTATGTGATAGTGATAGTGAAAACACAAAAATTCTTATAGTACATTAATAATGTTAACAACTTATGAGGACTTACTGCATATTTTCTGGGGCTTATGACAAGGACTTTAATATAAAGTGTTTGCGACTTTCTTTGCAGAAACAAGATGTCATGTTGTTTTTGTTTATATTAAACCAATATATATTGATCCACATGAATCTGAATTATTCCTGGCATTATTCTGTCAATATTATAGAGATGATTTCCCAGTGTACACAGCAGCTCTGTGGTGCTAAAAATTAAATCAATAACAGAGTTTTGGTGGGTTGCAGCGTCATAGCTGGTAGTTGCATATCAATCAGATGCCTCTTTGGTGCTGATTTTATTTTTGTTTGACCATAATATGATATTCTATTTATTGTTTCTTGTTTTGACAAGGTTTTATTTGATTGCGGTTGCTGCTCGCTGCTTTTCTTTCCTGTACAAAAATCAATAATGTGCTAATTTCTCCTTCCACAAGAGTAAAGAACTTGACAAAATCAACAAAGCATAATTCTCCTGTGTCTCTGAGTTCACGTTGCACAGACAGAAGTGGGTATTTATTAGTTTAATGCTCGGTGACACGGCTCTGGCCTTTCCCTTCATTTCTTTAGCAGTGTGTGATTTGATGTGCTGTGATTGTCTTTTCTTTCTCTTTTGCTCACAGCATAAAATCATTCATGAAAATCAATCGAACACAGTCCGCTCTTCTGTTTCTCAAAATGTACCCTCACACTGACCTCAATAAATCGACCAGCAAGCGTAAAACATTTCAGTTAGTGCCCTTAAAGTGGCCTTTCCACAAACATAGTCCTTCACTTAGAGGGGGCAGAGTGTGTGTGTGTGTGTGTGTGTGTGTGTGTGTGCAGTGCAGCAACCACAGTAGTAGCCTAATAGAATTATGGCTGATTGACCATCTAACTAATGATAGTGCCTGATCATTTAGTTTGTTGTTTTAAGAGAAGTCAGTTGGCTTTTATCTGGAAATCCACTAACAGCATCTACACCTAAACTGGGCGATGTCCCTTTAAATTGATGTTTACAGTGAATAATGGTGATAAACGATGATATCGGGAGGGTGTGTGTATGCTGATAATCATGATTGATGTTACTGAGCGTCCACACCAGTGATAGGCAAGTTGCTTCAAAACTGTATTGTGTTATTAATTACTTGTTACTGTCATTTCAAAGCAATTCATTACATTGCAAAATTACTATATTTAAACTACTACTATTGCATGATGGTATCATCCATTTGTACAATCCTAACCTACAGTTTCTGATGCTTCTACATTTGAGGATTGTTTTTATTATTTCAGTCGAAGTGAGCAATATTCTATATATATTTTAATTATGATTATTACAATACACTTATATTTATGTTGTGCTTATTCAAAGCATGGTATATTTTTTTCACACACCTTTGTATACATATATATATAAGACACTGAGTGATATTTAACATGATCTTGCATTTCTACTGTGCAACATTTCTTACTTAAATGTTAAGTAAAATAGGAAAGAGATGAGAGTGTGTGAAATTATTGACTCTAGAGAAACAGATTGTCAATCATCAGCCTCATTGTTTAATTACCTGTAAAAACAGGTGAGGAATTATGGTCCCGCCTCTTCTGTTTGGCTGTGATCAGGATCTGTTTCACCAGGAGCTCCCTCATCTCCAGTGTTCATTCAGTAGCCCTGTTCCACCTCCCATTCACCTGCTGCACGTATTGTCTGGTAACACACACACACACACACACACACACAAAAGCAGAGAAGAAATCAGAGCTCCGTTTTCTCCTGTGAATCACCTTCCAGCACCTGCTCCTCTGAAGCCACAGGTGTTCAGAGCAACTAATGTGGACTAAAGACTACAGAACCCTGAAGGTTTAAAGGACCCATATGGCAGAAAGGTGGAGTTTAATGTGTTCTTGAATATAAGGAGGTCTGGATGTTCAAGAAACATTTCCCGTGTTTGAAAATGCTAAATTCACAGAGAGAGAAATGCACAAAACCGAAGTTGTGATGTCACATCTATGCAGTAAACACCCACCCCTCCTTCAAATTGACCAATCAGAGGAGAGGCTCATTAATGATTTTTGGTTCCTAAACTACACTATATCTTCATAGTGGCATCACTTCACATACTCCACAGGAGAATTTAAAATTATGGATTTCTTAAGTTTCTAAAGCAGCTTCTGTGTGAGGGCAGTCCTGATTCGAGTCACTTATCAGCATTTATTACTGCAGACTCTCAGGGTTAAAACTAACTAGCAAGGATCAAATCGTTTTGTTTTTCTTTTTTTTTTAAAGTCTGGACGTCCAAAGAAGGAAACTCCAAAGACATTCAGTGGAAAAAAAAGCCGAGCTGCTCTGCTTTGTACTTTTATGGGCCTTTACAGTTAAAGCAAGAAAAGAGGATTACAAGAGACGTTATGGAAATAAATGAAGGCATGACTCGACTTTCTCTGTGTTCAGGACTTAACGGAACAGGATAGAAGCTCAAACCACAGATCCCAAGTAAAGTCATTTTAATATAACCTTGTAGGGAAAAAAACAACAGCAAATATGCTCCAAGGCAACACATTAGATGGAGCTTCTCCATATTTGAGATGATGCATTAAATCACAAACAAGGCAAATGTGTCTGCATGTTTGCTTTTTTCATTCAATTTAATGCCAATGTGTTTAAAATCATTTTGTTCTGTAATGTAATTATGCTCCTTTTTCAGTTGTTGAGTTGTTATAGGCACAAGTGGACAAATACATTTACTCAAATACTGTAATCAAGTACAATATTGAAGTACTTTACTTTACTTGAACTAAAATTTCTTTTTTTGCCCAGACCAACAAAGATCATCAGTTTACTATTATAGAAGAATAAAGAAACCAGGAAATAATCAGAGAACAGAAGCTGAACCAGAGAATTTGGACATTTTCAAGAAATGACTCAAATCAAATAATCGATTATCAGAATAGTTGTTGATTAATTTAATAGGTTGCACCTAATCGATTATTCGACTAATCGGACCCCTGATCAGAACTTTTCTACACAAATTATCATCTTACAATTATCTTGTGACTTTTATCAGGTCCTAATTGTTTACCACATAAGTAATTAAAAAAAATATCCCCATCTGACAGAAAACCACCTGCAAGGCTTTATCTTAACATATTAAATGTAGTAGTTGGTCATTACTGAATAAAACATTTTTCATATCATCGTGACCCGATTTCCTCCAAACAAGTAGTTTCATTTCATACTTTTTGCCACTAATACTTCTGTAATTGTGCTGGAGTAGCTATTTAAACTTTAAAATGCAGCCACGCAAACTGTAAATGAAGGAATGACAGACGTTTATTCCTGCTGCCTGAGTGAAGGCTTGTTTTTCTGCATCTGGCTGTATGGATATCAGTGTGGGAGGTGGGGGGAGAGGGGAGAAGGGGGATGGGGGGTTTGAAAGGCTGGGAATTCATGAAAAAAGGACAGAAGGGAAGAGGGAGGTCTTTTGGCCACTTGTGGCCTTCACAACCCGGGCACAAATCATAGAGGGACATGGCAATCGGAGTGACAGATGAACAATGCTCCTATTTTCCAGCCGCCTGTGAACAGGCCCATCCATCACGGGAGGGGAGATTAATTCAATTCATCAGCTTTTTGTCTCCTCGGGCCCCCTAATGCCACCTGATATTGCTCAAGGGGGACTTATAAATGTTTGTGGATCTGATCTGAGCGCGCTTGCTTGACACTGAATTAAAACATTACTCTTTCACTTGCGGCGTTACGCTTGGTTTTTGCCAACAGCCCGGCTGCCAATTCTCTGCCATAAGTCCGATTAAGATGAATTCTTATGAAGAGGAATATGTTTGCCGAAGGCAACAAAACAAGGACATGAAGGGGAATCTGTGAAGTGAGAAGTGCTTTGGTGGAGTAGGAAGTGGTGGTTACAGAGGAAAAATACAGGTCCTGTAAATGTCTCATGGAAAAAACTTTGAAATGAAAAAGCTGAATCATCACTGGAGGGATTCAGTGTAGGAAACACTTTTTGCATCAGCTATTAGCATAACTCTGTCAAAGACCATTCGTATGAAGTACATTCTTCCAACTATAAAGTGTGTATATATATAAAGAAAGATTTCCCTCACAAAGCATGCCCTGCCAGGAGCTTTCTATATCATAGTCATTTGTTGGATGTGATTTTTGGTTTTCATTCCGTTTATTTACACATTCTAACAAAACACAAATCAATTATGGCTTCAGACTTTCTTTTGTGTCCTATTTAAGGAAAAACTGAAGTGAAATACTAATTTGTAAGTGAAAAAATAAAGAGATCCCTTGTATTTGACAGGGGTATGGATAATTTTGGGCTTAAGTGTATATAGTCTTGTGTCTGCTACAATTAGTCAGAAGATTAAGTAGAAATATCTTGAATTATCTTATTACTTTGGCAGATCTCATTTCTTAGATTTAAGTAACACAATAACATTTTCTTCTTTTCAACAAAATTAATTGACCAAAATTAGAAAAGAAAATACATGGAAATATGCTAAAGGTTCTGCTAATGGAATAAGATAATTCTACTCAATATTGGACTAATTGTACTAAACACTAGTCATCTTGTTAAATGTTATTTTTTGCACTGCACTGCCCAACAAAGTTCATATGAATCTATCTATGCAGTTGATTATTATATCAAATGATAAAGTTAAATTCCTATATCTATCATTTTGGATGTAATGCTCTTAAACAATAAAATCTGAAATAAATTCAGGCTGAGAAACATATATAGGCCAGCATGAAGTCAGACTTCAAGCTGCATAAAATTATAGTAAAATAAATTGAAAGTGTGCAGCAGCTGTATAAATAAATAAATATATATATGAAGATAAGCAGGACACTAACTCAGGAGCAGTGAGGACCTCTAGTGGAGATTTCAATAACTACAGGACAGGATTTTTCTGACCTGAAATCAAATTCTCACCTCAAGCAGGATCAGGAACAAATGGTATTTAATGTTGTAAGGATGCCGTGAAGAAACCAGGTAAACTAGGTGAATACAGAAATAATTAAATTAGTTAATTACAGAATAACCATAAAAACAAATAAAAAGTATATCCTAAATACTATTAGGTAATTAGATTTAATATTAAATTAAATCTACAGCAGGTGAACCACTGCTGATAACGCTCTGCTATGACGTGAGCTCATTAGTATAATAAATTAACATTATGCAAACACAAGCTAACCATACCTCATTGTCCGCCTTACTTCCAGAGGAACAAATGAAACTTCCCTTAATCCACACCTGGTGAATGCTCACCTGTGATGACGAGGTTCATCCACAATAACCCACCCCCTTACAATATTACATCATTGGTTCCATTATGGAAATATGAGACAGGTGTTTTTAACATGGGTTATGTGTAAGTATGTGTAATACTACATATGGACTCACTATATTCAATACACGTATAATGTATTAAGGCTGGAGGATGCTCCCCCCGCCCCTACCCATTTCTCCTCGCTAACCGTTGTGCGCACGCGCAACACGCAGCTACAACTGTTAACATATTGCTAAACTATTAAACAGCCGGAACCGCCATAAATCAGCCGTTTTTAAATAAAAAAATGTTTTCGGTGATTCTAAGAAGCCACTACAACACACTGCTCCACAACACTGTTAAAACAAGCTTTGACAGGTAGAAAAAGAAAAATGAATGCTATGAGCTAGTTTTATATTATAGGTGGATTATATTTTACATTATTCGGTTACTCTATTTGAGATTTCATATGAAAAAAAAACACATGAAAACAGGAACACAATGTACATTTTGATATACTGATGAGTGTTCTTTTTAAGTAGTAAGTATTTTAAGTTTTTGGACATTCCTTCTCGATGAAGAGTCAGTTAGCATAATGCTAAGCTAATGCAAGGAAGCCATAAACCACCCGTTTTCATGGTAACGTCCCCCAGTGTTACATTTAGATTGGACAGAAATTAAAATAGAAACTCACCAAACCAGGAGAGAAACACTTAGACCTCCGTTTTTTTTTTTTTTTTTTGTTTTTAATCAGAATAAACTGTTGCCGTTACTGGTATAGACTTATCTCAGTACGGGTACAGACCTTAGAAACACCACGCCCCTATTCTCTGAACTGAGCTGTGATTGGTCGCTAGTTCCCTCCACTTCCTAAAATGAGTTATGATTGGTTAAAAACTTCCCGCACTTTCTGAAATGAGCTGCGATTTGCTGAGGCCTTCGCTACTAGTCTGCAGTGATAACCTCTAACAATTTAATCTCAATATGTTGAAGATTAGGAATTTTTGGTGCAGTTAAATTTACGTTAAGATAAATTCTGCTTCAAGCAGAGGTAGTGAATTTTCTGTAAAGGCATTATTCTAGTTTTGTAGAAGCTTTGGCCACAGATCTTTGAAACAATACTCCAGCAGCACATGGTCCAAACAAGGGACACTTTCATTTACCTTATAAACGTCACATGGAACTGATCAGGACATATACACACAGGCATATATATAAAAAAAAAAAAAAAAAAAAAAAAAACCACAAATAGGTTTCTTCTAGAATAAATAAGACTTTATTTCAGCTTCAGGGCGTGTTCTTCTGAGGCTGGTAGTGTATGCGGCCCCCCCTCCAGACACACATGTAGTAGGCCACGCTCAGCGACCCCACCACCGAGACCAGCAGGACGGCCGCCACCAGAGCCGTCTTCCACACCACGGAGTCGGCTCCTTTTTCATCCGCAGCTGACAGGAAACACAGAGGGAAACTTAAGTAGCACATGAGTCAAATAGAGGGTTCAGAGGTCACCACTGGCCCCCACCCACCTTGCTGCTTCATAGCCACGGTAGGGATTGTGGTCTGAAGGTCCTGGTCCATCACCAGCCGCCGGTCCAGCACCGACGGGGTCGTGGGCCACACCATCTCCTTCACCGGGAGAGGTTCCTGAATAATCTCGTCATAGTCTGGAAACTGATCGTTGAGGATCCAGTGGCCCTGGAAGTAGCGAGGAACATCTGAGAGAGGACGTTCTCTCTGATTATTACAGAATCAGACATCACAGGCCAATTAAAAAACAACAAAAGACGCTTCATTCTTACCTGCTCGACCACCCAGCACGGCCACAACCACCAAAACCACGAGTTTGAGAAGGCCCATGTTGAACAACGTGCTGAACAACTGCTTCCACCTGCAGGGCTGCAGCTCCTCCGCTTTTTATTTCATCTGCACAATGAGCATCAGCTGTGGCCTCCTGAGCCAATCAAGACCTACTGGTGATCCACCTCATTGGTCAACCCAGGAAGTAGTCACATCTTTGACTAAAGCAAATATTATCAACAGAAAGATTTATGTAAAGTATAAAAATAAGTAGTGTTTATTTTATCACTAATACATTCATAAAACATAAAAGCATTTTATTGTTTAGATTACTAGTAAGACTGTAGTACTGGATCATAGTAACAGGTGTATCATGTTT